>JADLZL010001605.1:0-175687 GCA_015844335.1 Chrysopogon serrulatus | reverse complement strand
TATTAGTTATTGTTTTATACATATGATTAATAAATAATTACTCATATTAGTTTATAATTTTTCCTTCATTCCTCGTATTTTTAATATTCTTGAAGAGACTGATTTGTATTCTTTTTTCAATAATATTCCCATTTTTTGCTTTGGCACCTTTGTATATTTTATATATGAAATTAGTTTAAAACTTTACCACTGACTATGATGGCTCTTGTTGCATCATATATCATACTAAGTTATGAGTCAATTTTAATTCCAATTCGTATTCTTATTGAGTGGTACAAATTCTTTTTATCCTCAAGTTAAGTTAAAACTCTTCCGCCTATTGTATCTTTTATTAATTCTCTTTTTAGTTTAAAGAATAAAGATTTTAGGTCAAGAGTATGTTCTTAAATGCTACAATATTATAAGAAATCATTTAAAATATGCAATATGTTGCTTAACATAAGTGATAGGGCTTGATGGATGATCTAGGATATTGGTCTTAGTATTGCTAACCTCAATAGAAGTTTAACAATTATGCCTTATAATGGTCAACTTTTTACTCTAAAGTAATCTTAAAGGGCCAAAAGATATAGCCACCGGTGATCTCCCACACTTCTGAATATGTTAAATTTTTCTATCAAGAAATTGTATGTGCAGTTATATATAGTTATGCTATCAACACATAGACATGTCAAACAGAAAGGGCTAGATAGATATAGCCACCAATGATTCCCATAGTTCTCAGTGTGATTGATTTTTCTATCAAAGAATTATATCTGTAGTTATAGTTATACTATCAATATAGATGTGCCAAACATTTTAGTTATAATACTCCCTCAGTCCCTGAAAAATAGATTTCTAAGTTGTCTCAAGTCAAACTTTTACATCTTTGACCAAATTTCTAGAAATGCCTATTAAGATTTATGGTATTGAATTAGTATCATTAGATTTATCATAGAATATATTTCTACAATATACTCATTTTATATCATAGATGTTGGTAGTCAAACTTAAAATAGTTTGATTGGCACGGATTATAGGAATTAATTCTTTCAGGGACAGAAAAAGGTATAAAGTAACAACCTACATAAATTATATGTCGTAGTTGGTTTTAAAATTTTGTTAGTATCATTAGTATATGAGTTCTTAAGGAAATACTTTTATAAGATGGAATATAACATATATATACCCCTGCATATATGTTGTCACCATGCTTATGCTTACTTTAATGAACTCTTAATGTATTAATGTTGAACATACATACATACATACATACATACATACATACATACATATACTTATTGAAACAGTTTTTTAATAGAAGATTTCATTTAGAATTTTAAATATTTCTAATAATAAGGAAAAAAATTGAGTTACATAACTATCTATTTTAATAGGAGGACATGGGCAATTAGTGCAAATTCTAATCTAGTTTAGATCATATTTCTTAATGGCCTAGGTGGGTAACTTAAAGATAGATCCATTAGTTACCCTTTATAGCTATTTTACACCAACAGTGATTAGGTTATACCAAATTGATGGCCAGATATTATAAGAATCTCTAGGATCGTGTTTGTAAAAAGATAATGAATATAAAGATCAAAGGTCGAGAGCTGAGAAGTTAAAGAATATAAATGTATTGTATGCGAGTTGGTATCTTTATTTTCCCCCCACTAATATGTTTTTCCACCTTGTTTGATTAATTCTAGCAAATTCTCACTTATTTTCCATGATTTTGTATCAATATTAAGGGATATGATTAATTATGCCAAAAAAACTCTAAAGTAGAATACGAACTACAATTCATTTCGCTACAAATTCAAGACCATAAACACCTGGAAGTAGATATATTCTCATGTTGCTCTTTTGCTTTTCAATTCAGAATGTTGAAATAGATCCTAAACTAGAACGTGTATTAGTTGACACTAATCTAATGGCATAGATCCCTTTTCTAACATTGATTCATATATATAGTTGTGGCAAGGGATAAAAGTGCTTATTGTGCGTTGTTTGGGATCATAGTTCGGTGGCAATGACAGGTGTTGTTTGGGGCATTCCTAGCTGTAGGTGCAACTTAGTTGTTTCAGTGTCGAATATAGTTTGGGACATTTGTAGTGGTTGGTGCACCTTGGTTGTTTCGGCTACGGATTGCGTCGTCCACATGTAGAGATGATCTAATATCTTCGCACTTGCATTATATTATTTGCCTTTTTTTTTTGTACATACTTCCTCCGTCCTAATATATAAGGCTTGCATGTATTTTAAAATTCAAACTTTTTATCTTTAACTAACAATTAGCATAATCATATGAAAAGTTTTATATTACAACAATAGTTATATTAAATTTGTATTAATTAATACTTTCTAATTATGATCTAATTTTTGTATCTGTAAGTTATATGTTATAAGAGAAATTATAGGTCAAAATATATTTTTAAAGACCGCACAAAGCCAAATCATATCTTATATCTTGAGATGGATGGAGTAGTTAAAATGATATATTTTTTTCTTCTTTGCAAATATAACAATGGTAGAGGGGTAATTTTATAAAAAATAAAACCAATCCAATGGTTACGGATCGCTAGTCTTTTTGATTTGGTGGCCTGATGTTTCGATTAATATGATAATTTTTTGTTTTGTTTCTTCTAACGCGTTTGATAAGAATTAATGTGGAGACATTTGAGTCTTCAATTAGAAAGACCATCATCGATATAATGAAGTCATTGTTCTAAACTCTTTGACATATCACCATTAGATCTTTAAAAAAAAAATTGATGCTTTATTTTGTCAATCGCCATCATCGACATAATTGTTGTTCTAAACTCGCTCACATAGCGCCACTATATCTTTAAAATATTTTATATGTATTTGCTAGGACTTGGAAGAGGAGGTGGTAACATTAGAATCGACCTGTTGATTGGAAGGTTGTTCTTAGATGTAGCTTTTGCTATTTATGATCAATGGATACCACAATAATTAGATTAGAAATTACGAAGTATTTAATTGAAAAAGTTGCATGTAGAATTGAAGGAGGAGCGCATTGGTACCTCATTCACCTCGGCAACATCATTGGCCTTTGTGTCTTAAGTCTATAAAGGTTATTTTTAAAGCGCTATGGACTTTTATTTAATAACCATAGACATCGATGTAGCTGTATCTGATTTTTTTATTAATATAGAAGTTGTATTCAATTTTTTTATTAATATAGATTATCTAATTATTACGTGATGATGATAGTGTATCGGATTTTCTGTATCTGATTTTTTTTATTAATATAGAAGTTGTACCTGATTTTTCTATTAATGTAGAAGTTGTATCTGATTTTTCTATTAATATATATTAACTAATTGTTACGTGATGACGATAGGTGGTAGGCTTCGGACGATAGGTACGCTTCGTTTGATATATTAAGATATATTCGTTGAACCAACAACATCAGTGAACGTCATTTTTTTAAGGGAATTGTGAACGGGGTTTTTATCTCAGGAATAATAAGATATTACCTATATATATAATAGCAACGGTGGGTAATTTTCTAGAAAAATAGATCCAATGGTTCTGGATGGTTTGTCTTTAGATGTGATAGTTAGATGTTTCTAATTAACATGAGAATTTTTAGTATTTATCTTTTTTTTTCTCAGTAGCGTCCGGTGAGAATTAACGTGGAGCCTCTGTTGGGGCCTCTAATTAGTAATAGTAAGATTTCCTTTTTTCAAGAAAGAAGTGGACTATAGTTGGTTGGTAGGTATCATACATTGCCTAACAGCTAGATTTTCCTAGTAAAATTTTTGGATCTACTATTTTACACTCTTTGTTTTGGTACATTTCCGAAGTTCTAAGAAGAAACTGAGGCTAGACCGATAATTGAGGGACTAAAATGACTATTATGTTATTTGAGCAGGTAAATCTAGTTGAAATACCTATCAATCAATATTTCTATTTATTTCTCGATCGTGCAAAAGATTTGTGTGTCTTCATGGATGTTAAAAAGAAAAAAAAAAATTATACAACAAGCCTTAACGGCACTCTAGAGGTTAAAAAAGTTTAACATGAATGTCCGGACGCTCACACTAGTGTATTACATTGGACACTGGCTAACGCGAAGTAAATTAAATCAATCAAATAATCAATAAATATGGCCGGTTCGCGTTCGTGTTGGTCCTAATTAATTAATTAATTAATTAATTAATTAATTAATTACAATGCATGATGACGTGAAGCTGATGAGATTATTCGATGCTTCGGATCGGATCGGATGAAAATGAGCACACGAGTCATCTGTCTCTAGCTAGGTCGTCTATCTCCTTGCTTAGCTTGGCGGCGGTTCGTCCGTACTAGTACGCATCTCGTGGCCTAGCTAGCTTTGATCGACACGCAAGAATACGAGCACGCACCAACTGCGCTCTGGTAATAGTAGCGGCAGGCCAGCAGCAGCAAGCAATGCCGCGCTGTGCGTGTTCAGACCTGCTGCCCCATTATCCACAACGGTCGTCTCTCCTGCCACGGGCTGCTGCTCGTCTCCGTCAACGCTCAAAACCGTGTCGCGCATTCGTTTTCGTTCCTCAGCGCGTACGTACTGTACATACATATATTCTCCCCCCTGCCTAGATCGATGCACGTACGTACGTACGTACGTACAAATACGATCGATCGATCGTGGTCGATCAGCTCCGGCCGTGTGCAGGCAGCGCGTGCACCGACCCACCAGCTGACAGACCGCCCCGCCCGGTCCGGTCCGGCCCGTGCACGGCGTGCCGTGCCGTGCCGTGCCGCGCTCGACCGTCGATGGATCCAGCTAGCTCTCCGGCGACATCCATCGTCTTTTTAATTTCCATGGCCACGCAGCTGCCAAATTAAACGCTAACAAGGGTCAGCTCTCCTCCATCTGCTGCGCTGCTGCTAGCTGGATGGAACGGATACGGGATCGATCGATCATTTCTCGCCAGGGAACTGGATTAGGCAGGTGGGCCGTGGGCACTGAGTGAGAGGTCTTCACTGTACGTACTGGCCCGTCGACGCGGCTGCGGCGCTACGTACTCGAAACGGAAATTCCGGCCACCGGCTGCTGGGTCCACCTTCCCGGTCTTTGTTGTCATTAGGTGGTGTAAGTGGGTTGCTCTTCAATCGGTTTTTATTTAGGTCGGGGTGGTTTCAGGCCTTCTATCTCGTTTTGGTGTTCCTTTCGATCCCGACTGAAGCGCTTAGTCGAGTTACCGTTTTGTATTAAAATCTCCTTTTTATCTTTTTTTGTCTAATAAAAAAATCGCGGCAAAGCTCTTGCCGTCATTTAAAAAAAAAAAAGAGAGCAAATAAGGTAAGGTGAAAAACTATTAGATTTAGAGAATTATTTACAGGGTCTTGAAAAAAAATTCTCTCTCATAATATCTAATTCACTTTTAAAGAACGATTTGGTTAATCTCTTAGAGATGCTTTAACACTATCCACAAAAATAAAATGGCCTTATGAGATTCATGCAGTCATTAAAAATTTTCCAAATTTAGAAAAAATGTTAATATTTATTTTATTATAATATTATATCTAACGAAACTCATATGAAGATGTTGATCATGCATCATAAATATTAATGGGTGTTTCATATAAAAATTGGACAAAGCTCAAATTTAACTTTTCGAGAACCGGAAAACATTCTCTGCGGAACAGAGGGAATAGTTCATTCCCTGTGATATTAACATCATTGATGGCTTAACCACATACGTCATGCATAAGATCACCCTCTCTTTGGTATGACTTCTTTACAGTGGCCTCACCTAAAAGCCAGAGAATTCACATTTGAGTAGCTTTATATATTCTTCTTCTAGTAATAAAGAAATAGCTTCTCCCTTTTGTAACTTCTTGTGAACCATTTTTATATATAAGAGCTTTATTTCAGAAGTCCTCAAGAGGGGACGTATGTGCTATACTGCTGACACTTGAAAATAAAGGAACTTTGCAAAATATAATGAATTTTGGGAGTGAAGTCCATGGATGACGATCATGTTTGTTTCCACACGTCATCCTTTTTTAAAAAACATGTAATGACCCATTCTCTTCCTTCCCAGGCTGGCATCATCTACTATAGCCGTTACGTCGCCTCTATCAAAGAATTTTTTCAAATTTAACTATTTTTTTTAAAAATAGTATCAACATGTATATCTACTACGAATTGAAAATATATTTCATAATTAATGATCTATTGATAGTTATTTAGCATAAAAAAATTAGGATCTTTTCACATAGATTTGGTCAATTTTAGAGTTGTTTGACTCCCGAGAAGCGAGCATTAATTTTATTTCGTTTTTTCACGGAAGAAGTTTACTTTTTTTTTCTAGAACACGACTTCACCGTGCGCTTCATTAAGGAGGATGTCAAAGTTACAGAGAATCGAACAGACCCCCTAAGGCGAGCAGCCTTGGAGGAGAGATCGAAGCAGGCAAATCAGGGTACAGAAAGCACAAACGCAGAAAAGAGGCGACTACCACTACTGATCCCCAGCAGCCGCCAGGAACACTGAGAGCGCAGAGAAATCGGCAGCCAGCCAGTCGCTGCCTTCCTGGGAAATCCTCTCGACCAACCGTTCCGCGGAGCAGGAGACGTTATTGAACACGCGAGCATTGCGTTCCTTCCAGATCATCCAAGAGACGAGTAGCACCGAGGAGTCGAACGGCCTACGCAAGCAGTCCGCAAGCTGGCCACGGACGCGCAGCCACCAGTCGACCAGCAATGCGCCTTGGCAAGGCGCAAACCGCTCCTATCCAACAGACCGCAGCAGCCGGAACCACACCTCGCGTGCATAGACACACGAGAGGAGCAAGTGGTCCACCGATTCAGGCTCCTGGGCGCATAGCGCGCAGTCCACCAAATCCTGAAGGCCATGTCGGTGCCGACGCTCAGCCGTCCAAATGCGCCCATGTAGCGCTAGCCGAAAAAAGAGCTTGACCTTAGGCGGCGCCGAGGCCTTCCAAAGTTCCTTTGCGCCGAGCATCGAGGACATTCCCAGGAAGAAGGCCCTGTACGCTGAGACAGCGGAGTATGCGCCATCCGGCGTCCATCGCCAGACGAAGCGGTCCGGCTGGTGGGGCTGCAGGCTGACCATCTCGAGCTTCTCCCAGAGGACGTACTCAACAAGCACCGGCGCCGTGAGAGCCCCCGTGATGTGCCTTACCCATGGTCTGTATGCAGGTATCATATCATATTAATTACCTAATAATAGCTCTGTTTTCCTACTGATATTTATTAGGGTGGTTTCCATTTTGTTTTGTGACCCACTGATCCTTATTTGGGTGGTCGCTCAGCAAACTTCAACATGCAAACCAATTTCAATTGACCGTACATGAACAATTCTGGATGTCTATGCTCATGCCTAATTCGATGATAAGTGAGGTATGCGTAGCTGGCAAAACGAACGACGATGAGCTGCAGGACCCGCGTACGAGATGGAACTCAAAAGTATGGCAGTGATCCAGAGGTTGCCATTCTAAGCTCTGCCCCTGGCCGCGACAGAAATTTCTCGTTTTTCTAAGCCGGGACGTAAACGTGCGTTGATTAGCTCCGCCCCATTCTAAGAACATTGGATGTCTGACTGTTTCTTAAGATGAAAGAAGAATTATATTAGAATATAGTTAAGTATACTAGTGTTACAGATATTTTGGATTACATTACGTATATCTAAAAAACGGATCTTGATATATATTGTACTCACATTTTGTATAGCTCTAAATCTCAAATCAAAACCTATATATAACGCTTGCTTGTTTCTGTCATTGAAAAATGAGGAAAACTAATCTAGAGCTTATTCTCCCAAGTCAAGAAGCAAACTTCCTTAGAACTTAGAGTATGCTATTGGACCCGTAAATTAAATCACTATGGTTCCCGTTCGTGTTCGTCTTCGTCACGACGATGGTCCTAATTACATACATCGATGACGTGAGGCTGATGCGATTCCCATGCTCGGATTATTGGATAGTAGCAGCAGTAATGCGATCGTAACTGGCAGCCGCGCTGTGCGTGTTCAGACCAGCACAACGGTCCCAGCCACGTGGCTGCGGCGCGCGTACGTGTCTCCGATCCGTTCAACGCTCAACAAAACCGTGTCGCACTGTGTGCAACGGACGTACGTATACGTACGTACGCGCGCATTCGTTTTCGTTCCTCAGCAGCGTGGGGCTTCGATTTTGTACTGTACGTGTATATTTTTATTATTATACGTATATATGCCCTCCCCTAGATGTGGCGCCGTTCATTCGAATATTCGATACGTGCGTACAATAATGCGAGGACGGCGACCATCAGCCCCGCCGGCCGGTGCTGCACGCGCACCGGCGCACGGCCTGGCCCGTGCACGGTGCGGGTCGTGCCGTGCCACGCTCGAGTCTCGATCGACCTCTCCGGCGACGTCGTGTTCTCTTTCCCCCGGCCGGTGCAGCTGCCAAACTCCAAGCAAGCAAGGGTCAGCGAGAGGGCTTGACCGGGCAGCCGTCCGTCCGTCGTCGCTTTCATGCGTTCCATCTGCTGCGCTGCTCCTGCTGCGGCTAGCCGGATGGATCGAGCCATTGGTTAGGTTAGGTACGTGGCCACTGAGAGTGAGAGGTCTATCTATCTTCACTGTAGTACTGGCCGATCCATCGAGGCGGCTGCTCCGATCCTCGGCGCTACGTACGCGAAAACGGAAATTCCGGCCACCGGCAGCTGGCGGGTCCATCCTCCCGGCTGGCCGGCCGGCGGAGCGGCCTGCGGCCTGCGACGTTGACGTGCAGAGGCGGTAGGTGGTGGACTTGAATGCAACGCCGGTGGTTCTCGATCGCGTTTTGTTTTCCTGCTCCGGCTGTCGTCGGACCAGGTAGCAGCAGTATAGGGCGTGGCAGGTGAATTCAGTGCAGGTACCGCGTGCACATGGTTCCGACCCCAGCCGAGAGGAGCCGCAAGCGTGGCATGGGAAAACTTGATGTTGCCGTGCTCAAATCTCGATCGTTTCCGGCGCACGGCACGGGTCCCGCTCCGGCCGGCATGGCTGGTCCCGAGGATGTACTATGTGTTGTGTGACGACTGGGGAGGGCACCGGCGGAGGGGCCGTGGAGGCCAAGCTGGGTTTTTCTATCTTTTAATTAATTCTCTTTATTTAATAAAATTTTTTAATAAGAACTGCTCCTAAATAAAATTTTTTAATAAGAACTACATAATTTGTTGTTCAGAGTTTTTCATTTGACGATGTTATATGATGCTTAAAAATAAATATAATTTCAGCACCATAATAATCGTGTACTACATGAGCTTCTCTGCATGTTGCCAGACAATACTCTTTTTTAATGAAAATGTAATTATTACTTAGGGCAGTGCTGGAGTGGAGGTAGTCGAGGAAGAGCATTGGGCATGCGCGGCTTCTCCGAGCACGGCGAGGAAGGGTGTCGAGGCGCGGTTCGAGCTCCATTGCGGTGGTGCATAGGATCCCTAATCCTCTCATGGAAATGAAGCGTTCCTCCTCAACACCGAGCAGGATGGTTGGCAGCATCTTCTCATCGCAAGTGAAGATGCCGTTTCAAAGTTGGAAACAATTTCTATGTTTATCTCCTCTGTTTATTACCCCCCCGGTCCCTAAAATTGGTACTCTTTCTTATAAAATTGGTTAAATTTTTAACCGACACAGAATCTAGAAATTGAAACTTTTAGAGATAGAGGAAGCACAAGGCATAACCTCACCTCGAATTCATCCACAGAATTGCAGTAGTTACGTGCAGGAGTAGTACGAGTTGACTAGTTTTTAGGCAGCAAACCATGAACGGATGCGGTATGATCTAGTACTAACGTCGTCATCGACGCGCTATGCACGCGCAGGCGCGGCTAACAACAACGCAGACATGACCGCCCCAAGATGTACGAACAATCATCTCATCACCGTGCAGCTTTGGAATGCCTCAATCTCTGCAGCAAGTGCAAGTACACATCACTCATTTCTGTAGTCACATACGACTCACAATCGGCTTGCCAAGAACATCAGTGATCACTCTCGCGTCACGGGCAACGTCGTCTACAATTCCACGCGGCTCGCTGCTGCAGAGGCGGGCTCAGCTGTCTGGTCCAGTCCGGCGTGTGTCCGTCTCCAACTAACAGAAAGTGCGGCGCTCGCGACCGGTCATTTTCTTCCGTCGTCGCCGGCGCCTGGATCCCACGCACTATTCACACGTACGCGTGCCGGACCAGTGGAATCGCCGAGCTTTTCGTGGCTCGATCTGACGCGGCTTTTTGGTTCGGGTTTTGTGAATGAAAAGTTCTCTGTGCTTGCGTTGCGTTGCGTTGCGTCGCGTGGTATGGTTCAGGCGGTTTATGCGCCCTGATTGCTGCATGCCGATGGTGCTATGCTGTCCAACTTCTCCTGCAGCAGCATCCCCTATCCTATCTACAAAAGCATGCAATTTGGGGAATCTGGTTGGTAGCTGAAAGGAACGGCCGGGGAGCACGCTCGTGCAGTGCTGCACGCCGCGATCGATCGTCCATCGATCGATCCCGGCGTGTCTAGCTCTTAATGGATCGCCAAAGTCACGTGGGGTGGTAACTTACCGTGAAATGCAAATGCGGCTAGCTATACTTGCTCAAAATTAGATGCTCACGAATCTACTTTATAAGTCTTTTCAGCAAGAGCGTATTTTCTCAAGAGTTTTTTTTCTCTCTCTCTCTCTTCTATATGGTTGCATTGGCAGGTTCTTGCGAATTGAATGTATACTTGCTGAAAAACCGAATTGGCAGCGCACGAATCGATTTTAAAAGTCTTTCGTATGAGAATTTTCAAGAGCATTTTTGCCTCCTAGGTTGGATTATTGGCAGGTAATTAACCAGTTGACATTATTAATTACTACAAAGCAAGAGAACGCGAAGGTAACATATATGTTTTGTGTGTGTGTGTGTGTGTGTGTGTGAGTGAGAGAGAGAGAGAGAGAGAGAGAGAGAGAGAGAGAGAGAGAGAGAGAGAGAGTTAATTTGTAACAATGTCGTAGTATAACATGTCAGCAGTGACAGTGCTGGTGTGTTTGCGGATATACGCGTATGTACCTAGTGCGGTCAAAGCGCATTGTTCTTGCTGTGACGCTGTGCGATGGATATGTGTCTATTTTTTTTATCTATCTTTTCAGTTTTTTAGTCACATATATCTTTTCAATGTGTTGAAAGACTTGGAGGGGAAATCATACGGCTTGAAAGGAAGGGATCCATGGCTTCATTATTTTCCAAACGTATAGGGCAACAAGACGATGATGACAACATAAGTTAGTGCAGTATTTCCGAACCAGACAGATCTTTCGAAAAAAATTTCCGAACCAGACAGTGCTGAGATCGTCATATTGGTTTGGTTCAGCCAGCGGATCAGCGGCGTAGAGGGAAATGGTAAAGCGACCGTGATATACCTGCTATTATTACTAGACCATTTCTCTTGAGAAACTAAACTAACCAAATCTCACAAAAGATTTCGTTTTCTTTGACTTGACGCATGCCTTTTTCTGGTTCAAAAGTTCAAGAATTCAATTCTTACCCACGTTACCACAAGTGCCATTTAGCCTAAAAAAACCTAAATACTTTGCTGAACTCTCTACCGTACCTGAACGGCTGAACTCTTGACCTCTAGGGGAAAAAAATGGAGATCTGAAAATGGTACTAGAATTGCATTTTGTTGACACAAATTATTGCCGTTTCATCGTCTTTGAAATTTTAATGGATGACGTCACATGTGCATGAGTAGGTAGGTGGGGGAGCTGACGGTCATGGGACTCTTTCAACAGTACCGTACAATTTAGTAAAGACGACCCAGCGTGTTCTACACGTACGTACAATTTCTCAATAAATTTTTACGAGACATTCCACAAACTTCGAAACGGAAGAAGCATGCATGATTATGAATCAAGAATGCTCCAAGATATTAAACTAGAAATTAATTCGCACTAGTGTATTAATTAGTATTTGCCAACAACACGTCATTCTAAGTGGTCAGAGGTTTCCTCACATGCAGCATGTGCGTTACTTGAAAGTTGAAACTAGCAGTGGTACCACTAGTGGGTCTGAGCTCTCCGTGTTTGGATCAAACAACAACTCGTACTTAACAAGTCCTGCTCAGGTCAAAAACCACTAGATCTTCTTACGGATATGATCAGCTTGCTTATAATTTTTTTTAAAAAAAAACATTACTGCCTGATGCGTCACACATGCACTGTGGCATTATTCTGCTCATGATGTCTCTGTCTCATTCTTTGCTCTTTTTTACACACCCTACCTCTACCTGTCCAACAACCATCTGATCTGGGTCAAATATCTGACGAGGTCTTGGCTCCCCAATCTAGTCTCAACTAGGGCAAGTTCATGCAGTCCCACATACATACAAGCATGCATGGATCATGGATGCTGGATTTTGTCAAACTGTCTGACCTCATTTCCACCACCAACTTCACATACACACGTACGTTCCTGGAAATGCTCTTGTGTGCCTGCGTGCATTCATGTGTCAGCTTGTTGGGCACTTAACTTGCAGGTTTCCTCCCATTTCAGTCGTTTTCTAGCACATTTTCCCTTGACCCCATTCTTCACCCTAGTAAGTAAAACATGTGCAGGGTGGGGCACATGCTTGAATTCAGACTAGAAGATTCTTAACGGTTTTGCACGCGCTTAAAGTTTGGTTTGTTCATATAGTTATACTGGTCACACACACAGGTGGCATACATGCGCAGAAAAGAATTTCCATTGACAAACCAGGTTGGAAAAGTTACTAGTATGTTGGTATTTGTTGGAGCACTAACTAGTTTTGTCAGTCAATCTTCCTATGCTTTTTTATCCCCTTGTTTCTCTCTCTCAAAAAAATGTTCCTGCTGGAGTCAAATTGTAGGTAGCCAGTCGTAGGAAATTTTGTATCCTATTTCATTGGCCCATTGAAACGCCGCCCCCGTGGTTTCTGACTCTCGAGGCTCCAAAGGTCTCCGGAGAAGTTTCACCTACCAGGCTGATGCGTTTGGCCGTTTGGGAAAAGTTGTGTAGTCTCAATTTGTAGTAGTTGACTAGTTGTTTTTAATCTGTTCCACTGAAGAAATTTGGAAACTTTTGAGATGCCCTGCTTCAGTGGTTGGGGACTAGGTCGTTCGCTTGGACTGAATCTTGTAAGGGGAAAGATTATTTGAATAGCTGGATTTCTGCATTTAGTTTTTCAAGGAAAAGTAGCACAACGTATCTAAGGACCAATAAACTGTTAGTATCATCAAGGAAGGCAGGAGGGGGATAGAAGAACAGACGATCTACCCTTTTCACCTACGTTTCAAACCCTGTAAGTCATGTCAAGTGCTGACATCTTTGGTGAGTGGCAGAGCCGGTTTGCCGATTTATCCTATGAGAACTTGAAACGTTTCCTGGGAAATTTCTACAAATTCCTAGAATTAAAACGAGACGTGTATACACATCATCGAACCGGCCGGGGAGCTCCCTTTCCACGTACGCTTGGAGCTAAGGATTACTTGTTGGCTCTGCCCATGATCTTTATCAGGCCAAACAAGAACACATGCCTTGTCCTGCTCAAGAGATGCCACTGCTAGCTGCTGTGCATGCAGCTATCAGAGCATAGTGCAGACGTACGTTTTCAGAACTTGATAGATTCGAGATCCATCGCTATAGTGGAATAGACCAAATTGACAAACTCCGTTACGTGACTGGATGGAACAGGAAGCTACTCAGCCTTGAGGAGAAGCTGTCTAGATTAGAGGCACGAGAGTGGAAGGTATGGAGGCACTTGTCAGGGTTAGCACCATGCACTTCCGTGGGATGACCGGAACTTAAGTTGGACGTTTGGAGGCCTAGTGCTCGGAAACTTAGTCAGACATCCATCTCAGCCTAGGTGTCAAAAAATCCCACGCTGATTCAAGCAACCTTCGTCTACAGCTCTGTACCATATTTAACAGCCGCCCTATGCCCTTTATCTCTAGATGAAATGTTTGTTGAGGATTGGAAGTTGACTCATTTGGGCCTCGGGAACTTTTATCTGGAAGACATGGGAATTGGCCAAAAGACTAATGTTCATGTGCCTAGGTTGTAGCCACAACAAATTATGGACTACTAATCGCGTCGTTCGGTGTGGTCTATGGCACCATGTTTAGTTGCTTTTTTTTTTTTTTTTTTTTTTTTTTGTGATGAGGAGTAGGAGAGAATCCAACACCTACTGCTAGGGGTGAAAGTGGCGTGGATAATTCTTCCATCTGAATTCAGATTTTTTGAGAATATAAAGAATAATTTTAATATCCATACGGATACAGGTAATCCAAATCTCTGATTGTGTATGCGTGGTAGGATATGGAAGCACAAAATCCAGCGGATATGGATTATCCACAAACTCTGTGTGGATTTTATCCGATGTTTAAAACAAGATATCCGATAGTTTCACTACCTAGACTAAAACCAAGAGAAATTCAGGAATTTTAAAAAAAAACTTGTTATTCGAGAAGTCTTATTTTGTGATGTGGTTGTTTGATGTTCTAAATTTTGAATTGAGAATTTCCTGGATGTTATAGTACTCCCTCCGTATGGTAAAAGAATGTCGTTTTGTTCAAGGTTTGGGTCAAAACATTGGAAACATAAATCATGAATAACTTTTAAGTTGTTGAGTTTGGAAATGTAAAAACCATATGAATAGATTTGTTTAAAAAAAAAAAAAACTTTCATAAAAGTATAAATATATCACTTTGTGATAAGTATTTGTATAAAAATATAAAGTCAAAGTTCTACTTTAGAGACCGTATCACTGTCCAAAACGACATCTAAATTCTATACGGTTGATGGAGTACTTATTATTGGCTGACAACTTACCATTTGTGAGTAAAGATACCCCATCATGTTTTAATTGTGTCATTGTGATGGCCACAACATGGAATACAATGCGAGATTATTATCTATTGATTGTTATTGGCTCTTTACTAAATCGATTCTTGACAAGCATATAATGTGGAGCTAAAAAAATGTGTAGTACAGGCATCACAAACATACCCTTAGAATTACTAGCCCATGCACATGAACACAAGAGGCCGGCACACTTTTAAACAAAAAAAAAGTAAGTCATATAGGCCGGCACACTTTTAAAGAAAAAAAGTAAGTCATATGTAGAACTTTTTATTATTCTTTTCTAACTGCTGCTTCTCAATTCATCCCTAACGTGGTTTATTATGCCAATGTTGTTAGTCGTACACTGCACCTGTACAGCGTGTTCCAGGTTTAGGTGAGCTGCGTCATGTTACTTTATGACTTGGCATCAACTTCTGATGGGACAATCAAGCGTATCTATCTTTATAAAACTATCATTGCAAATTTTTGCAACATCTAGTGGATTTGTATTTTAAAGGAGTGCTCACACTGACTCTCCTTTGTAGAATTTTCTGCTTTGATGTCGGACAAAGCAGAATCGTCCTGTGTATGTTGGTTGTCACACAGGACGACGATCATGACAAGGTGCTTATAGATTTTGCTCTCATCATCATAATGCAGTTATTATGCCATCACTACCAAAGTTGGCACGAAGCAGCATCCTTGTTATAGTGTCATCATGCTTAATTTAATAAGCCCTACATCTTTAACCACTAATTCTTGTACAATATTATTAATTACAACAAACCTACACCATACTAGAAGACATGTAAAATATGAATATGTTGATGTACTTTTTTGTGTACTAATATAAACATATTCATATATTTTGATGATTTGATGGTCAATGTTTATATGCTAAAACAATGGAAGTACTAACATACGGGCTGTTCCTCATCATGGTGCATTATAGGAAGGAAATTGCGCTAAGTTTCATAATAGTCATAATAATAGTATAAAGTGATGTACCACTAGATGGATCCAACTACAATATTTTTAACAGAGATGAGCAAAAAGGGTTTACCGAGGCGGTTTTTACAACGCCTCGGATCAAAGGTCACGGTTAATGTGACCTTTTCGAGGTGGTTTGCTGCCCCCTCGGCTAATGAAATAAAAAAAGAGCCCACATGTGAGCCCATCTAGGGCCCGGTGTCGAGCCCATCCACCGCTGCACCTGCCGTGCCTACGCTGCCACCATCGCTGCTGCACCTGCTGGATCCGCCACCGAGATCGGCAGCGTCGCCGGATCTGACCGCTCCAGTGTCAGATCCACCACCAGGAGGGGCACCGCTACTAGATCTGACTACTACACCACCGGATTTGCCACCAAGAGGGGTGCCGCCGCCGGGTCCAGACCCTCCACCGTCGGATCTTATCGCTGCACTGCTGGATCTGCCACTGAGAGGGGCGCCGCCGCTGGATCGGCCACCTAGAGGACCGCCACCGTATCCGATCGCTCTGCCTCACCGGATCTGCTGTCGCAGCATCTGTCATTCCACCGCTTGGATACATCGCTGCCGGCCCTGGAGCTAGCCACCGCAGGGGAGGAGGCTGTGCAACCCCCGACGAGAGGCTGTGCCGCCCACGATAGACCACGCCCCGCGCCGGCAGTGGGAGAGAAGGAGGAACCGCTGCCTCAACTGCCATGGTCGGCGAGAGAGGTGAGGGAGAGGGAGAGGTGAGGGAGGAATAGGCGAGAGAGGGAGTTAGAACGCCTTGGCTGCGTCTGGTGGCTGAGAGAGGGAGTGAGGGCGTTAGGGTTTGCTACTCATCTTATATATATTAGAGCTAGTAATGGGACTAGGCTTGATTTACTGATGCGGTTGGATTAGAATACCTGCCTCCGTTAATGATTTACCGAGGCGATTGGATTAGAATGTCCGCCTCGGTTCATATCTATTAACCGAGACGGTTATATTATAATATCCGCCTCGGTTAATGGATGTTGCGAGGTGCTTTTTTATAACCGCCTCGACGCAACTAACATTTGTGCTCGTCTCGGAGGGGTTTTTGAAAAAGTCATGGTTATCTTTTATGTAGTAGTGTATGATTGAAATAGTGACTCCTGTTTGGTTTCATCATCTATTAATCCGACCCCCTTTTCAGCTGTCACTTTGTTGCACATGCATGCTCCTGAAATACTGGACTCCCCTGCTTCGTATTATTTTAGCAACTAAACAATGCATATCCTTGGGTTGCTCTCCTAGCTCTTATAGTAAGCTTTGTTATTAAATCAAAGTTTTCTAAATTTCATTACACTTTCCTTAAAAACAAGTTATGATTCATGCTATCACCTCTCAAAATCTGAACGTGAAAATCAACTTGAACATGGATAAAGCTAAATTCTGATAATAAGGAGTATACAGGACCAATTGAAATATTGGAGCTTGCGTCAAAATTGAAATATTGGAGCCACTTTTTGTAGTCATGATTTGTGTGGTTTAAATTTATTTTGTTCCAGTAAAGAAATTTGGTATTTGGACGTTGTGCTGCTGTGTTATTAATCATGCTGCTGTATTGTGCTTGTGCAATGCATGGTTCAGTGTATCATTAGTTTGACTTTTTCTTGGGACGGGGTTCCAGATCGATGGATGATTTCTATAAAATTCTATTCCATTCGTCTGTTTAGGAATAGTAGCTAGCACAACATCTCTATCTTGTGTATGTATAACGACAAAAAGCAAGGAATGAAGATGGTAGGGACTGAAGAGAAGAATGAAAGTATTCGCAAAAAAAAAAAAAAAAAAAAAAAAAAAAAAAAAGAGAGAGAAGAATGAAAGGAACAACAGAACTGCGGTCCGGTGCCGAAGGCTGGTCAAGATCTAAACCAAGATTCCTCTATGGGAATCAAAAAAGTGTTAATATACTTTGTGTAAAATTCCTTTGTGTTTTGATATGATCCTCAGGCAGGTAGCAGTTGCAGGTACAGGTGTCCAGCAGCGTCCATCATCCCTTCCAACCTGCAGTTCCTTTCCACACACTTGACACGATGGGTTTCTGGCTCAGCTCGCCGGGTTCCACTTCGACCACGACCCTAGCTACAAGCGCGAGCCATTCAAAGAGTTGATGCGCTTAAAAAGATGCGATATATATACGGAGATGGATTTGAAATTGACAAACTGATGGATCCATCGATCGAATTGCGTGGCCGGCTGCAACGGCGACAATAAAGCAAACTGAGGCACAAAGGACAATATGGATGTCACGGGCATGACAGTATGTCCACGTTAGCGTTACGCACTACTTTGTTTATGTGGAAGTGGAATGGCCGGACAAGCATGACGCCGACGTAGGGGCTATCCCAGGACTTGATACACATGTGCATTGACCTTTTTCTTTTGTGAAGTTTGTTCCATGATGATCCCTGTGTTACCGACGTGGAGATAAATACACAGGCCCCAAGTTGCTTTGCTTCCTGCACTGAATTGCTAGGTTTTTATGATCAGTTATGAGCGGTATACTACTGTCTCTCCCAAATAATTGTGGTTTTGGATGTCGTGTTGTAGTGCAGGTCAAACTCTTGATTTATAGAAAGAATATTATCAATATGTATATCTCTAAGTAACTTTAACATAGAAATATATTTAATAACTAATGTAATAATGCATATCATACTATTAATGAGTTCTTGTGTGTGTGTGTGTGTGTGTGTGTGTGTGTATATATATATATATATATATATATATATATATATATATATATATATATATATATATATATATATATATTTGGTCAAATTAAAAATGCTTCACATATCGAGAAGTAGTGAGAGAATGATATTTATTTTGAGACATATTTCAATTATAAATTTACTCAAATTTAACAAATTTTACTCAAACCAAATTTAAAATTAAGCTAAGCTTTTTTTTTTTTAATTTACAAGAGGATGGCAAAACAAAAAAACCGCCCCTTAATAGAGACAAAACATCTTTTAATTCATAGAGGTAGTTAGTTCTACAATATGCCTGTTTCTGTTAATTAGATAAATTCTTTTGTATTGCATTGTTAGGCGAAGGTATAATACTAATTTCAAGTTGTTCATGACCGGGCGCGCGGCGTCAGTCGTTGATTAGTGGATAACTAATTGTGGGGGTTACCGGGTACTTAAGCAAGGAATCGGCGTACGGCACTTGGATTAATTAATGAAGTGGGCTAGGGAATATGCTGACCCTTGGCTAGCTAGCTAACCAAACTGATAGGACAAGATGTGTACGCACACGTTGACCCACAACAGCAAGAGGATTACAGGAATTGCTTAGGAAATGTTGAGAAGGAAAGGAATGTTAGTAAGCTACTCAAGCAAGAATCATGCACAAGAACTAAAGTTAGTCAGCTAAGATTGCCATCGATTTCATATTCTTGATGGAGAAACTCATTGTCAGCAATGCTACATCCACAAGCCAGTCCAATGACTACTCTGATGGGCCTCGCAAAGGTTCCCGTACTCGTCGGCCCAACAAGAATGTTTCGGGAGAAAACTGGGTGTGATGTGCCTGCGTGCACTTGCCGGCCTTGGCCTTGTATCGTAGTATAAAGGGGAGAAAGGAAAGAGAGAAAAGGGCATCGAATTGTATGAACAAACATATTCTGTCATTAATCATTCCTCGCCTTGCCATCCCTGCCTCTCCGTTGCTGTTCGTCCTTCTCTTCCCCAATTTCTCTACCTCTTGCCTCTCTGCTGCTAACAACCTGGTATCAGAGACACCGTTCCTCGGCCGATTCATTCTGTTTCTACATATTCCATCGATCGATTGAGCACCGGATCTGGTTGGCTTGATTTCGTATCCGCTAGTTTCCTGCTACTGGACTCGAGATCGCTGTAATTCCAATCCACGCTTGAGTGATTTGTGGCGTGTTGGCAGTCTGGATCCGTCCCAACCCCTTCCCCACGATTACTTCACCCGCCGTCAGCACAAATTGGGAGTCATGAATCCAGACACCAAACTCATTCTCGACGAGTTCAACAAGAGGTTCGCGGAGCAGGATCTCAAGTGGGATCAGCGCTTCGCGGATCAGGAGTCGCGGGTCGAGCGCCAGATCCTCGAGCTAGAGAAGGCGCAGGGAGTCCGCGTCTCCGCCCTGGAGCGCGCGGCGGCGTCGCTCAGCGAGTGGCGGCCGGAAATCGAAGGAACGATCGACGACATCCGCCTCGAAGTGAAGAAAATCTCTCGGAATTGGGAGCGCGCCATCCTCGACCGCCCGGCAGATCCAGCCGGCGTTCTCGCGTCGTCTCCGCAGCGGTCCAGCGCCCACCTGCTGACCAGGAAGCTGCACGGCCCGTGGTTGGGCACCGCGTCGAACCGATTTACCGGGAGAGTGAATTCGGGGTTGTGTCCACCCTAATTCATTCCCCGGTCAAGGGTGAGTCTCAACCTCCTCTTCCTAAATCCCCGGTGTCTGTCCTTCAGCCACCAGTGTTACCTGCTAGTTCGTCACAGGGATTTGTTCATCATGGGTCATACGGGTTTTCCAAAATGCCTAAAGTGGATTTTCCAAAGTTTGATGGGGATCAGCCCAAGCTGTGGTTGCGTCATTGCTTAGATTACTTTAGTCTCTATGAGATTGATCCTAGTGCTTGGGTGCGCGTTGCTCGTATGCATTTTGTGGCTGCTGCGGCTCGCTGGTACAATTCGGTTGAATCTAAATTGCTCAATGCTAGTTGGTCCACTTTTTCTCAGATGGTTTTGGACCGTTTTGGCCAAGACCATCACGAATTGCTGCTTCGCCAGTTGTTTCAGATTCAGCAAACTGGCACTGTTGCCGAGTACATTGAGAAATTTTCAACTCTAGTAGATCAGTTGGGAGCGTATGGTAGTACTTCAGACCCATTATATTTCACCATGCGTTTCATTGATGGATTGAAGGATCACATTCGTGCTCCTGTGTCTTTACATCGTCCACCAAATTGGGATACTGCCTGCGTGCTTGCTCAGTTGCAGGAGGACCTCGCGACACCGCGCAAGCCTGAAATGCGGAAATGGGATGCTGCTTCCGGGGGCCGCCCATTCTCACGCCCCCCTACACCAGCGAGTGGGACTCGCTCTGAGCGGCCGGCTCCAGCGGTGACCATTCCCGCTGCAGCCGAATCGAGCCGCACGCTTTCTCCAGATGATCGATGGGCAGCTCTCCGGGCTCAACGGCGTTCATTGGGACAGTGTGTACGCTGTGCTGGTAAATGGTCTCGCGATCACAAGTGCCCCCAGAATGTGAATCTCAATGTGCTGGAGGAGTTACTGGAAATATTTTCTATCCAAGATTTGGCTGATTCTGAAACTTCTGATGTTGATTCTGAGCCTGCTCAGCTTGCTATGATGTTATCAGTGGCCGCTGTTTCTGGTGTTTCTTCTCCTCGTACCATGAGTTTTAATGGTTTCCTGGAGGATACCCCAATTCACATCTTGCTGGATTCCGGAAGTTCCCATACTTTTATCAGTGAAGCTCTTGCTGCCAGTCGTTCTGATCTGGTACCAGTTCTACCACCAGTTCAAGTGAAGGTTGCTAATGGACAGTTGCTCTGCTGCTCCCAGATGTTACCAGCTGCTACTTGGTCCATTCAGGGACTGGAATTCTGTTCTGATCTGAAAGTGTTGCCGCTGTCTAACTATGACATGATTGTGGGGTTAGATTGGCTCGAGCGTTACAGTCCAATGAAAATTCACTGGGCTCAGAAGTGGGTGCAGCTACCGTACCTGGATGGTATGGTCCAATTGCAAGGAATCTTGCCTTCCTTACCAGCGGGATCAGTACTGCAATTCTTTGAGTCCCAGGAAGCTACAGCTCCTTCTGCTGATACACTTCCACCTGAGATTCAGTCATTACTGGCAGATTATTCAGTTCTGTTTGAGCACCCTACTCAGTTACCACCGTCACGAGTGTGTGATCACGCTATTCCCCTAATCCCAGGAGCTGGACCAATATCTGCTCGGCCATACCGCTTTGCACCAGCAGTTAAGGATGAGATCGAGAAACAGGTTCAAGAGATGTTGTCTTCCGGTCTTATTCAGAAAAGTTCGAGCCCCTTTTCCTCTTCAGTGCTGCTAGTGAAGAAAAAGGACAATACATGGCGCTTTTGCGTTGATTATCGGCAACTCAACGCCATCACTCTTAAAAGCAAGTATCCTGTTCCATTGATAGATGAGCTTTTGGATGAGTTGGGGCAAGCGTCGTGGTTTTCCAAGTTGGATCTGCGTTCAGGGTTCCATCAAATCTTGCTGCAACCAGGAGAAGAATTCAAGACCGCGTTTCAGACCCACTTCGGTCAGTTTGAGTTCTGTGTTATGCCATTTGGATTGACAGGTGCCCCGGGTACGTTCCAGGAGGCAATGAATTCGACTTTGGCACCTTTGCTACGCAAATTTGTCTTGGTATTCTTCGATGATATCTTGATCTACAGTCAGTCTTATGAGGAGCACATCAGTCATCTGCAGCAAGTCTTTGATCTGTTACTTCAGCATCAATGGAAGTTGAAATTATCAAAGTGTGCGTTTGCGCAGCGCAGTATTCACTACTTGGGTCATGTTATATCTGGCGATGGTGTTGCTACCGACCCCGACAAGATATCTGCTGTGGCTAACTGGCCAGTTCCAACCTCAGTGCGTGATCTCCGTGGCTTTCTCGGATTAGCGGGGTACTACCGCAAGTTTGTTCGTCACTTTGGTCTCATCGCCAAGCCATTAACGGAGCTTCTTCGCAAGAACACCATCTTCTGTTGGTTACCTGTGCATGAGCAGTCGTTCCAAGCACTGAAACAAGCGTTGATCTCGGCACCGGTGCTGGCCTTACCCAATTTTGACCGTCCTTTCTGCATTGAGACTGACGCCAGCTCAGCAGGCATTGGGGCGGTTTTGATTCAGGATGGTCACCCTCTGGCTTACATTAGCCGTGCTTTGGGGCCCAAATCAAGGGGTCTGAGTACCTACGAAAAGGAGTATATGGCAGTTCTGTTGGCTGTACAGCAGTGGCGACAGTATTTGCAATTTGCGGAGTTCACCATATTCACTGATCAGCAGAGTTTGGTTCAGCTCACCGATCAGCGATTGCACACTCCTTGGCAGCAAAAGTTGTTCACTAAGCTCTTGGGTTTGCAATACCGCATTGTCTATAAACCTGGCACCTCCAACCGTGCAGCTGATGCTCTGTCACGACGTTCTGAACCAGATTCATATTGTGCTGCAGTTTCAGTTGTCACTCCACAATGGATTCAGGAGGTTGTGTCCGGCTATGCAGTCGACGTTCAGTCCCAGGCTATGGTGGCGAAACTATCCATTGATCCCAAGGCTATACCTCACTTTTCCCTTCGAGATGGGGTGTTACGCTTTCAGGATAGAATTTGGATTGGTGACAATCCAGTTCTTCAGCATAAACTGCTCCTTGCTTGCCATACCAGTGCCATTGGTGGTCACTCCGGCTTTCCAGCCACGTATACAAGGATGAAGCAAATGTTTGCATGGAAGGGCATGAAGTCTGCTGTTCGCGAGTTTGTCAGTACTTGCATTACCTGTCAGAGGGCAAAACCAGACCGTGCTCGCCTACCCGGTCTTCTTCAGCCTCTTCTAGTACCTACTGCTGCTTGGCAAGTTGTGTCTTTGGACTTTGTGGAAGGACTTCCCCGTTCAGCCAATGTCAATTGCATCTTGGTAGTGGTAGACTCCTTCACCAAGTACGCGCATTTCTTGGCTCTGTCTCACCCTTATACCGCTGCTAGTGTTGCCAAGTTATTCCTCAATCAGGTGTACCGGCTCCATGGCCTTCCCACTGCATTGGTTTCAGACCGAGACAAGATCTTCACAAGTAAATTTTGGGGCGAGTTGTTCAAATTGGCTGATGTGACACTGCAAATGAGCTCAAGTTATCATCCACAGTCGGATGGTCAGACGGAACGCCCCCGAACCCCCCATGGAAACGTTCCTAAGGTGCTTTGTCAACGCTTGTCCCTCTAAGTGGTCGTCCTGGCTTCCCCTGGCTGAGTTTTGGTACAACGCCACGACTCATTCTGCTATCGGGCGATCTCCGTTCGAGGCCCTGTATGGATATCCTCCACGCCACTTCGGCATCTCAGCCTTGGACTCAATCTCTGTACAAGAACTGTCAGTGTGGTTGCGGGATCGTCAGGTGATGACTGACTTGATTCATCAACATTTGGCTCGCGCGAAGGAACGTATGAAGAGACAAGCTGATAAGCATCGCTCAGAGAGACAATTCCAGGTGGGCGATCTGGTGTTCGTTAAACTACAGCCATATGTTCAGTCCACCTTGGCACCACGAGCAAATCAAAAGCTCGCCTTCAAATACTTTGGACCTTTCAAGGTGATTGCTCGCGTTGGCTCAGTGGCATATACCTTGGAGTTGCCACCATCAACGGCAGTGCATCCCACCTTTCATGTCTCCCAGCTCAAGAAGGCTTCTATTGGTGTTGCTCCGGTATCTTCTCAATTCCCAGTTGACATAGAACTTCCCCGTATACCACTGTCTATTCTGCAGCGTCGCACTATCCCATCTGGTGAAGGCACGGTGGAACAAGGACTGGTTGAGTGGTCTGACTGGCCGGTTGACATGGCCACCTGGGAGTCCCTTGCAGCTCTTCGTTAGAAGTTTCCCCGTGCACCTGCTTGGGGACAAGCAGGTACTCAAGCCCCGGGGAATGTCAGCAATGCTACATCCACAAGCCAGTCCAATGACTACTCTGATGGGCCTCGCAAAGGTTCCCGTACTCGTCGGCCCAACAAGAATGTTTCGGGAGAAAACTGGGTGTGATGTGCCTGCGTGCACTTGCCGGCCTTGGCCTTGTATCGTAGTATAAAGGGGAGAAAGGAAAGAGAGAAAGGGTATCGAATTGTATGAACAAACATATTCTGTCATTAATCATTCCTCGCCTTGCCATCCCTGCCTCTCCGCTGCTGTTCGTCCTTCTCTTCCCCAATTTCTCTACCTCTTGCCTCTCTGCTGCTAACACTCATTAAGGTTGGGATCAACGGATCATATCAGCGCCAATCGGGTAGTTGGCAAACTACTAACGGAATATTTTGTGGCGGTGGAGGATGCTATGATGATTGAACAAGCTCATTAGCCGTGTGACGCGTGTCCCACCAGAACAATGTCCGTCGCAAGGAATGACTAACTAATTAATTAATTAATGGAACTTCAGAAGTCGCCATTAATAAAGAAACAAAATACAGCCAAAAAAATGGTTCGTTTTCACACGCATCCGTATCCTCCTCGTCATTCGATCAATTCGGATCACATTTTGCACGTGTCATGGACGGCGCCGGCGGCGGTCTAACTTTGAGCGATTGGATGAAGACGTGAAGTGGACTAGTATAGGGAGATATTCTACCTGATATTAAATTGAGGCATATTTTATGAATTAAAAATATTGCTATGAAGAAAACCAAACAAATAGGAAGAATTATCACAAATCGACATATTGCGAATAACACAAAGCCCACAGATATAGATCGCAGAAATTCAAACCACAAGATCACAAACAAAAACATGGCTGCAATCTCCCTCATCTAGTGACTCACCGATCAGCGCTCCGTCCTCGTGAAGAGTTGATGAAGAGGCAGCGCAAGACGAAGAAGATCGGCTTTGAGCGGTCGCGCCGATGTGCTGCCCAGAAACTGATTGCCGCCCCTTGTGCAGGCTTCTCGACGGCAAGGGTTCGAAGATACCGCTCACTCTCCTCCTCAGGACACACCTAGAAGAAGAGCCGGCGAGATCCAGCAGCATAGTAAACAGTACAAATCACCAAGAAAATGAAGTGGTGGAGGTTGGCATTTTTCTGCCAAGTCACTTTGGACGTCTCTAGATCTCCTTATATAGGTGCCCAACGAGAACTATAACTTTTTTTTTGAGTTTTTTAAATTTGAGGTCGTTAAGATGCTTAAAAAATAAAAAAATTACAAAACCACTATACATGAATCGAATCAGTGGTTTATTTTTTTGAATATCCTAACGACTTCAAATTAAAAAACTCAAAACTAAAAAGTTATAGACCTCGTCGAGCACTATAACTTTCATATAGAAAGTGTCTCCACTTGATAGCATATAGAAAAGATATGTTTTTTAAGACGACAAGCACTTGTACACGATTAAAATTTGGTCAGAAATTTATTTAATTTTTTCTGAGCATCTTAACGACTTTAAATTAAAAAACTTAAAACTCAAAAGTTATAGATCTTATCGAGTGCTACAATTTCTATATAAAAAATCATCTTCAGTCGAGATCTTATAAAAAGATATAATTTTTAGAATATTCTACTAATTGTAGCTATAGTACCTCAAATTAGGTTTTTTTTTTTTAATTCTGTACATGTCGAATTAGCTATAGTATTTGAGACCTAGATGACACTCTCTACCATGTTTAGAGACCTGCGGTGATCATCTTAAAAGTTTAGGGACCTAGATGACACCCTGTGCCAAACTTAGAGACCAATAGATATCACTTTGAAAGTTTGGAGATCTAGATAACATCCTGAGCCAAGTTGAGGAACCAATAATGCATTTTCCTCTATATTTTGCACTGGCAGGTGGACCTGATGAAAACTGACGAAACAAATAATGTTGGCACGGAATCGTGTTCCAACCATACTAGCTAGCATCGATTAATATGCTGTCATAAAGGGTCAGAAAATTTGGTGTGATAAAAGGGTCAGAAAACTTTCAATATAAGTTGTGTAGAATGTCCACATATTTTGTGACGACTTTATGGGAAAACATCACAAGGTACATTTGGTGATTGTTTATATGTGATGACATATTGACATATGACACTAATTTTTGTTCTTAATATATATTTTATGAAAAATGTGGGCCCAGCCTGTCATTTTTTCTTGTATAGTGACTGCTCAACTGACAATGGGGGACTGCTCCAGATACATGTATTTACTAGTCTAAGAAAATATTTGAGCGCTCGTGTAATGTAGTAGATTTTTGTATAGGTTTGGTTTGGATACTCAAGTATTTATTGTAGTGTAATAAGATAGTTTAAGATATCCAGAAATCAGTGCAGGATATCTATAGAGCATATAAATCTGATTAAGGTACACATTTTAAATGAGGATGGTTGTGCTTCCCTATAAACACGTATATGGAGATACACAACACAAAAATTAGAAATCTTCTTCTGACAGAAAGTGGGGAGTAGTAGCAAGGTTCTCTTATGGCACTACTCAAGATCTCTACAACAAGGATTGTGTACCTGCGGGCCACATTATTCTTGGTTCTCGAGATCATGTCTGCTACCTTCCCTTCCTCCCGAGCTGCTGGCTTATTGGGTACAACTTATTTTTACTTTATTTTTCTCATATATTCCTCTGATCCCTTTTTAACTGTCGCTTGCGCTTCTCGAGAAACAACTACCAATAATTTTAATAAATAGTAAATATCATCGATTAGTATCATAATTAACATCATCGGAAAGATCTTTGGATCTAGTTTTTTAACAAATTTATTTAGAGATATAAATATTACACGTATTTTCTACAAATTAAGTCAAACTTGTGGCACGAACACCCAAAACGACAATTAAATAGGGATGAAGGCAGTATTTACATTAATTAATCTATGTTATGTTGGATTAGGCTGCAAATACTGGAAGAAAAAGTCACCGCCGCCACCGGCAGGGATCACGTGCAGGCAGCTCAAATTTTGCACTCCTTATACATGCTATCGTATTTGTCAAGACTGGGGCTACTCCGATTTAGGCGCCTACTGCATAAACAAGACAAATAGGGACAAGGACAAGTGCTGCTGCAGAGAAAAATGAGCTACACCACTAGTGTAGGCTCCGTAAAATGTAACTTTGGTGGCATCAAGTAAATGCCATGAAAATAATGTGTTCTTAGTCTGAACATTTGTGCTTATCCTTTGATGTGTCTAATATGGAGAACCTTCAATAACTGTTAGCATCCAAAATTGCCAAATACAAAACAAGCACAAGATTCACTACTAGGAGATAGATCCCTAATTAAAATAAGCGGGTATTTTGTAGTGCCACCTCCGTAAATGGTTCCGAGGCTCCGATCAGAGGTGGAGATTTTAATTAAGGTAATCTTCTTTGTGAATAGACTTATAATAGAGGTGTGCATCCAAAAAACGTGTGCCTATGTTGATCAATCACAAGAGGAGGTCGCTATAAAAAACATTTATAGTAAAACGCCAGTTTTTTCTAGTAGATACGGCTCAATCAGCAGCCACCCTACAGTACATACAACTACTTGGAGCCTGCAAAATCAGTCGCCCCTACAAATGGCATAGTAGAGGACGACTGATTATATAGCTGCCCGTACAATTCTTATACAAGAAGGGCAGCCACGCCCCTTCCTCCTGTAGCCTGAGAGAGGAAGGGAGACCTTAAGCACCTCCCAAAAATTGCTCTTTTAATGGGGAGATTTTTAATTCAGATCCTTTGGTGGATAGGTTGTAGAACGTAAGTAAATGCTCTTCCAAATAAAATTTGAAGTTTTAATAGTTGGTTAATACTTAATGAAAGTTTTAATTTTCTCTCTCTTCTATGGTGCTTAAGCCATTTATGGAGCAAATGAGACCACATTTATGAAGTTAGAAAGGTAAATTAGTTAGGGGAACAAGATTATATCCTTATTTTTGTCATTATTACTTGATTTCAGTGGTCTATTTGTTATGGATATTTGATCCACATCTAGATCTAGAACTAGGGGGTACACTTTTTTACAAATGATATTCTTATTATTTTTGTTTAAGAATTGAGATTAAGTTTGAAGGATAAATAGGTTGTACATTAATAATTTTTTTGCAAATTATTTTCTTTTGAATTATTTATTGTAATTAAAGATAGTGAATATCTATATTTATTTAATTATTTGTGTATAAAGAGGTTGTTGAATTTTCAATTACTTATTGATTCATGTACATATTTGCATAAGTAGTGATCTAATTTTTTCTGGCTGCAAGAACTCTTGGATGTAGAAAAAGTGGGGACCTATTTTCGTGTTGAAGTGGATAAATTTTTTTTTAAAGCCGATAAATTTTATGAAGCCACAGAGATCCGGGCATTGTCGATACAGAAGAAAACTGAAATTATTTGTTCGTGTAGTAATGGCAAGAACCATCTCGCATGGAAAGATGTGACTATCATCATCATATCACACTTGATTATGCGGGGATTTGTTGAGAACTACACAACCATTGACTAATCATGGTGAAAGGGTTGTCGGTGTCAATTTAGAAGAAGATCCTAAAACCCTAGATTTCTTACATGGACTGATATGTAGCGAAGCTTAATGCACGAATGGATGAAGCTGGTGCCAACAATAATGATGGTGACAAGTTGGAGGAAATGCTTTGGGCCATTGAGCCAGAGATTATACTAAAGAGTGCTAAAGGTGTAGAAAGCTTAGAAATGGTGAAAAGCGTTGAAGGATACTTTGTATGCAGTGGGGGAAGGAGAAAGAAGAAGAAGAAGAAGAAGAAGAAGAAGGTGGAGAGGCTAACATTTAGACCTTACTTAAGTGTTGTCTTAACACATTTAAAATGAGGATGTATTATATTCTTTTCATTTCTGTCACTCATACTAAACATAGAATAGAGATGAATCAAGTACATTTAAAAGATTCTCTTGGAACATCATATACAAACAAAAACAGAGACAATGTTGCTGTAGCTCATAATCTGCTCGTAATAATCTACCCATACTTCCCGCTCATAATCTGCTCGTAAAATTCTACCCGTACTTCCCTTTGAGGTACGGTGTGTTGGAAGCATCATATACAAACAGCCCTTGGATCAAAACGGTGATACATATATGTAATTGCTGTTCAAAATACAAATAAATGCCTTTATATATATTTTCTTCACAAGGTAAAATTGAAGGAGTGGTTTCCCTAAAAAGTTTCAAGGTTATTTCGATGCTTTCCATGTGTGTTGGAAACTTGGAATTCGGAGAAGAGTGAGCCAGAAACATGGAATATAATTATTTGAATACGCATTAAGCTCCGCCATGTTGCATCATAGACGACAAAGTGAAGTGCAATATCCTTTTCTTTAATTTTCTCCCCATTTGTATGTATACTATGTCACAATGCTATTGGGTAAGAGGAAGTATCAAAGTTCAAAAGCGGGCCACAAATGACTGTGCCTGGGAATCTTTTCTTTTTCGCAAATAAAGACATTAATATATATGCATAAATTTGCCACCTGAAAACGGACATTCACTTTCGGAAAAAGAAAAAGTATGAAAAGGAAACTTCCATGCAAAGAAATCTCATCAGGTGGCTAAGAATATAGAAGTATACAGTACATAATTAATTGGTTTGTACAAAGTGTGCAAGTTCGACCGCAATTGCAGCTGTATATAGCCAATTGTTTTTAGTTTTTGCCATTCATCATAGATAATAAAGTTATGCAAAAGTAGCTGTGCACTGAATCTATACAAAACTGAACTTACCTTTTAATTTGCCACTAAAAAATTGTCATGAAATTCATCGCAGCTTTAATTTCCTCACTGGATTGAGCAACAGAAAGTGAGACAGAGAGATGGAGAGATCGTGCATGAGATATAATATATTGACCAGATTGATTGATTAATTTTCACCATCGCCGCTGTTCGACGAACGCAGCAGCGGCTCTGATATATAGAAATTGACTAGATCGAAGATCAGGCTAGCTTTTGACAGAGAGCAAGATCAAGGGGTTGCACACAAAGAAGTCGTCCTAGTAGCTAGAAGCTAGTCACGACCAAATTTCACAATACCTTTGGGCTCAAATATTCAAAAAAAAAAAAAAAAAAGATTGCACACCTGTTCCTGTTCCCTACGGACGATGCATACGATGCTCCCTTCCTAGAAAACAACGTACAGTAGTATGTTGTTGTCAACCAAAAAAAAAAAAAACATACAGTAATATGTTTCATATGCATGCATGAATGAGATAAGCTCGCCAACCCGATGGATGGATGGATGGTTGGATGAGATGAGATGGATGACCGGAGGGTCAGCATTTGACGCTGACCTGAGTTGGGCAGCAGGTATATACCGCCCACACGACGTATACCATGGGCGCACGCATATGCATGCGTACACGCATCATGCACGGCTGCACCGCATGAGGAGAGGCATGCAGCAGAGAGTGTGACAAGCATGGTTGAAAGACAAATTAAATAAACACGTGCCGCCGATCGATGGAAAGAATAATGTCCTGCATGCCGTCAAAAGAGTCGTAACTCCTGAGTGTGTGTACGTGCCCCGGCCTAGCATAAACAACTCTCAGCTTTTGATCAATGGTACTAGTTATTAACTGCAGATGATTTGATGTGTTCCAAACTTTGTATAGTAATCAATATTAGCTTTGATAATTTTGCGAGCTAACTAGCTTAGACGGTCAATGTAATAATAATGCACTAGTCACTATTCAGATGTACTTGTTGAATTAGATCTTAGACTAGAACAGGACCTTAACATGGACTAAACGTGATCATAAAACTAATCTTATACGGTATAGACCTTAGATACTAACCAGAGCCTGTAGTTAAATTTGTCTTCTTGTCTTCATCAATCTAAGAGCTTGTGCTCTTTCTCTCTTGATGAAGAACTTGATGCAGATCTTGCAATACCTGAACATGGGTAGATGACCTTCTGAAAACCTTCAAGTGCCTAATTAATCGGTTAGTATTCGTCCGTAGGAATGATGGGAGAAAATACCAGGGGACGCTTGGGGCATCACCCTCTACGGGTCCAGACGCCAAACCCTAGAAAACCATTAGGTTGTCTCCGAGCGTGGCAAATAACTTAACTATTTCACATTGACAGGTGGACCTTATATATAGGTAGTGACGAAACAAATAATGTTGGTATGAAATCACATTCCAACCATACTAGCTAGCTGGCAAGGGTTCTTGCTGGTCGCGGCAAATAACTTAACTAGCTAGTATCACTATGCATGATGTCGTTGGAGCTGTGCACGTACTGTCCTCCCCTGAGGACAATGCATGCAATTCCTGGTGGTAGGTACGTTTACACGTTAGTCTCAACAGGTGGTCTCGCTCTCTTTCCCCACTAAGCTTTGTCCCGGCAAAAGAAGCTAAGCTATCCGACGGCCAGCAAGAGTAATAAGGCCCAAAAGAAGAGACGAGAGACAAGCAAGAGACTACATGATTAGTATTTGCCTACCTATGAAAGTGAAACCTCAGTCCAAGTCGTCCGACCCAGCCCAGCCCTCCGAAGCCACAAGGAACGCGGAAAGGCCATGGAGATCGACCCTGTGCGCGAGCTATTAGAGTGTTCAGGTGCGAACCCGACCGACCGGCCGCCATGTGTTCGCACGGAAGGCCCGAGCGTTTCCGATCATGGTCTTCAGGTCTTTGACGGCAACCAGCGAGGACCGTTGCCAGTCCAGCAGCGGATCATCGACCACATCTATATGAGAGGGATATATCGATCGGCCTCCACCACCACCAGCAGCAGCAGATATTATTTTGATTCCATCCGTCAAGTGAATTCGTTTTCATTGGGACCGTAGGAATATATATGTAGATAACAATCTCTGCTCAAGTACTATTAGTAGTAGAAGTGAAGAATAAGTTTTTTTTTCTCGAACTACCTTGGCACGGTATTCATTAAGCAAAACAAGATCTATATCTATACCTAATAATAAAGAGGCAAAACTTTCAGCCAATTTTTTTGGTTTACCTCTTTTTTCGTCCACCTCTTTTTTCGTCCAACTAAGAGATCGATTCGGTTTTATTTAGATTTTCATCCAACTAAGATATCGACTCGCCATAAAATCTTTCGTCCAACTAAGAGATCGACTCGGTTACTATTTAATTTTTGTTTTCATGTCGGACCGAAGGAGAAGAAACTTACACCAAATCAACTTGTTTTGTTCCACCTAACCCGAACCGTACTTGGGGAGCCTCGTAGGCACCCTCCAGGGGTCGTAGTACGAGCGTGGCCTGCACAGAGCCGCTGTGGGAATCATAATGCCATTGGCCGACGCGGTGACCGCGGAACAGCCGGCGCAGAGCCACGAAGGGCGTCTAGCGACCAGCAGTGGCGCGTGGTGGTGGGATGGAGCCTGGGGAGCACGCCGGCTGGCGGCCCCGGCCCATGGTCTTGCGAGTTTGTTGCGGGGGAAGAAGACCCAGAGATGCTAGACAAAAGAAGTCCAAGCGCTAGCCGATTAGCATGTGATGAGATCGGAACGAGTTTTCTATTTTTCATCAACAGAATTTACGTATCAAAAATAAAAAAAAAAAAAATGGCCGATTCCTTGTAAAAAAAAAAATCTCCAATACGAATCCTGTTCTGACATTGCTCCTCAAAGCAGATATGAAACAAAAATCACGACAGACAACAAACAAGACAAAACAAAAACTCAAGCACTTGTTCCGCAAGGGTCTTCGACTCCAATCTCCAATATAAAAAAACATGGACATCAACTTGAAGCAAGGATCCGCGCTAAGACAATGGCCAAAAAAAAAACAATTCTCTATGATGGTAAGTGAATTCTGGAAAAAGATACTCTAAAAATTTTAATGCATTGTAATACGCTGTAAACATAGAATTTTATTCCTCATAAAAAATATGATTCGAATTACATATCAATAACACCATATTCATATATAGTCCTCCTGTATTTATTCTTGCGCAACTTAAAAAATTTGCCAAAGCTGAATCATATTAAACAAAAAAAATCCCAGTTACAAACAATGACGAAGGGAGAAGCAAGTAAAACAAATTATTATTCAACAGTAGCAATGCACGAGCATATCTGAACTTTGCTGCAGAAAAAATAATATTAAGGTTGTGTTTAATTTGAAACAGGCATATATAAAGGAAATTGCCATACTATTGCCAAGATTAATTTAACTTATAATATGGATGTTGTCAACATCATAAACTAAATAATAGTTCCAAACTTTTATAGAAAGAATAAAACATAAATAGAAGTTTACCATTCCATCGTAGTTTTTTATGAATGGTTGATATGTTATTTAATCCCGTAAGCAACGCACGGGCAAATTTGCTAGTAGAAGTTACAAAACAGTAAACTGCAGTAATTGGCAGCACGAGATTGTGATTTTCAGCCAAAGACGATCGAACCACCTACTCCTTCCATCCCTAAATAAGTGTCGCCGTGAGATATGTGCTACAAGTTTAACTTGATTTATAGAAACTACGTGCAATATTTATATCTCTAAATAATTTTGTTAAAAACTAGATCCAAAGATCTTTTCGATGACATAATTATGATACTAATTAATGATATTTATTATTTATTAAAATTGCCGACAATTATTTCTTGGGAAGCGGCGACACTTAATTAGGGATAAAGGGAGTACATCGACCTACATCGACGGTGCCTAAATATCGTCACCTTGTAACTAGGCTATGTTCAAACTTAACCTGACAATGGTTTGGGTTAAGCCTGCTGGTTTTGTTTTTGGGCTGTATTGATTGGGGGTGAAACAGGCTAAAAAAAAAGGTGTTGAGCTGGTTTGATTTGGGCTCGATTAAAGTGAGCTGATCTGATTTGGTTGTGAATAATAGAGTTTAGAATGCGGAAAAGGTAACGCGTGCGTGGTCGCGCTTTTGCAGGAGCGAGCGACTGTTGCAGCACGAGGCCTGGCCCACTCGCGGCCCTCCCGCGCTCTACGTGCCTTGCGGCCTGCGACCCAGATCAGGGGCCTGTGACTATGAACGAAACTCCTGAAATCACGGACATCGTGATCGTGATCGTGCTTCTTCTAAATTATAGGCCTATCTGGATGCTTATTCTTTTTTAATTTTATTTACCTTTTGATTTATCTTAGTTCTTAGTATTCTTTTTCATTCTTTACATTTTTATCCTTCTTTCATTTCTTTCATTTTCATTTTTTTGTTGATTTTTTCTTTAGTTATCAATTTCTGTTTCATTTTTATATTTCAGTTTTTTGTTTTTTTATTATGCCTACTTTAGTTTTCAATATGTATTTGTGATTAATAGTTCATTTTTTGGCTATCAATTTTAGTTTCATTTTCTGATAATTTTAGTTTTTTGTTTTTCATTTTGTCTACTTTAGTTTCATTAACAATTTAATTTTTTTTTTTTGTGCCTACTTTAGTTTCATTTTTCTACTTTAATTTTTTTGGTTGTCAATTTTAGTTTCAATATTTATTAATTTCAGTTTTAGCTATTTTAATTTCATGTTATCTTCATAGTTTTTAGTTTCTATTTGTCCATTTCAATTTAATTTTATAGTTGTCAATTTCAGTTTTAGTCTCAGGTAGCTATTCCTGCGGTTCAGTTTTCATTTTAGATTCGAACGCCTTCCTAATTCTTGTGTATTAATTGTTCTCCAACATTTCTATCTTTCATATATATTAGTTTTTTTTGTATCAATGTTTATTTTAGTTTTAGTTTTATTGGTTATGAGTTTTATTATTTCATTTTCCTATATTGTACAGATTAGTTGTATAATAACTTACACTTATAAGTTGGCAACTTATGTAATGCTTCTTCCAATAATTTGATTCTTCGGTGCAGCTTGTCTTATTTTAAGCCGCTACTATTGTCTTTTCTTAATAAATGTTCCTCTAATTATAAGCTAGTCATGTTTTCCAGTTCATATAGCGGGTTTTACAATAACTTGTTTCTCTAGTTGGCAGCTTATGCAATACTTGTTCTAATAAATTTGTCCTAGGTTGCAACTTATCTTGTTTTATAGTGCTATCCTCATTTTTTAATAAACAGACCAAGTTGGCAGCAAATCATGTTTTTCTAGCTTTGTAATGTGTCGTATAATAACTTGCTCCTTTAATGGGTAGCTTATGCAATGCATGATTTAATAATAATCCCCCAGTTGCAGCTTGTCTTATTTTGAACCACTATTCACTTTAGAGTTTAGTACCTTTATGTAAATACTATATAATAAATTAATTATTTTTTTATGGTAAGAATAGATGTGCATAGGATGTAAACAAATTATAATATTCTTGGAGTAGCAAGTTTTATATTATATGGTAGCAACTTTGTACACATAAATTGCTATTAAAATAAAATTCTTTAAAATATAGGCAAGTGTGGTCTAGTTTTATTCGTCTCATCATGTAGAACATATCTTTGCAAACGAAATTGGAAACGGATATATCATCCAAATGTTATAGCAATTTAAATAAAGTATTTTGCTTTTCTTTATGCTTACGTCAAGATGCATGCAACGGCAGTGAAAAAAAGAGGGAAAGGGGGGAGGGGTCCGAGTCCGACAACATGTCACAGCACAAGCATGTCGGGATGTACTCGTTGGGATGGCAGCCTTGCAGGTATGCAGTATAGCCGCTTCCCGTACACATGGAGCTAGGGGACTACGGTCGTGTGCTTCCCGTACAGCGCGACGGGTCGCGCTTTAAGCTCCTCCTTTAGAATGAGTTTTTATTCCATCTATTTATTATTTACTTTTGCTTATAGCTAAATATAAACAACAGCATGATGTACCAGTGAATCCGTGGGTTGAAAATATATTTTAATGGGTTAAGTGTATAAGTGCTTTGGTTTAATATGGGTAATTGAAGTCACAGTCTAATCTAATTTGGAATCAACTTCCACGTATGCATACTTTAGATTAGTGCGGATTTGATTTGGATCTCGGCTAGTCAGCTTAAGTTCAAACTCATGGCCACCGGATCAGATTCGCCAGAGAAGAACCGTAATACTCGGCGACAATGGAGCAGAAAAAATGTGAAGAATAGGTTTGGATAAAAGCTTTCCCGTTACTATTGTGTATGTATGTATAAATGACATGGGTGATTTAAGAATAGAGTTGGGCCTCATTGGGCCGAGTCGCACCTGCGCAGATCCTCTAGACAGGCCATCCGAACCTTTGTCGATGCAGATTATTATTAGGTTGGGCTGAGCCGTCGGTTCCGTTGAGCCAAACAGAAACAGGTGTCGTTTCAGGAAAAGAAAAAACCAGAAGCAGGTGTACAGTCGACGAATAGTCGAAGAATGGACACAACACCTCTATCTGTCCAAGGAAAACATACCTCTGTTGAACAAGATCCAAGTGCCACACACACATAGATACGTACGTCTGCCTCAGAAATTTGTCGCCGTTAGAGAGAAGGCGCCGGATAGACAAACAGTAATAGACGTACAGTACTTGCATTGAGCTTTCGCAGCCTACTAGCAGCTAAGCTAGCTCTCCGATCCGAATCGGGTGTTTGGATCGTGTGGAAAAAAGTTTTGCCTGTGTCACATCAGAATGTAGGAGGGATGTTGGAAGGGGGTTTCGAATACCAATAAAAAAACAAATTATAGAACTCATCAGGAAACTATGAGACAAATTTTTTAAGTATAAATAATCCATCATTAGTAAATATTTACTGTAGCACAACATTGTCAAATTATAGACTAATTAAGTTTAAAAAATTCGTCTCACAAAGTTATCATAATCTATGTAATTAATTATTTTTTTAGACTGTATTTAATACTCTATATATATGTGACAAAATTCGATGGGACAACACTTAAGCTCCAGTTACTTGCACGACACGAGTTGTTCACTTTGCCGATCCATCAGGGATTCATGGCTCTGATCCCTTCCATTCGGAATCATCTCGAGCGATCAATGGCGTGCAACACCTGCTTCCGTTCGTTTCTTTGTCAGCAGTAGTAATAATGGGGGTCCCCCCCGGTCTCGTCGAAGGCAACGCCCGTTGTCCTGAAACGAAGGCAACGCACCTTCGGGAACCTCGGGTGGCCGGTTTTATCGCCGCACCGACCGACGTACGGCAACGGCGTGGCGACGACTGCTGTCGCGCAGCCGTACGTATATAGCTTTGCGAACTCGTGTTTGGTCTGGTCTATTGCTCCATGCCCAAAAGCATGCAACCAGCCAAATGCTGACCAAACTGCTCGGCCCATGCCCGTTCCACGACATAATTAATCGTAGAGATGTTTGGATCTGTTAAAAAAAAGATGAATGGGTTAGTGACGAATTGAAATTAATTGTGCATGCATCCATATATAATCTTATTGGGGATTGCCATGAGCAAGAGATTTGATGAATTGGATCGGTCTAAAGCTCACTCGTGTGAGCCATCACACGATTCTTTTTTTCACGCGACACTATCTTCCTCCTCTCTATGCCTGCCACCATCCACCGCCAGGCCACGGCGCAGTAGGGTCTCGCTGGAGCTCCGTGGCCACGGGCTCTCCCCCGCTCCGCGGCCTCTTTCTTCCCCAACTCGATCCGGATGCCTCCACCACCGCCAGGACCTAAAGATGCCCGCTGCTATCCCCACCGTCTGGCCTACCTACGTTCTCCTGGCCAGCCGATTCTATACCGTTGGAGTTGGAGAAGATAGAGAGGAATAGGATGGATTTTGAGGAGAGAAAATCCGACTGAGTGATAGCTATTACCAATAAATTAGTACTCGTATAACAATAACGACCACCTATATTATGCGTGGACCTAAGTGATATACCCTAACAAGTTTAGAGACCCAGAGATGTATTTTTAAAGTTAAGTGACACACCCTTATAATTTTAGGGACCCAGAAGTGTGTTTTTAGAGTTTATGGACCTAAGTGACACACCCTTACAAGTTCAAGGACCGCTGGTACATTTAACTCAATAAAAAAAGGCTATCGGGCCCAATTCAGCCCAACGCCGAGCGGGGAGGCAGGTCGAGGCCTATGAACTGGGCCTGAGAAGTGGCGGACCGTGGGTTGATTTGGGTAGACTTTGAGGGTTTTATTGCAAAAAATATGAGAGGAGGCCGTGGACTGCAGGTTGATTCATATAAAGTTTGAGGGCCTTTTTACAAAATGGCCAGAACTCGCTTGATCTGGACCATCCGGCCGCTCGATCCGACAGCTAGGAATGGCCGGCAACATGACACGCTCTAGTGCCGGAGGTTGACCCTTTCCAGGGTCAGGTTTCGTTATGCAGAGATTCGTTTTTATTACATCATTCAATGCTTACTTCAACGAATTTGCTGCAAGCACGATCGAGCAGCAACTAGGGGTTGCATAGAGTTGGGCCTCAATGCATGGGCCGATCGAGTTGCACCTGCACGGCCGGGTCCTCCAGCCCCTGGGCCATCTGCAAGGAAAACAACACCTTTGCTGTACCTGTACACCTCTCCAACGAACAAGATTCAACTGCCATAGAATAGACACATGGACATGGATACGTCTGTCTGAAAAATGCTGCCGTCAGAGAGATAAGACGAATGTGCCAAACCAGCAATAGACTTGAGCTTTCGCAGCCTGTTAGTGCTATACTCCCTCCGTCCCATAGAGTTTGTCACTAGAAAAACGTGTTTGTAAGGAGGGTACGGCTTTTTAACGACATTCTCTATGGGACGGAGGGAGTAACTGCTAGCTCTCCAATCCGAATCTCTCTGTCTGTCGTGCATCTGATGAGTTACTTGCACCACTCGAGTTTGTTCACTTTGCCTGTCTGCGTCCCTTCTGAATCGTCTCGAGCGAGCGGTTGGTGGTGGAGGTTTCTACTACTTTGTGCTCCTATGTAGAGTATGGGCTCATCAGTCATCAACCTCCCTAGCTAGTTCCAGCTCGATCTGGCATCTGGAGTCAGCAACGGATCGGATCAATGGCGTGCAGCACCGGCTTCCCTTGTCGTTTCTTCAACAACTGCCGCCAACTCCCAAGGTCGTCGCATGGCGGCGTAGGCGGAGGCCGGTGTCCTGAAGCAAGGGCACCGCACCTTCGACGGGGAGACTGGACGGGCGGCCGGTCGGTTTGGTCGCCGGCCGCCGACGTACGGCAAAGGCTTGGCGACTGGTAGGTGCACAAGCTAAAGTCGACTATGCCGTGTCTGGTTCGACCGGCTGCTACGGAAATCAAAAACTGTGATTAGGCTATCCGCACTCTTTGTCCTCTATATTCATCCTCTAAAAGGAATATTCCGTCCTGGTCAGCGAGATTCTTTTCTCTATATCGATTTCTCCCGCACTCATTCATCCTCTACATCTCTACTCTATACTGGTAGGACCCGCGTGTCATTTCTTCTTTATTATTTCTTCCCACCACGCCCTCCCTTCTCCCTTTTCTCTCTCCTCCCTCCTCTCTCTTCTCTCTCCACGCGCCCATCCCTCTTCCTCCCCGGCCCAGGCGAGCGCAGCGTGCGGGCGGATGGCGAGCAGCGTGGGGCCGGCGAGCACACACGGGCCGGGCGCGGCGGCGGGGCGACCGCGTGGTCCGGCGAGCGCGCGCAATCCCGGCGGCCGCGCCTGCCAGCTGGCGCGGTGGCGGGCGAGCGGCCTTGGGCCCGTGAGCGGGCGGCGCGGGCGGGTGAGCGCGCGTAGCTGCGTCGTCCGCTGCCAGGCGGCGCCGGGCGTCTTGGCGAGTGCTGCGCGGGCCTGCGAGCTGGCGGCCCGGCGGTGAACGAGCGCAGGAGCGCTCGTCTGCTGCCGCGACGGCGCGCGGCGTCTGCGAGGCGCGGCGCCGCCCGGAGCGCCGCCGGCCGCGAAGCGTGCCGCGCGGGCGCGGGCGCACGGCCGGCAGCGCCCGCCATGGCGGAGGTTGGCGTGACGGGCCTGGCGGCCATGGCGCGGCGGGCGCGTCCGCCCATGGCGAGGCGGCCGCGATGGGCCTGGCCATGGCGACGGGGGCCTCGGCTTCCCTCGGCGAACGCGCGCGTCCGGCCATGGCGACGGCGGGCCTCGGCTTCCTCAAACTCCTCCCCCGATGGCAAGCAGCAGCGACGGCAAGCAGCGGCGGCTCCCTTCCCTCTCTCTCTCTCCCTCTCTCCCTCTTCTCTCTCCTGGGGGGGAGCGCGACGCCGTGGGGGCCCGCGCCACGCAGGCGCTCCCCGACGCGCGCTACACAGCGCCAGTTTGGCGGGCGGCGCGCCAGGTCCGGACGCCACGTCGGCGTGGCGGACGCCACAGGCGCCTCCCGTCCGGTAAGCGCGTTCCGGACCGCCTTCCAGGACCCCGGTGCGGATGGTCTTACACGGCTGTGGCCCCTTTTCCGATTTTACGGCGGCAGTGTAAATGTTGATTTTTTTTTTTTTTTTTACCAGCGCGGTAAAAGAATCTTAAAATATGCAGGGCCGGCGTTTGGGTTAGGATGAACTATTGGTTATTTTCATCACAATCCGGTTTTAAACAGAACCAACCCTTTCGAATCTGATCTCAAACATCGGTTTCTGGATTTCCTCCCCCTCTCCATCATTCGATACTAGATGGCACAAAATGTCAGAATCCTAAGCTATTGGGCCTACTTGTTCGATCAAGGCCCATCTTAATATATTGCAAAACAGGCTAGCCCATCTGACTCACTCTATGCCCAGTTAGTTGGCCACTGGACGTCAGCTTGGGCCAAGGCTTCCGCTGGGCATATAATAAAAAAATAAATTCCACTCAAAAAATATAATGAAAATATATACCACACGTGTGACTGTCACACCAATAAGAACCGGCTTGCTTACATGACACTGACCTGTTCATTTCGTTAGCACACGGATCGTCTCGTCTTTGTGAGGGAACTTATTCCTGCTACAACTTTGGATCGAGAGATCCAAGGTCCTTCCGTAGTGCCCCAAGGCAGTGAAAAAAAACGTAAGCACATGAGTCGATATAACACGGGGCATTCCATCGCTAGTCACTATCATCGGCACCATTACAAAAATAGTTTTTGCAAACATATTTTCATGGATGGTTTTATTGAAACTATTGATAATAACATATCACCGCCGGTTCTAAGAAAAACCCAGCGCCGAATATCAATTTCACCTATTTTCACCGCCGGTTTGAGATATAAACTGACCTTAATAAATTATTCTAATGGAGAAAAACGTAAGCCCCCCGATGGTTGCGCTGCGCCTGCCCACGGCCGCCCACGCCAGGCCAGGGCCACTAGGGCCATGCGTCGAATGTCATGTCCAGTTGTGGCGGTGACCTTTCCTGCTTCATGGCTTTGGTGGTCGGGCAGAAGAATAAGGAATCCTTTTTTTAATTTTTCTTTATGACCCCGGACATGTGTGTTCAGATTGGCAGAACATTTTTGACAATCCTAGATCTCTTATGGAGTTGCTCCATAGCTGATCTAGGTGAATCTGTAATCTGGAGCTCTTCAAAACACAGATCATAGGCAGATTACGGGTATGGGTTTTGCAGTCGCCTTGTTCTTGTTAGTGGGTCGATGGATCGTAGACCCCGCAAGCATGGGAGTGCATCATCCATCATGGGATCGATGGATTAATCGATGATGGAACACATGTACAAGCCAAGCATGGAGTTCACGAACATGGGATTTCTTGCTGTGTGTGTCAGCTACGTTGGCCATGGACACTAGTACACAAACCATTTGTGTTGACACTATGCTTTTTATTTCTACCGGGCGGTTTTCCTTTAGAACGGCCAGTAGAAATCGACCCTATTTCTGAGGCGGTTCTCTTAAGGAACCGCCAAGTAAAATACGATTTCTACCGGCGGTTTTCTTAAGTAACCGCCAGTAGGGCGGATTTCTTAAGAAACCGCCAAGAAATCGATTTTCTCTGGCGGTTTCTTAAGAAATCCGCTAGTAGAAATAATTTGAAATTAATTTTTTGAGTTTTTCAAACTTCCTCGGATGGAGAAACTCCCAAAATAAAAGTTGTAGATCTCGAAAAGTTATGAAACTTTGCAGTTGACAACTTTTTCATTTGAAATCATCTTTTTATGGAAAACTACTTAATCAAATTTTCAAATTTGAAATCCAAATTTTGCAAATGACCTCGGATCGAGAAACACTCTAAATGAAAGTTGTAGATCTCGAAAAGTTATGAAACTTTGTAGTTCACCACTTTTTCATTTGAAATCGTTTAGACCCACAAATATTTAATTTACCGTCGGGTTTGTATAATATGTGGGGAACAAAAATGGTATCTAGACACAAGTGACGTGTGGGTGGAGTGGTAGAGGAGGATACGCCTGGCCGAGGTCGCGGGTTCGAACCCCCGTGGCCGCGTAGCCTTGCGATTTTACGCAAAGAAATGCGCGACTTACGACTTCGACGGAGACGGGCGGGTGCCTCCCGGTTCGAAAAATATTTTTGTCTTTTTAAAAATATTTTTTATAATTTTTGGGTGTTTTTGGACAGCGATTTCTACAAGCGGTTCCTTAAGATAACCGCCTGTAGAAATCTATTTCCACCGGGCGGTTTTCAACCAACCGCCAAAGGGAAATGGCTCATTTTCACTGGTCTCTCGCATTGGCGGTTGGGAAAAACGCCAGTGCAAATACGTTGTCAACCGCCTGTAAAAACGTTTTGTGTACTAGTGGGATCGACACGACCACGCACATACCCATTGTAGACAATAAATAGCATGAGGGCATGTTCGGTCTATGCCAATAATGGCAAAGCTAATTTTATAAGCTATAAGTATATTTGGTTGCAGGTCAATATGTGATTAGCCAAGAGAAATTTTGTAGGAGCCCATAGGCCATTATATATATATATATATATATATATATATATATATATATATATATATATATATATATATATATATATAGAGTAAACGAAAGAAGGGCAATCGTGAAGACCGGCAATGTATTGGCTATATGTTCTTTGATATGTTGCATTACAAAGCTTGAAACCTCAATAGCACAACAACATATCCAATTTATAATTTGTTTCCACCATTTTAATTATTCTCTGTATAAAACTTTGTCTTAAAAAAAAAAGAACTTACGTGACTATATTTCAATAGAGAAAGAGCTGATGACACATGAAGGCTTCACCAAGGGCGGAACCATGGGGGTCGGCAGGGGCCGTGCCCGCCCCCGAACAAAATGATTTTTTCAAATACTATAGAAAAAATTAAAATTTTCATAAAACTTCAATAAAAAATCAATTTTTCATCCAAAAATTTAATGGAAATCTATTTTTTATCAAAAATTTAATGATACATAAAAAAATTCTCCTTTTATCTGTATACGATGTGTCATCTATTGTTCGGCCTCCCTTATTTGAGATTGTTGGTTCCGCCACTAGGCTTTACACGTCATGCGCATAGCTATAATAAAACAATCGTCATATTTATCTCCTTCTCTTTGTATTTTCACTTCTTTTCCACGGTCTTCGGTTGTCTCTTGTGATCTCGGTCTATTTCTAGATAAACCTACTTTCAAGTTTCCCGTAAATTTGTCCAGTTATTTAGCCTTCTTGTGAATTTAAAAATTTTTTTGTCATCTTTTCCTTCTCTTGTGAATTTATAGTTGCCTATTGTACTTGTAACCTAAGTATTCATAAAATTCAACGCAATCCTACTCATATTTGTTGGGGCCATTTCTACCTCAAGCAGTCATTAGGCGGGCCTTGATCAAGTCATCACGCTAACAACATCGTCCACCGGTGGCTCAAACTTTTTCAACCAAATATAGCCACCAAAGCATAATAATATGAATCCACAAGTGGTAACGCCAGTGATTAAGTTGCTGATTGTTAGTGCATTCGCTCCCGGTGTGGGTTTTGGAAAATTAATGACAATCAAATTAGGGACTAACATGTTTATCAAGTGATATCTATAGGTGTTAGTCCATTGATGAATTGAAACGAAAAGAATTCGGTGGTGAATGATAGCACCCCAAATCTTATGGATAAAAGGCGTTCCGGCTCAAGTGATTCACTCTCTTTTCATTTTGATTTGAGTCATAGGAAACGCCGTACTATCAAGAGGGACACAAAGTTAGCTAGCTAGATGGGGAATAAAAATGCTCATGTCAATGTTTTAGAGTAGCTTGAGAGACACCAATTCACCCACGTGCACGTAGATTTGTTCTGCTCTTCTGTAGGGTGGACCGGAAGTTCCGGTCTGAGACCGGAAGTTCCGGTGGACACGGTGTTGCGCGCGGCGCAAACTTCCGCTCTCCCAGCGGAAGTTCGGCCCCAGGCGGAAGTTCCGGTCAAAGACCGAAAGTTCCGGTAGTTCTTGTTTCTTGGCGCCCTGCGGTCGGCAGCTTTGACTTGGCGGAAGTTCGGTCTCTAACCGAGAAGTTACGCCCCTAACAGTTCGGTCGAGACCGGAAGTTCGGCCACCCGTCTCGCCCATTCTCAAGCCAACGGTCAGATCTGAGTGGACCAAAAGTTCCGGTGGGGACCACCAGAAGTTCCGGTAGGCCTTTCGGAGCCCGAAGTATTTATACTTCTCACCACCGTTTCTAACCATTACGCCAGGCAATACACTCATTCTTTGCTCTCCAACAGCTTCCAAGCTTTGACTCACCCACTCTCTCTCCCCCTTTGCTTCTAAGCTCCAATCCTCGATTGTTTGAGCTAGGGATGTGAGATTTGAGAGCGGGAGCATCGATCTTGGACTTGAGCACTTGGTTTCCTCGTCTTGCCGGTTGGGTTTGTGTTCATTACTCTTGGGTTCTTGGAACCCTAGCCGGCTAGGCGTTCTTCGTGGTTGCCCGTGTTGATTTACTTGTGAGGGCACCCCGAAGCGTTTGTATTACCCCTTCATCTTAGTGGATATCTCAAGTAAACCTTTGTGGTTGCTTGAGGGAGGTGACCTTCGTGGTCGGGCCTTGGTGGCCACCTCAACAACGAGGACGTAGGAACTCCTTTGTGGGGATTGCCGAACCTCGGGATAAATCGTGTGTCTCACGTGCTTGTTGTGGAGGTAGCTTTGACTACCCTTGTTATTGTGTTCTTCGTACTCCCTCTTGAATATTTGGTTGTAGGTTGGAGAACTCAATTCAAGAGTTGGTAAGAGCCAAAGGTGTGGAAAGCTAAATACAATCACCAACATTATCTAGGAGTGTGTGGTAACAATTGCAACTGAAATTATATCTCGTTTACTCTGATTTAGTAGTGCTTTTAGGGCACCAGAAGTTCTAGTGGGTTTGCACCGGAAGTTCTGGTCAAGACCGAAACTTCCGCTCTAAACCACCGGAACTTCCGGTTGGGCAGTTAACTTCCGCATTTCGAGTTTGTGAGTTTCAGGTTTTGCAAATACGCCTATTCACCCCCCCTCTAGGCCAATTAGGTCCTTTCAATTGGTATCAGAGCGTTGGTCCCTCGGATTGACGCTTCACCGCGTGAGGAGTAACATTGGCCAAGATGGATTCGGACACGATGAAGCTTCTCGTCGAGTAAATCACCGCTCAGCTCTCCGAGAAGCTCCAAGTGCAGCAAAAGGAGCAAATAAACAAGATACAAGAGCAAATTGACAAGATGAAGGAGGTACTAGATAAAGCAAACATGGAGTCAACCAACGATGGTTGTGATAAAACACCAAAAGCTTACACAAGAACCAGTTATGACTATGAGTCATCGAGCAAAGGAAACAACCCAAGCTTGCCAATCGTCAATCCCGGCAAGCCACCCCCATTTGATGGTGTGAGATATATTGATTGGGCTCATAGAATGAAGTTACACCTTTGTGCCGCAAGATGTTGGGAAGTAGTGGAGGTTGGTGTGATGTGCCCGAAGATGCTAGTGAATGGACACCCGAAGATGCCGTCGATTTTCAACTCAATGCAACAGCGGCGACCTTGATTTTGCAATGTCTATCTCCTGAAGAGAACAATAAGGTCAATGGAATGGTTAGTGCAAAACAAATTTGGGATACCTTGAGAGTGTCATTTGAAGGAGACAAGAGTGTTATAGTGGGAAACATTGAGCTTCTACAAGGAAAGATTGAAAATTTTTGCACAATGGAAGGCGAAACCACTCAAGAGATGTACAATAGGTTCATGACCTTGGTAAATAGGATTAGAGCACTTGAAGATACACGGTGAGATGACAATGCAAACAAGCAAGGAAGATATGTAGAGTGTATAGATAAAAGAACAACATGCTTGCCTCCGTCATTATGGAGAAAGATAATTATAGCACCATGACACCATAAGAGATGCTTGCCAAACTAATGCATCATGAAGTGCTTGATGATAAAGCCAAAGAAGCAGTGAGACATAGAAAGAGCATTGCCCTCACGGCATCACAAGATGAAGACACAAGTCATTGCAAGTCATTGCAACAAGAGACGTTGTGAGCAAGAAAACAGCGATGATGATGATCTTGATGAGCAAGCATTATTGGTGAGAAGCTTCAAGAAATTCTTGAGAATGAAGAAAGACAAGATGAGGAGAAGTGGTGGAAGTAAGCCATACAAGAAGAGAGGTGAAGCACATATAGGTCAAGAATGGCAATCAGATGATGATAGTGAGGATGACAATGGCAATGAAAAGAAGAGTGTGGCTGCGATTGCTATACAAGAGGCATCTTCTTCTCCAACGCTCATCACCCATCATGCTTCATCGACATCGCTCTTCATCAACACTTCTTCATCACCCTCACTCTTCGCCAACCTCTCTGACAACGACTATCACACTCCTACATGCCTCATGGCAAAAGGAGATAAGGTACCACCTAACTCTCCTACTCATACCTCTAGTGAATGTGATAGTGATGATGAAAATGATGAAAAATATGCTAATAAAATCATCAAGAAATATGGTAAAGCTGCTGCAACTAAAATTTTGAAGCTAATGTACATCATAGAAGAGCGTGAGTTATACATTGAGTCGCAAGGGGAATTGCTCCTAGAGGAAAGGGAGAAGAATCAAGGACTTGAGGCATGTCTCACCAAAGAAAAGGAAGAGGTTGAGAAGTTGAATATAGAGTTGTCCATGGTCAAGGACTCTCATGAGCGCTTGACCAAGGAACACTCTTCACTCAATGATTCTTTGGCTAGTCTAAAGAATGAGTATAGTTTGGTTCAAGAAAGCCTCACAAGCTTAAAGGATAAATATAACATTCTTGAGCTAAACTATAACACTCTTCGGAAAAGCACCTCTACCTCCACTAATGAAACTAAAGCTTCAACTAGTAAAGGTTGTGGAAGATGCTATAATGTCGATATAAATGCATGTGCTACTAATCTTGTTGAGCTAGAAAAGAAGAACAAGGAGATACAAAGATTGAACAACATTGTCAAGGTTGGTTGCAAGTGCAAGAAAAAGCAATAAACCACCGTGTACAAGGCATCAAGGCACCCCATGATTAAGGATGGCATTGGCTACAATAGGTATGATGGTAAAGCCAATGGAAGAAAGATGGTAAATGGGGTGGCTTGCGTGAACTTCAACAAGAGTGTGCCACTTGTTGATCTTATCAACAAGGTGAACAATGCTACTACACCTACAAGCACTCCTATCAACAACAAGAGCAACAAAAAAAAGCAAGTGGAGGTGCCCAAGCAACAAGTATCCATCTCACGGAGCCACATTTGTGATTACATGTGCTGTTGGGATAAGAATGGCAAGATCATGGTGAAGTATGTGGGTGCCCTCAAGAAGAGGCAAATTTTGAGGAGTGTTTGGATGCCCAAGCCTTATTTGACTAACCCCCTAGGTTCCAACTCGGGACCTAAAACAAAGGCTTAAACTTGTTTTGCAGGAATATTCCTCCGGTGGATCAAGTTGGGTGCTTGATAGTGGATGCACAAATCATATGACCGGAGAGAAGAACATGTTCACCTCCTTTTAACCAAATCAAACTTTATGTGAAAGGATTGTCTTTGGTGACAATAGCAAAGAAGATATCCTTGGTTTGGATAAAATTGCTATATCAAATGATAATTTCATTTCTAAAGTTCTACTTATGGATTCGTTGGGATACAATTTGTTGTCCGTCTCACAACTTTGTGAGATTGGATACAATTGTCTCTTTACGGATAAAGGTGTGGAAGTCTCTAGAAGGGAGGATTCCTCTATTGCTTTTACGGGTCAACTTAAGGGCAAGCTTTACCTAGTTGATTTTGCAACTAGTAAAGTGGGGTCCGAGACTTGTTTAGTGGCAAAATCTAGCATGGGCTGGTTATGGCATCGCCGACTAGCTCATGTTGGCATGAGGAACTTGGACGACCTTCAAAGAGGTGGACACATCCTTGAACTAACAAATGTTTCTTTTGAGAAAGATAGAATTTGCAGTGCATGTCAAGCCGGGAAGCAAGTTAGAGCTAAACATCCCGTCAAAGAATATAGTGACAACTACAAGACCGCTTGAGTTACTTCACATGGACTTTTCGGACCCAATGCTTATATAAGCATTGGAGGTAACAAATATGGTTTTGTAATTGTTGATGATTATTCTCGCTTCACTTGGGTGTTCTTTTTGAGAGATAAAGGTGAAACCCAAGGGATCTTCAAAAAGTTTGCAAGAAGAGCTCAAAATGAGTTCGATGTGAAGATCAAGAAAGTGAGAAGTGACAACGGGACAGAGTTTAGAAACACCAACATTGAAGAATATCTTGATGACGAAGGCATCAAGCATGAGTTTTCGGTTCCATACACTCCGCAACAAAATGGTGTTGTGGAGAGAAAGAACCGAACACTTATTGAAGCCGCAAGAGCAATGTTGGATGAGTACAAGACCCCGGAGAAAGACTTTTGGGCGGAGGCCGCGAATACAGCATGTCATGCTATCAACCGCCTATATCTTCACAAGATAAGGAAGAAGACCGCCTACGAGCTACTCACCGGTAACAAACCTAAGGTGGATTACTTTAGAGTTTTTGGATGCAAGTATTTCATACTTAATAAAAAATTCAAAAGCTCTAAGTTTGCACCTAAGGTTGATAAAGGGTTCTTACTTGGTTATGGTACTAACGAACATGGATACCGTATCTTCAATAAGACCTCCGGTCAAATTGAAATTGCGGTAGACATGACTTTTGATGAAAGCGATAGCTCTCAAAAAGAGCAAGCCAATACTGAAATTGTAGGTAAAGAAGAACCATCTCATCAAGTGATAAAGAAGCTTGCAACCGGTGAGGTGAAGCCTATTAAAGAGGAAGATTATGATGCACCTTTGCGAATCAATCATGATCCAAGCATACATCATGAGTCAAGCAATGACCATGATAATACTCCTACTTCAAAAAGAGATCATGGCTCAAGAGTACAAGCAAATCAAGATCCAACTCAAGTAGAAGAAAACAACCAAGGGAACAATGAAGATGACCAAATCACCGATTCTCCAATCAATCAAGACAATGATGGTGATGATGACGGCCCAATCCAGAGAAGAAGTCAAGTGCCTCACCCAAGAGTGCATCACACCATTCAACGGGATCACCCCGTTGACAATATTCTTGGGAGCATTCAAAGAGGAGTAACAACAAGATCAAGGCTAGCAACATTTTTTGTGAGCACTACTCTTTTGTGTCTCCAAAAGAGCCTAAGAGAGTTGAAGAAGCACTTGAAGATGAAGATTGGATAATGGCTATGCAAGAAGAGTTGAACAACTTCACTCGGAATGAAATCTGGTCCTTAGTGGAAAGGTCCAAGCAAAATGTGATTGGAACCAAATGGGTCTTCCGCAACAAACAAGACGAGCATGGTGTGGTCACAAGAAACAAAGCACGGTTGGTGGCTCAAGGATTCACTCAAGTTGAAGGCTTGGATTTTGGGGAAACTTATGCACTGGTGGCAAGGCTAGAATCAATTCGGATTTTGTTAGCCTATGCAGTTCATCATGACTTCAAGTTATATCAAATGGATGTGAAGAGTGCATTCCTCAACGGCCCCCTATCCGAAGTGGTTTATTTTGAGCAACCGTCGGGTTTTGAAGATCCCAAGCATCCCGACCACGTCTACAAACTCGACAAGGCGCTCTATGGGTTGAAACATGCCCCTAGAGCTTGGTATGATTGTCTCAAGGACTTCCTACTCAAACAAGGGTTTGAGATTGGGAAGGCCGATCCCACTTTATTTACTCGCAAAGTCAATAATGATATTTTTATATGCTAAATATATGTCGATGACATCATATTTGGTAGTACTAATGTGGCTTTTTGTGAGGAGTTTAGTAGGATCATGACTCAGAGGTTTGAGATGTCCATGATGGGGGAGTTGAAGTACTTTCTTGGATTTCAAATCAAGCAACTCAAGGATGGCACGTTCATAAGCCAAACCAAGTACACCCACGACATGTTGAAGAAGTTTGACATAGACAAGGCCAAACCATCAAGACGCCGAGGCCAACAACCGGACACCTTGACCTTGGAGGAGACAGTAAGGCTATAGATCAAAAGGTATATCATTCCATGATTGGATCCCTGCTTTACCTTTGTGCATCTAGGCCCGATATTATGCTTAGCGTGTGCATGTGTGCAAGATGTTGACACGAAACGTGATTCCCTCGTGCCTCACACACAGCAAGTTTAAAAAGCGTGGCTTCAATCGGACAACCGCACGGTTTGGAGATCCGAGCGTGCCCCCGGGTTTGACCCGAAAACCGACAAGGGACAAAAGATTGTTAAATATAAAATCGAACGCGTGCGGATGAGACCGCATAGTTCCGTATATACGGCCCTGAAGCCACTTACGACGACATACAGCTATAGAAGCTGTCTGCCAATTATGCATGTGATTCATTTGGCTAATATGAAGACAAAATACGTAAAGCATTGATTGCCGAATACGCATGCATGAGAAGACATGTTTGAACAAGTGAAAATTAACTACAAGTTGAAGCATAACCAAGCTCGGCAATTCAGCCGACTTCGGGGGTCCATGAAGAAGGAACTAACAAACTATCACGAGTAAACCCATCAAGAACTTGCATCTGCCGCACGACACTCAATCCTATCAAGATCTAAACGTTTCTAACGTGCAAGAACCCGCAACATGTAACAATCTAGATTGATCTAATTCGGCCACTTGAGCATATGATCTATTTATCATGACGTAATAAGAACGTTAAAGAGCGAATAGATCTATAAAAGTGTAGAGCCGAAACTAATCAATCTAGATCGGGCAAAGAAGTGTTACAAATAATTAAACAAAGACTAAACACATGCAACACGTGGTAACTTAATGAATCTACTAGATCTTGCCAAATCTAATAGAGCCGATAACTAATCCTTGCTTCGCTAAGCTATCAAGCGGGCGCTTTGCCGCACGGCCATCTAGTCGAGATAAATAAAGCATAAACAAAGACTCGATAACTATCTTGCCTCGCTAAGCTATCAAGCGGGCGCCGCCGCACGGCCATCTAGTCGAGATAAACAAAGCATAAGCAAAGACTTCCCGATCATCAAGCGCGGGCGCCGCCCGCACGGCCATCCAAATCGAGATGAACAAGACTACTTGCATCAACATCTAAATCCACCGCATGATACTAGACATGATAGCAAGGTTGCCGGAACTTACGGAGGTCGACGGATCGATGACTCCTCTCGAAGAACTCGACGACACGACAAAAAGGGACTCGAAACTTGGCACGGGGCCGGTTGTGTTGATTTGATTGTGTATTCCCCTTACAATGGTCGAGGGTTTATATTTATACCCCGGACAAACATAAGTCCTAAACAGATACGACACAAAGATATTTAGGCAAGCACAAAGCCGTCATCTTTATTCTTCTCGAATTGTCACGTTTCTTTCCTTTAAAGTCAGTCACCTTGCTTCCCGAATAGAGCTATTGTGTTTGAAGATAACCGCACGCGTGACCACTTGCCGAACGACCCGAGCCGGTCGTATGTATGCTTGCCGAATAGCTCAAAGTTAGCCGACCGCACACCCATTTGCCGAACGCGTTGAACTCCTGCTTTCTCATATACCTTGCCGAATCGGCCCACCTGTCATTGACCTTTACCAAAATCCAAAGTGTTTACACATGCCCCCCTCAATTTCGGGATAAAAGTGATTTTGTTCCGAAATTGACCACAAACTCCTTTTTTCATTTAGGTCAACACTTGCTCAAATCCGCCGCTACTCAAAAATCCAACTTTTCTCGTCCCTAGATTCAAACTCAATTCTAGTCCTCAATGGCGACCCAGGATGGAGTTCCGTGAGGTAATCCCCGATTCTTTTCATGTATTCGGCAATCTTCTCGTTGCTTTTTTCACTTTTGATTCTTCTCCGGGGTCAGTATCACCTTTTGAAGGAGTACAAGGATACGATTCGATCCCCTATGCCGCGAACCCCGATTCGTACTTCTTGGGTCCGATGGGAGATCCCAATCCAATTGAGTTTGTGGAGAAGGAGACCTCGAGGATCCCTTTCAAATCCGAGTTGCTCCCCAACCGATGGCCAAACACTTTCAAAACCCGGCCTTTCCCTCCGATTTCGGATGGCGGAAGTGGTACCGTAGAATGTTGAACAAGAGCAGTAGTCACTGGGATTCTCGGGACATTCAAAGATTGCTTAGAATTATCTCTGTCGGCAAACACCCGGGAATGACTCTCTCTTGATAGCAGCTTTCCCACTTCTGTCCGATGCTACCAATTTTTTCATCTTCGGCCATGGCCCGATGTCTTTCACTTTGGCCGATATCTTCATGATGACAGCCTCAATGTAACGGCACCAAGATACCCCTCCAAGTACAAGAACAACAGCAACCAAAAGGCAGTCAAATCAGGAAGCGGGTGGACCAAATACATACTGACTTTACATGTCCACGGGATCTGTTGACAACAAGGAATACAAAGCTTTCCTGAACATGTGGCTCTGCAGGTTTGTTTTCTGTGGCAAATCCAATGAGCCAACTCTTAACCACATGGTAATGGCCGAGGAGCTGGCTGCAGGAATTTTAATTCCTCTGGGCAAATATCTCCTGGGAGCCGTCTATCACATGATGCATCAGATCATTGTTCAGATGCGCCAATCTGGGGAAATTCATTGTGTAAACGGTCCCTGGTGGTTTGTGCAGATGTGGCTACAATTGTACATGCACCAGATAGTCTCTGTGGACCTTAACACCTTGGGTTTTCCTTCTGTCAATGATGATGAGGACGGCCAAGTGAAAGAGAAAGCCCACAAACTTATGGAGAAGCAAAGCCTGCCATTACCATTGACATAGACCTCGGCCATCTTTTCAAGTTGTTCTTCAAAGGCTTCAATCATGTGATATGGCTTCCTTATAGAGAAAGTGACACTCGACCTTGCCTTGCAAATTCAGTTATGAATCTGGCCGCCGGACATGGTTGCTACAAAAAAATCTTCAATTCTTTCATTAAACCCTGTGTTTTGCCAAAGAGTTTCATCATGGGAGGTTGCTTGAATCCCTCTTATGAATTTTATAATCCAAACATGTCAGCTAGACAGGTTAGGCTTTTGGCAAATTGCCCCAAGATTGTTCTTCTCCACCATTATAAGGCCCAGAGAGAGGGTAGGAGATGAGATAGAAGCCAAGAAAGTCTTTGAGCTTGGATGGGACCCGCCAGAAATTCATGCCCTTACCTCTAGGACCGATAGATGCCGCTCATCCCCCTGTTTCTCCTCTTGGTGGCAAGAGTGGCGTTCCCATATTTTTAACATGCCAATTACACCCTCTATGTCGATTTGCATGCTCAATTTGATTCCGACAAAGTGAGGTAACTTTCTTCATACTCACAATTACCTCTTTTTTCTCGACTTTGTTCTTAATTTGGGTATTGTATTGTCTTCTGCAGGATCCTGAGCCTACCCCTTCTTCTCAAGTAGTCCAATATTACCAAGCTGGACCCATCCCCGCGCCTTAGGTTTTGACGCTCCATCCTTGGCAACCTTCATGAAAATACCAGCAGCTCTCGGGCACAGCCTCCCTCAAGAAGGGAAGGCAAGAGGAAAGCTATTACTTGGATCAAGTAGAGATGTTAATGTGCCCAGGAGAACAAGATCCAAGAAGGCTAAACTCTCCCCAAGGTATACTCCAGTGTCGGTTTTGTTTTGAACCATGATGGAGCTTATTTATTCATTATTTTTTCTTTTTTTTACAGCCACAGTCGTCGCCCTCAAGATCAGCCAATGTGCCTAGAATTACTAAAACATCTTCTCGTGCACCTGAAAATGTAGAAACCCAAGAAGAAGACGTAGAAGTTCAAGAAACCACCGGCCACATAGGTATTACTTTTTTTAGCCGATTGCCCCCTTTCTTTGCATCGATGAACTAATTTTGCTACAAAAGCGCATCATTCCTTGGATAAAATGGCGTAAGAATCTCCTCCTCATGCTTCTGTTGATAGTGCAGAAATTCAGGAGCTATTGGTCACATTGGTAATAGCTCTTCATGCACCCTCTTCTTTTTTTTTTTTGTCAACTTTACTCATTGCATCCATTAATCATTCTCGATGATTTTTTGGATGGGATGACAAAAGAATCATCTTCCCATCAAGCTTCAAGCTCATCATCCTCGGGCATCCAACTCGATCCCTCAATCAAGTCGATAGGAATCACCCTCGAGAGGCTTCGCACAAAAGGTAACCCTTTATTTCATTGACCTCCCAAATAACTCGATCAATCGGCTAATGGTTTTCCTTTCTCAAAGGATGATGCCAAGCCGACTGTCAGCTACTCTTTCACAATTGAAGAGTACATCAATGAAGACGATGAAGAAGCCACATCCCAGCAGCAGTTGTCAGCAGAGAACCAGGCTCGCCTGAAAGAAATTGCTCTTCTGTTAACCAAGGATACCAACACTCTGGTTCAGGATGCAGACCAGATAAGGGACCTCTTTGAGCTTATTGATCAAGAAATTCCTCAAGCTCTCAGGGCTCCTTTAGAATCTGCAACTCATCTTGATGACCATGTTGGTAAGGTTAGGAGAGCAAACAAAAATATAGCCTCCAAAGCCGCTCTGCAAGATGACAAACTGATGAAGAAGCAACAAGTCAAGGAGTTGCATTCCCAGATTCAGGCTGCTAAACAAACTTTGGCAATTCTGGAGCCTGAACTGGCGACTATGGAGGAAGAGAAGGCCAGACTGGAAGCTCGATTAATTCAGCTGAATGCCAACATCCGGTCCCACAAAGATAAGATTGCTAATCTACCAAACTCCATAGATGTAGCCAGGATGAAGATAGCTTCTGTCATCAAGGAGAATCAGCAGATCAAGACTCGGCTTACCAAAATCCAGAGCTCCGAGGATGATGACAACAAAGTGCTGGAAGAAGTTAGCCGAATCAGGAATGATGCCATAGATGCCATTAAGCTGTTCCTAGGCAACCAAACACCGGCCTTGTGATGCATTTATATATCAGATCTCTTTTAACACTTGCATTCCCCGTGATGACTTCGGTTTCTTTCATTTCAATCGATCGGTGACAAAACCGAATGCCCTTAGGCTTCCCGAATAGACAGACGGCCATCATTCTGGACTTCCCGATTAGGGGACTAGCCGATTCCTCTGAACCGTCGTTTTTGATTTAACTGAGCCTGGCCCAGTCCGGTAACGGCCCAAAAGAGGAGTAAACCCTACTTCATCGTTTGGTATACCCCGAGTCGTGCGCCACGAACTCCATTTTGGCCTATAAATAAAGCCCTCTTCCGGCTTCCACCACCATCGCCGGTTAGTATTCATCATCATCCTCTCACCTTCTCGCCGAAACCACTAGGAAGAAAACCCCACCTCCACATCACCAATGTCGAGCGCCGGTGACCATGGGAAGCGCCCCCGAGGGAGAGGCGTATGAGGAGCAGGGCGCGACACCGCGCGCCATGGGTAAGATTAATCCGCCGTCTCTGCGTGTTCTTGTTCACTGCTCATGTTCTAACCTTTTCGGTCCTTCGTCTTTCTCTCAAGGCCGCTAGTCATCACGGGGGCAATACCATCTGCTGCCCCCAATGGTGGTGACCCAACCGGGCACCTCCACCCAACCGTGTCGGTTGCGGTTCCTCGAGCTCCTCAAGCTCTTCCGACTCCCAACAACTCCTACAACCCTAACCCTTGGGGGTCCAAAGAGAGCCGGAGGAAGAGGAGCCTCTCAGACGCTCACGATGAGGCGCTTGCTTTCCGCAAGGAGAGGGATGAAGCCGGAAAGAGCTTGGTGACGTCTCCAAGCAATTCGGCATTGCACAAGCCGAATGGGAAGACCAAATAAGCAAGCGCTTTTTGCGATGCCATCACCGGTTCGTTAGTCATTGATTTCAATCTGCTCATCATCTCCACTGTACTAATCAACCTTTCATCTTTCAAAGACTCTCTGCGGAGAACGATCGGTTGAAGGCAAAGAAAACCCGGCAGCCGACAAGGTGAATGCCCAGGGAGAGACCCCCCCGAGGCACGCCTGGATGCCATTGATGGCCGTGTTGATCGTGCCATCATCCAAGGCGTTCACCTTGGCGTCTCCCTTGGCTTTGGCGGCGATGTCCTCCCCGCACCAATGAGGATTACTCTTTTCAAGCCGTTGGCTTTGCAGAGGTCATCCTCACGAGGTGGAGGACATCGAGGAGCAAATGAGCTCTACGGAGACCATGCTACCGCCCTTGCCGAATCCACCAATCCCCAATCTGTTCTCAATAAGTTGTTCCAGAGTAGTTTGTAATTAGGGACTGTTTTGTGAATATTGAAATCATCTTCCGAAAATGTGTCCATTTGATCTTGTGTTGATTATCGATAGATATCTTCGCATTCTTTCCGAATCGAAGCAGCTCTGAATGATTTCCGAATGCGGTGATATCACTTTAGTCGATTGGATCTTAGTCTTGCGCCACAAACGATTTGACGCGCCATCGAGCAAAGATCATCCAGGATCTCCATCTTTTTCTTTTCCCCGATAAACCAACCAGTCAGAGCGTTGAAGTCAACATAAGATCATTCGATTATATTTTGGACTAAAGGCGACACGAATTGTATCGGCTATTCACCAACTTCATATTTTTCACTAAAGGCGACGTTGTTTCATCGGCTGTTTGATTTTAAATTTTTTTCATGAACCAACCTCAACACTAGGGTAGTATTTTTTAAGATATCTTCCATTGATAGCTCGGCGAGTTCTTCTCCAAACAAAGTCTTCAAAATATATGCATTGCCGGGCACACATCTTTCTACCCGAAAGGGTCCTTCCCAATTCGGAGACCACTTGCCAAATGCTCGTCTTTTTGATCCAATCGGCAAAGATAGTCTTCCAAACCGATCACCTTCTCGTGAATTGTTTTATCTTGACCCTCTTATTGTAGTATTTGGCAATACGTACTTTGTTTTTCTCAATGTTTTCCAAAGGCCTTGAGACGAATCGATGCAAATCCTCCAGTTCATCTATCATCAAATTTGTATAATCTCCTTTTTCCAAATCCTTTTGTAACATAACTCGCCTTGAACCCGCTTTGCAACTCCCAAGGTAACACAAAGATGATGCCCATAAACTAACTCATAGGGAGATGTTTGAGTCGACCCGTGACAAGCCATTCGGTAAGCCCACAATGCTTCATTAAGAACCAAATGCCATCTTTTTGGCTTCTCATCAATCTTCTTTTGAATGATCTTAATCATAATCTTATTTGATGCTTCGCTTGACCATTGGCTTGTGCATAATAAGGAGAAGAATTATACAACTTAATTCCCATGTCTTCAAAGAAAGTCACAAAACTCCGAAGAAGTAAACCGAGTCCCTTGATCGGTCGTTATAGTTTGAGGAATTCCAAACCTATAAATTATATGCTCTTTAACGAAACCGATCATATTTTCTCGACGTGACTTTCTTCAACGGAATAGCTTCGACCCACTTGGTAAAATAATCCGTGGCCAAGAGCACAAACTTATGTCCTTTGCTAGAAGGAGGATGAATTTGACCAATTAAATCTATGCCCCATCCTCTAAATGGCCAAGGTTTGATTATTGGGTTCATAGCGTATGCCGGAGCCTTTTGAATATTGCCGAACTTTTGACAATCGTGACATCCCTTATAATATTCAAAGCAATCCTCCAAAGATGGTTGGCCAAAAATAACCAGTTCTCCTTAATTATCCACTTCATTCGGTAAGCCGACCGATGCACACCGCATAATCCTTCATGCACCTCATACATCACCTTTCTAGCCTCTTCTTGACTCAAACATTTAAGCAATACTCCATCTATAGACTTGTAGTATAAGTGATCATCAAGAAGTACGAATTTGAGGGCTTTATACCCGAGCTTTCGAAACTCTCTGTGATGGATTTCTTAGATATTCGATGATTTCGCATTTCCAATCATCAACCACTTGCTCAGCATTCAAACATCTTCATCTATAGTGAGGATTTCTTGATTTTCACGGTATCCGCAGGCGCTTTGAGCCAACCTATTTGCTTCTTCATTGTGCCCCCTAGGGATATGATGCAAGGTTACTACCCGAAAAGCTTTTCAAAAGTTCCCGGCATTCTTCATAATATTTTCTCAACACATCACTCTTGCATTCATATTGGCCTGTTAATTGGTTAATTACTAGCTCAGAATCCCCAAAGATCTCAACAAAGAACGGCTTTCACTTCTATAAGAAGCCGAAGCCCTCTAAGCAATGCTTCATACTCCGCTTGATTGTTAGTAACATAAAATTCAATGGGAATAGCATACTCAAAAGTTGCTCCCCGTGGGAGAAATTAAGAGAATACCAAAGCACCACCACCTTTGCAACAGGATGAACCATCGAAGAATAAAGCCTGTGGCACAATGCTGATCATCTCAATAGAAAGATCACGATGTTGTGTAATAAAATCGGCAATAATTTGACCCTTTTATTTGCTTTTTTAGATTCATATCTTAAATCAAACTCCGATAAAGCAAAAATCCACTTGCCAATCCTTCCATTTAAAATTGGCATTGATAGCATATGTTTTATTACATCAAAATTAGAAACTACCACACATTCGGCATTTAACAGTAGTGCCGAAATTTGGTACATGAGTAATACACACACAAGCACAGTTTCTCCGTAGCCGAATATCTTGTTTCGATCCAATAGTTTTCGGCTAAGGTAAGCTATTACTCTCTCCTTTCCCTCAAACTCTTGCATGAGGGCCGACCCTATTGTTAGACTATCGGCCGCCACGCACAATTTGAAAGGCTTGTCAAGTTGTGGAGGTACCAAAGACTGGTGGCGCCTTCATATATTCTTTTTGATTTCATCAAAAGCCTCTTGTTGTACGTCACCCCATACAAACTTTTTGATCTTTCTTGAGCTTCAAGTAGTGGAGAGAAAGGCAAGACTCTTTCGATAGATTGGATATAAACCTTCTTACAAAATTAATTTTGCCAAGCAAAGGATCAGAACTCCGTGAGATTAGTTGGAGGGACAACCTTGTCTATTGCTTCCATGCTCTTTTTCCAACTTCAATCCCTTCTTTATGGACAAGAAATCCCAGAAACTCACCAAATAGATACTCCGAAAGCACATTTATTTGGATTCATTTTCAAACCATGTTTTCTAGTGCATTCCGAGTCCTCTTCAAATCAGCTAAATGCCCTTCATGGTTTCTAGACTTGACCACCACGTCATCAATATAAATTTCCACAACTTTGCCGATCAACTCATAAAAGATGTAATTCATAGCTCTTTGATAAGTTGCACCGCATTCTTTAACCCGAATGTCATGACGATCCATTCAAACAAACCAATATGACCGGGGCATCCAAGGTCGTCTTTTGAAATATCTTCTATTGCCATGAAAATCTGGTTATAACCAGCATTCCCGTCCATAAAACTAATAATTTCATACCCAAATACCGATCTACCAAAGAAGTCGGCAATCGGCATTGGGTATCCATCCATCGGAGTAGCTTTATTAAGGTTTCTCAAATCTATGCATACCCTCATCTTTCCATTCTTCTTGTATACAGAACTATATTTGAAATCCATTCTGCATACCGCATGGCCGAATGAAATTTGCTTCCAACAATCTTTTCGATCTCTTTCTTCACATCGGCCAACACCTCCTCTTTATAGATCCTTCGTGGAGGTTGTTTGTAAGGACGATAACCGGACTTAATAGGTAACCGATGTTCAACAATAGAGCGATCTAATCCGGCATCTCTCGTATAATCCGTGCAAAACAATCTTTGAATTCCTTTAAAAGGGCTACCAACCGTGTTTTGTACTACGGGTCCAAACTTGCACTAATGTACATCGGCCTTGGTTTAGTATCATCACCAACATCTATTTCTTCTAGCTTGTCGGCCGACATAAAACCTCGCCCCAGCTTTTCTTTTGTTGCCATCGATTGATTACCCATTAAAATTACTATGAGAGCCGACCGCTTGATTGGTCGGCCGATCTCTGTTGAAGACATTCACAGACCTCCTTCCCATACTTTGCCGGAGAAACAATCAATGCCATCATATTCCCAAGAAGCGTGTTCCGGCAAAGAACACTTACGGAATCATCGGTGTGCACGACTTCAATGTCATCTCCAACCCATTAAGAATAAGAATCGGTGCATGGTTGAAGGAATACAACAATTGGCATGAATCCAGTCCCTTCCCGTAAGTAGACTCAGATGCCCCTTGCCGTCAATGACAAAGAAGGTAGTGATCAAAGTCTTTGATCCAATCATCAACTCAACATGTACAACTCCTCTAGTGTCAGAAGGATTACCGGCGAAATCTCTGAGAATCATGTCGGTCTTCAACAAATCTTCACTTGTCATTCCAAGCTTCCTGAAGGTGGTGTATGGCATGATGTTGATAGCAGCTCCTCCATCAACAAACATCTTGGTCAGAGCTTTGCCGTTGACATATCCTTTCAAATAAAGTGGTTTCAAATGGGGATGTTTGGTCGGGCTTGTCGAAAGTTGCCTGTTGTGTCAATACAAGCTGAGCCATCAAATCCTGAAACTCACTTTCATCAAAGTCGGAGTATACTTCTTCTTGGATATTCTGATTCTCAGGAGCTATGAATTCTAATGGGAGAAAGAAGGCCATGCATGCATCACCTGACGGGTCATGCTCGTCGTGGTTTCTTCTTAGGGCGCCATGTCGGTTTTTCCTCCGTGATCGGCTTGCTCAAGTTCTTTGTTTCTCAAACGCTGAACTCTTCTTTTTCTCGACTCTTCCTCGGTCCCGAGGACACCATTGTCCTTTCTCGCGGGCGTTCAAGAGGATTTCCATTGTATCCCCTCGTGATGAGTCCATCGTTGATCCGCAAACCTTTTTCTTTGCTGATTTTCAAAACTATCTAATTTTACGCGCCGATCGTCCCGAGAAAATTGTATTCCAAGTCTTTCATGGATCGGACGGCGGTTGACTCGAGATTGCCTGTACCCGAAATACCGACACGCATTCGGGGCAATTATTTCTAGCAGCAACTTCAAGCCTTCATTCCAACAATGTTTAAAGAATGAACACCCCCAATGAGACTTGCTCTATCTCTCTCATATGCTCTTCTTGCCCCCCTGCGGTATACCTCTTCTTCGTATCTCCGACGTTCTTCTATAAACCTCTCGCTCTTCATAGTACTCTCGTTCTTGTTGCCTTTGCCACTTGTTTAGCGTAATGCGTGATGTAACCCTAGGCTTAGAAGTTTCACCTTTTTCGGTTCGGCTATTCTTGAACTGAACTTTCTCTTTCAGCTCCTCGGTTGTAATCTGGCGATTAGGGTCGACAAAGACCGTTCTTCTTTGCTCGTCGAGGTTAACACCTTCACCTTACCTTTCCCTTTGGGATCATCTGCGAAAACCATACTTACGGAGAAAGAGATCATGTTCGAGGGAAAGGCTGACCATCAACCTTCATTTTGCCATCAAACTTCGATGTCCCTCTTGAATAGCCTTCGAATCCGAACCCCGAACACCCGGCAATCATTGATGGAGTGAGAATTAGTGTTATGATAGCCACAATATTTCTTGTCTTTCACTCCCTCGGTCGCAAAGATAGGATGTCCATCCGCGGTTTGATGCGTCCTTCCCTTACTAACAAATCAAAGAGCTTGTCCGATTTGGAGACGTCAAAGTCATAAGTTCCCTTTTGTTGCCTCAACCAACGCCGGCTAACCCGAGTAGGTTCCTTCGCCCAAGTCAATTCAGCCGCAGCTATCTCATCATCATCATCATACTCATCCGCTTCTTCCAGAAACTTTGATACATTTCACTAGCAATGTTCCCCTTTCGGAAGCGGTTGTCTCTCTTGAACCCCCCCGAGCTTGATTACTCATAGCAGCCGGTCGTTGTGAAAGTTGACCAAGATCATCAAATTCCATGCCGAACAGCTTTTCTCGACATTCGGGTTTGCATGCCTACTATCGCCATCCCAGCAACCGATCATCCGGTAGGTTCAATGAATAACAAAGGTTCTTGGTCTCTCTAAATCTGCGAAGATACTCCCGTGGTGTTTCATTAGCTCTCTCTCTCGGACTCATGAGGTCGACCCGGCTTCTTTTTTCATTAGTGCCGGTGAAGAAGTATGCATGGAACTTCTGCTCCAGGCTACGCCCACGTACAAAATGGAATGGGGGCCGGCAATGAGGTAAACCATGAGAAAGCTGGCCTGTGAGGGACAAGGGAAAATACCGAATCCTCCAAGCTTCATCCGTGGATGCTTCCCCAAGTTGCATCAAGTACCGACCGATATGTTCCACGGTGCTAGTATCATCTTGACCCGAAAAAACTTAGTCAAGTCCGTCGGAGGTTTCACCCTTGGAGGAAGTGCAACTCTATTGTACCATTCTGGATAAGGAGACTTGTATGAATAAGATTGATTCTTTGGCTTTAGGCCGAACTGATGCTGCATCATATCAGCCATCCTATGCATGATGATATCAACATCCGACTTCGGGGTTCCACGTGTCTGTCTTCCAGAAGGTATTCCTGATGCGCTCCTCAGTATCCCGGATTCGCGTAGCATCTAGAGCAGCGATGTAATCAGTAAATTCTTGGTATCCATCTCCATACATGTTTCTCTGCAGATGCCTGCTCGATCTTTGGAGATACCTTGAAAGCTGATTGTGGTACATCTTCTGTCGTACCAAATGTTACCTGACCATAAGTAGGAGGCTGCTGTTTTTCATTAGGGATTAGTCCATCTTTATTTGAACCAGATGCTCCTTCACCTCCCTCAGGCTTTTCTTGGTATTTTGGTGGATTGAAAAGCGTTGGTCCACGAATTGGGCCTGCATTCTCCTCAAAATACTTATCGGTAATTGGGCGAAGGTACTAACCATGATAGCACGAAAAGTGTTCAAGAAGGTCGTGTTATGATTTGTAATAGTTTCTCCCAAAGCTTTGTGAACCAACTCCGACACCTTCCGAGCTTCTTCTTCTTCTGTAATCGACCGATGCGGAAGAAGAACCCTTGGCAACGATTGCTTTTGGATGATCTTATTGCTCCTGTTCTTGGAGAAGGACATCAAACACTTCTCAATGAAACGATTACATGCTTGTTGCACCAACTCTCTTACATCTTCAGGCGGTTCATCCAAAGTCACATCCGTAACGTGATTGTTGCTGATTTCGGACATCTTGAGCAACGTTGTCCCACCGGGCGTGCCAAAAGTGTGTTGACACGAAACGTGATTCCCTCGTGCCTCACACACGCGCCAAGCCGAAAAGCGTGGCTTCAATCGGACGGCCGCACGGTTTGGAGATCCGGAAGCGTGCCGGTCGGTTTGACCTCGAAAACCGACAAGGGACAAAAGATTGTTAAATATAAAATCGGAACGTGCGGATGAGACCGGGCATAGTTCCGTATATACGGCCCCCCTGGCCACTTACGACGACATACAGCTATAGAAGCTGTCTGCCAATTATGCATGTGATTCATTTAGCTAATATGAAGACAAAATACGTAAAGCATTGATTGCCGAATACGCATGCATGAGAAGACATGTTTGAACAAGTGAAAATTAACTACAAGTTGAAGCATAACCAAGCTCGGCAATTCAGCCGACTCAGGGTCCATGAAGAAGGAACTAACAAACTATCACGAGTAAACCCATCAAGAACTTGCATCTGCCGCACGACACTCAATCCTATCAAGATCTAAACGTTTCTAACGTGCAAGAACCCGCAACATGTAACAATCTAGATTGATCTAATTCGGCCACTTGAGCATATGATCTATTTATCATGACAGAATAAGAACGTTAAAGAGCGAATAGATCTATAAAAGTGTAGAGCCGAAACTAATCAATCTAGATCGGGCAAAGAAGTGTTACAAATAATTAAACAGCACTAAACACATGCAACACGTGGTAACTTAATGAATCTACTAGATCTTGCCAAATCTAATAGAGCCGATAACTAATCCTTGCTTGCTAAGCTATCAAGCGGGCGCCGCCGCACGGCCATCTAGTCGAGATAAACAAAGCATAAACAAAGACTCGATAACTATCTTGCCTCGCTAAGCTATCAAGCGGGCGCTTTGCCGCACGGCCATCTAGTCGAGATAAACAAAGCATAAGCAAAGACTTCCCCCGATCATCAAGCGAGGCGCTGCGCCGCACGGCCATCCAAATCGAGATTTAACAAGACTACTTGCATCAACATCTAAATCCACCGCATGATACTAGACATGATAGCAAGGTTGCCGGAACTTACGGAGGTCGACGGATCAATGACTCCTCTCGAAGAACTCGACGACACGACAAAAAGGGACTCGAAACTTGGCACGGGGCCGGTTGTGTTGATTTGATTGTGTATTCCCCTTACAATGGTCGAGGGTTTATATTTATACCCTGGACAAACATAAGTCCTAAACAGATACGATTACAAAGATATTTAGGCAAGCACAAAGCCGTCATCTTTATTCTTCTCGGAATTGTCACGTTTCTTTCCTTTAAAGTCAGTCACCTTGCTTCCAGAATAGAGCTATTGTGTTTGAAGATAACCGCACGCGTGACCACTTGCCGAACGACCCAGAGCCAGTCGTATGTATGCTTGCCGAATAGCTCAAAGTTAGCCGACCGCACACCCATTTGCCGAACGCGTTGAACTCCTGCTTTCTCATATACCTTGCCGAATCGGCCCACCTGTCATTGACCTTTACCAAAATCCAGTGTTAACACAAGATTTCAAGCTAATCCAAAAGAATGTCATCTTGTGGCTGTTAAAAGAATTTTTCAGTATTTAGTACACACTCCTAATCTTGGCTTGTGGTATCCTAAAGGCTCCACTTTCGATTTACTTGGCTATTCCGATTCGGACTATGCTGGTTGCAAAGTAGATCGAAAGAGCACTACCGGGACTTGTCAATTTATTGGTAGGTCTTTGGTGTCTTGGAGCTCCAAAAAGCAAAATAGTGTTGCCTTGTCAACTGTTGAAGCCGAGTATGTGGCGGCCGGCGCTTGTTGTGCCCAACTACTCTGGATGAAGCAGACCCTTAAAGACTTTGGATGTGAGCTAACCAAAATTCCCCTTTTGTGTGACAATGAGAGTGCCATTAAGTTGGCAAACAACCCTGTAAACCACTCTCGTACAAAGCAATAGACATCCAGCATCACTTTCTGAGAGACCACGAAGCCAAAGGAGATATCGCTTTGCATCATGTGAGCACCGATAATCAACTAGCCGATATCTTCACAAAGCCTCTAGATGAGTCAAGATTTTGTGCTTTGAGGAGTGGGCTAAATATCATTGATTCTCGTAACGTGGCTTGATATCTTGTACATATTTGTTTGCTAGATTTGGACAAAAGATTGTGAAAAGTTGTGCGCAAATTTCAAAATCTATTTTTCAACAACTCAAATGTGTCCATAGTTATGTGTTGATTGAATGAAATCTGGACATATATGAGTTGGTTCAAGTATATCATATTGTTCACCACCTTAGTAGCTTCTGGTGGCTGTTTTCTGGTCCACCGGAAGTTCCGGTCCCTGCACCGGAAGTTTCGGTCCGACCCGAACTTCCTCCAGAAGACCAGAACCCCTTCTGAGCACGCGACGCACCTAGCCTACCGGCCCCACCGAAAGTTCCGGTCCCTCAACGGAACTTCCGGTCGAGTCGTTTTGACCGCAGTAAAAAGGGTATCTCGGGTCCACCCAAGTCAAAGGCAGTTCTTCTTCCTCTCTTCTCACCAGACTACTGTAGCAGCGGCGGCGCCCTCTTCTTCCTCACCTCCGATCTCCCTCCTCCTCCACTCCCTTCCAAATCCCTTTGGAGAGGATCTTGCTCCGGCATTGGAGATCGCATTGGTGGTGGTGGTGGTCCCCCGGAAGTCTTGGCACGTGCGGATTTGACTTCTTCTCTTCGAGGAACAAGGTACCGGGATTTCGTGCCCGATCTCCCAATGTACTTTGTTTTGAGTCGATTCCTCGCACGTGCTTGCTAGTATTAGTATATACATGCTTTTGGAATGCCTTTTGTGCGACGCACGTGGTCGATCTCTGTTGAGCACGTGGATTCATGCCGCATAGGGCTCCACCGGAAGTTCCGGTCCCCTGACCAGAAGTTCCGCTGGGCCCTGAGCAGCATGTCCCCGTGTCTTCACTTGTCGATTGTTGAGCTGCATTCCACTACCATGTCTAAGACTTCTCTTTGCCATATGCTTTGTGTTGTGCAGCATGACCCGTCGTACCAATCTGAGTCGTTCTGCTCGCCCTGGTGAACAATGATCTCGCCTGCAGAGTATGGGTGATGGGGAGGAGGATCGAGTTCGTGGCAGTCGTGCCGCGCGTCGTGGTTCCTCTCGTGCTACCTCTCCACAGAGGGACGGCCCTGAAGGTCCTTTCAGTGTTCCCGACCGCTCACATTCTCGTGCTTGTCCACCTCCCGCTCACCGGACTATGGTTAATGAAACAGCGGCTGCTAGCCACATTGAGGTGGAGGGACGTGCAATTGCCCCGGAGTTTGTTCGACGCTCTCCTATCCGCATTGGTGTTGCCACCATGAACCGGACCGTGCCCTACCACGCCAATCGGGCACCTCGCCCGCATCTTCCGGACACTCCTTCCGGGATTGTTCCTAGACAGGAGATCGACTATCGCAAGCAAGCAAGGGATGTGAACAGAATGCGCCAAGAGAACCCCTTTGCTTGGACAAAGTTTGAAGGTGTGGATGCTCGCTTTTGGTCTCAATTCCATAATGACTACTACTTCAGTGTGTGCATCAAGGGAGGGAAGGTGGGCACTTCTCCACCTATTCTGTAGCACAAGGCACCCACTCTTAAGTCACTACAAGATCACAAGCATGCTGAGGTTGATGCTCTACTTGAGAAGCTTGAGGAGTGGCGCATCTTGCCACTCATGACTTTCAAGCACAACTGGAACTCCGAGATCCTTCTTCAGTTTTGGGCCACTCTCTACATCGATAAGAAAAACAGGGTACTTCACTGGATGACAGAGAAATTACATTACCGTTGTGATTATCGTCAGTTTTCTTGTCTCCTTGGATTTGATCATGAAGATAGAGATGCTCTAAACTTGTGTACTCACTATGCCGGTGGTGTTGGACGTGCTGATTTCATTGCGGCTGGACTTTATCTTGATCCTGTTCATGCTAATGGGAACACTCACTGCTTGAAGCCCTACTTTTATGTCCTCAACAACATCCTCCGTGCCACCATTGATCCAAAGGTTGGAGACTCCACCAAGTTGCAGAACCATGCCCCTGCTATTCTTGTATGCTTTGGTCTTAACAAGAGGTTCAGTGTGACAAACTTGTTTTGGCGGAACATCCAGGACGTGTCTACAGATCCTCATAAGTCTTTGCCCTATGCGCCGTATCTCATGTATGTCACTGAGCAAGTGGTTGGCTTCTCCTTCCATCACGACATGGTTCATCCGGATTGGAAGGTGAGGTTTCTTGGGCCTCACATGGGCAAGGGAAAGACCCCGGTGGCTGATGATAGTGGTGCTGCCCCTGAGGATGAGGATCTTGGTGGTGCTGAGACTGAGGATGCTCCTCCTGTGGATCCTTCTGTTGGAGCTGCAGCTGGTCGTGAGAGTGGACGCGGCCGTGGCCGTGGCCGTGGGCGTGGTAGTGCTACCCGCCATGCTCTCCAGAGGTTCTTCTCCTACTTTTGCTACACTCAAAAGAAGACCGATCAGTGCCTTCGTCGCTTGGAGGAGAAGGCGGATCTTTCTCCTTCCTCTCCTCTCCAAGAGTTCCAGGATCCCTATGCTGAGTATGATACTATGTATGGAGGTCATGGAGATAATGCAGGTGAGCAGCAGCAGGCCCCTCCTTTCAATGCCTTTGATCCTTCCTATGGCACTGGACTTCCCTCAGGCTACACCATGGAGGACACGGAGTTGGGCGCTTCATATCAGGACATCTTTGGCGCGACGGACGACGTCACCCGGACTTCTCTCTCTGGTGCTCCTGCTTTTGGTGATGCAGCTGGTCCGTCGTCGTCCAAAGGACACTTCTTCCACAGCGACAGCGAGGATTTCGACGACTACTAGTGGATGCCGCTTTGCCCCTTTTGCTCCTTCTCGTGGCCTACCCTTTTTGGCATTTGATGCCAAAGGGGGGAGTGTTAGGCTTATTATCATGATGTAATAGGGGTAATTAAAATTTTGTTCTGTAATAACTCTATCTCGTGTGGTGAACTATGTGGTAAACCTGAACTATGTGTGTGTGATGGATGATTGTAGGCTAAAACTTCGTATGTTTATTCAGCTTATCATCATGTGATGCCTTTTATGTGATATTGTGATGGTGATTGTTATCTTTAGAATGGTTATATGGGTTAAGTCCTTTTCTTTCTATCATAACCATTCAAGTTCTTTTACTTTATTCTTGTGATATATCCTGTCATATGCATCACGGTTTTATTATCACACACACCTTTAGGCACCCCACGGATTGCAAAATTTAGGGGAGTCTCTCTAGTGTATGCCATCTTGATTTTACTCAAGATTTTTGAAATTCAAATCCTATACATACACTAAGGGGGAGCTCTTCCTAAATCTTGGAATCCAAAAGCTCAAATTCTTTCTATTATATATAAGCCCAAGTTGGTTGTCATCAATTACCAAAAAGGGGGAGTTTGTTAGTGCATTCGCCCCTGGTGTGGGTTTTGGATAATTAATGACAATCAAATTAGGGACTAACATGTTTATCAAGTGATATCTACAGGTGTTAGTCCATTGATGAATTGAAACGAAAGAATTCGGTGAATGATAGCACCCCAAATCTTATGGACAAAAGGCATTCCGGCTCAAGTGATTCACTCTCTTTTCATTTTGATTTGAGTCATAGGAAACGCCGTACTGTCAAGAGGGACACAAAGTTAGCTAGCTAGATGGGGAATAAAAATGCTCATGTCAATGTTTTAGAGTAGCTTGAGGACACCGCTTCACCCACGTGCACGTAGACTTGTTCTCGCTCTTCTTCTTCTGCGGGGTGGACCGAAGTTCGTGCCCGAGACCGGAAGTTCCGTCCACCAGTCTCGCCCATTCTCAAGCCAACGGTCAGATCTGAGTGGACCGGAAGTTCCGGTGGGGACCACCAGAAGTTCCGGTAGGTCTTTCGGAGCCCGAAGTATTTATACTTCTCACCTCCGTTTCTAACCGTTACGCCAGGCAATACAATCATTCTTTGCTCTCCCAACAGCCTCCAAGCTTTGACTCACCCACTCTCTCTCCCCCTTTGCTTCTAAGCTCCAATCCTCGATTGTTTGAGCTAGGGACGTGAGATTTGAGAGCGGGAGCATTGATCTTCGACTTGAGCGCTTGGTTTCCTCGTCTTGCCGGTTGGGTTTGTGTTTATTACTCTTGGGTTCTTGGAACCCTAGCCGGCTAGGCGTTCTTCGTGGTTGCCCGTGTTGATTTACTTGTGAGGGCACCCCGAAGCGTTTGTATTACCCCTTCATCTTAGTGGATATCTCAAGTAAACCTTTGTGGTTGCTTGAGGGAGGTGACCTTCGTGGTCGGGCCTTGGTGGCCACCTCAACAACGAGGACGTAGGAGCTCCTTTGTGGGGATTGCCGAACCTCGGGATAAATCGTGTGTCCCGCGTGCTTGTTGTGGAGGTAGCTTCGACTACCCTTGTTATTGTGTTCTTCGTACTCCCTCTTGCATATTTGGTTGTAGGTTGGAGAACTCAATTCAAGAGTTGGTAAGAGCCAAAGGTGTGGAAAGCTAAATTCAATCACCAACATCATCTAGGAGTGTGTGGTAACAATTGCAACTGAAATTACATCTCGTTTACTCTGATTTAGTAGTGATTTTAGGGCACCAGAAGTTCTGGTGGGTTTGCACCGGAAGTTCTGGTCAAGATCGGAACTTCCGCTCCAAACCACCGGAACTTCCGGTTGGGCGCTTAACTTCCGCGATTGACCGGAACTTCCGCTCCAAACCACCGGAACTTCCGGTTGGGCGCTTAACTTCCGCATTTCGAGTTTGTGAGTTTCAGGTTTTGCAAATACGCCTATTCACCCCCCCTCTAGGCCAATTAGGTCCTTTCACTGATGAAGCATGATATGCATGCTAATACCTTTTTTAAATACGTAAAAGATTTACTTATGTACTCCCTCCGTATCGGATTTAGAAGTTATATTTTGGATAAGGTTTGGATCAAACATTGGGACATAAATTATAAATAACTTTTAAGTTTGAGTTTGGAAATATGAAAACCATATGAATCGATTTGTCTTAAAAAAATATTTTCATAAAAGTATACATATATCACTTTGCGATGTGTCTTTAAAAAAATGAGGCTAAATTAGTTATACTTTGAAGATCATGTCACTGTCTAAAATGACTTCTAAATTCGATACGAAAGGAGTATTAAGATTGAGAAATAGTGAAAGCTACACGGACGCGCGACATTATTGCCTAGATATCCACTTGTGGTTGTGCCCATGCAAGCTGCTTTGATGCGTGCGGCCGGCCGGTTCCGTTCCGTCGGCGTTTCACATGGCCACAGCGCACATGGGCGCGCCATCCAGCTGCGGCCTCTCATCAGCTCTTGATCTGCTCCCAGCTAATAATAACGACTGATTGGGTTTGGGATTAGTCGATTTCATTGTAGGGAGGGGCGGGCTTGCTTGCAGTTAGCTGGATGCAGGCGGCTCTCTCTGTCTGGGCCTCTGGGGGATCCCGTAATTCTGGATTTGGATGCCTAGTACAGTACCTCACGTAGCTGGGGAAAGCTACGTGTGTGGTCGGCGACGGCCGGTGCCGTTGGAACAATGGTCTCCGTCCACGACCACGAGTGAGTGAAGTAGCTACGCTTACGCTAGCTACCTGCAGGTGACGGTCAGGTCCATGTCCAACCGTGCGCGGCGTGCACTGCACGTGTAGTTACCCTGTTGGGGCTAGTCCGTTTGGGTTGGGCACCGTCGCGGCCAGCAGCCACCAGTGATGAGATGAGACACCACAAGGCACAAGATCGAGGAGGGCCACGCGGTGGCACAGGCGCGGATTGGGGGACGGATGGTGCCTGCCGACCCCCGCCGGCCGCCGACAACCATGTGCAGTGCGGCACCGCAGGTAATTGCCGTCAGGCGGTCCCGCTTCACCACCACCGGCGCCCGGCGGCGACCTGACGAGACCTCGCACCACACGGCCGGGTCACGGGGACCGGCGGATCCGACCCATGCCAGCATGTTCACGGAGGGCTCGTCATGGATCCTCATCGCCCACTGCCGACGACGGCCATACTCCATGCATGCGCCGCTAGCCTAGCTGCATGCCCTGCGTCGCTGCCGCAACGCGCTTGCATGCATGCATGCTTCCGGCGGGCGGCGGCGGCTGGCCCGCCCCGGCACATCCGCTGGCGCACATGTACACACGCCAGGCCCAGGGCCAGGACCACCGTATGCATGGAGCAGTACGTGCTGTACGTGGCAGGTGCACATTGCTCGCACCGGCTTTTTATCCGCTTGGGCCAGCACTGGGCGCCGCTGCTGGCAAACGGCATGGCGCAGGGCCTTATCTATAAATTGGAGGCCTGGTGCGAAAAATGAGAAAAGGCTCTCAAATCTAAGAAGCCAGCCAAGTAGATCGACAGACATTAGCCACCGAGTTTACGACATTCTGCTTTAGTTAGTTACTCGACAATCTAAGGCCTATGTTTTAGTGTTGCATTTTATTATCTTCTATCGTGGGTGTTCTTGGGTCCTTCTCTCTCGTCAATGGAATGTAAATCAGCGGCAAGACTCCAAGGATCACCCACAAGTAGTGGTAGTACTGTAATTACAGAAGCTAGCACGGTGGCACACGTATGATCTCCGCTATCTCTGGCTGAGGTCGGCGCGCGGACATGGCCGGGCTCGTGTCGGTAGCAAATAGCAATGCAATGCAAGACAGCCGAGCGAGCGCATTGGCGGGGGCTCGCAGAGATTCGGGGTCTCAGCGATCGCGAGTCACTGGCCCGGACAGCTCCTGTCCTGATTGATGCGATGCCGCTCGGCTTGCTGTACCTGCACGGCTGCACACCCATGTGACCGCCATTGACGCCTGCCTGCGTCCTGACAGCTATCTGATGCATGCATGGTTTGATGCTGCCTCGCACAGTGTCCATTGATGTCTCTTGGCAATTGGCAATCAATCAGGAGAGAGAGAAAGAGAGAGATTAAATTATACGAAGAACAAATAATTAGAGCGTTCTTGAATAACTAAACGTTTAAAAAAAACTAAACGTCTAGTCGAGCTTTTCGTCGTGTCATTTTAGCTCTACTCTAAGGTCTTGTTCAGATTGTAATTTTGTGCAACATGAAACACTGTAGCAATTTTGTTTGTATTTGGTAAATATTGTCCAATCGTGACCCAACTAGGCTCAAAAGATTCATCTCGTGATTTACAACTAAACTATGTAATTAGTTATTTTTTACTTACATTTAATAGTCCATACATGTGGGTATAAATTGATGTGATGGAGAGAGAGTGAAAAAACTTGCGAAAGAGATGAGGCAAACTGGGTGAGGAAAGTAAGATACCCAGAAAGGGAACCATACAAAATCATCATTTGTAAAATACTACGAATTGTATGGGACGTGGGCAACCCAAGCGTCATCATGGAAAGATCCATCCCTGAAGCAGATCGAGCTGCTCCCTGCATGATGGAGTGTCAAGTTGTGATTCGTCCACCAATCAGGCCGTCCTCCTCTGTACTACTACTTGATCTTGCTCCCACTGGGCCAACCTGACGCGGGCAAGACAAGATCGCGCCTCGCAGGCTCGTCGGTGTCCATCCATGTGACGATCGATCCATCACACTCATCACTCGCCAGCTGCAACTCAAGCACGTAGTACTGTAGCTAGTTAGTGCCCTTCAATACACTGTGTACTACTGTGTAACCCCTATGCTTAGCCAGTTAATTAGCCACACTCTAGAAACAGAGCATTGCCGCCACTAGCTTTGCCAGCTCCTTCTCCCTGCTCCCTATAAATACTCTCGCCCTCCTCGACTCTCGGCATCCAGCCACCACACACCTTTTCTTCAGTCTAGACAGTGGTCACTGCCGAGCTAGGATAGAGAGAGATACAATACAGCGTACACCTCCGATCCAGGTGGTAGGCCGACCGACGATGGCGACGGCGGCGCGGTGGCTGGCTGCTGCTGCCGCGGCGGCGGCGGTGGCGCTGCTTCTATTGGAGGTGGCGAGTGCGGCGGCGCCCCGGAAGCCCGTGGACGTGCCGTTCCAGAAGAACTACGTGCCGACGTGGGCGCAGGACCACATCCACTACATCGACGGCGGGAAGGAGGTGCAGCTGTACCTGGACAAGAACACGGGGACGGGCTTCCAGACGCGGGGCTCCTACCTCTTCGGCCACTTCAGCATGCACATGAAGCTCGTCGGCGGCGACTCCGCGGGCACCGTCACAGCCTTCTACCTGTCGTCGCAGAACTCGGAGCACGACGAGATCGACTTCGAGTTCCTGGGCAACCGGACGGGGCAGCCCTACATCCTGCAGACCAACGTGTTCACCGGCGGCAAGGGCGACCGCGAGCAGAGGATCTACCTCTGGTTCGACCCCACCAAGGAGTACCACTCCTACTCCGTCCTATGGAACCTCTACATGATCGCGTAAGCACCCCATCGCCATTTTATTGCGTTGCACATCACTCTGCATTCTGCAATCCTATGCTCATCTCCGCCAGAAATGTTTGTATTACTTGCTAGTTGCAACGAGATATGAGTAGGAACAATTTACTGCGGCAAAGAAGGGTAAAAGTTTCAGTAACCTGTTCTAAGGCCTTGTTCAGTTCGTGAGAAAGTTTCTTTCATGTACTGTAGCATTTTCGTTTGTATTTGGCAAATATTGTCCAATCGTGGCCCAACTAGGCTCAAAAGATTCGTCACGTGATTTACAACTAAACCGTATAATTAGTTATTTTTTTTACTAACATTTACTGCTCCATATATGCGGGTAGAAATTGATGTGATGTGAAAGTTGCATGAAAGTTGCAACTTTCAATGGAACTGAACATGGCGTAAATCCGGACTGAAGGACGGCAACATTAGATACAGTCGTACTGCAAAAGTGAAAAGATGATTTGAATAAATGCAGTCTTAAAGGCAGACAGGAAAGCTTGAAGCAAGATTGCGCGTGCCTCCATGTGCAGGCGCAGGCGTGCAGCCAAGCCGCGACGCACACACCCCCAGTCTGCAGGCCTGTCTGAACGCCGCCGGGCACTGTGCGACGGCCGGCAGGGCGCAATAATCCTTGTATACACGGACACCGTGCACAATCCTCCAACACTCTCGACACACCCCCACGCTGCACGCCTGTCTGAACCCTGCAGAACCACCGGCCGCCGGCCAGTACTGTGCGACGGCCGGCACCCGGCAGGGCGCAATAATCCCTTCCGGCCTCCTCGCACCACCATCCCTAGCTAACCAATCCTCCTACGCATCATCACGCAGGTTCTTCGTGGACGACGTGCCGATCCGCGTGTTCAAGAACGCGAGCTCCGACCTGGGCGTGCGGTACCCGTTCAGCCAGCCGATGAAGCTCTACTCCAGCCTGTGGAACGCCGACGACTGGGCGACGCGCGGCGGGCGCGAGAAGACGGACTGGTCCAACGCGCCCTTCGTCGCCTCCTACCGGGGCTTCCACGTCGACGGCTGCGAGGCCTCCGCCGAGGCCCGCTACTGCGCCACCCAGGGCGCGCGCTGGTGGGACCAGCCGGAGTTCAGGGACCTCGACGCCGCGCAGTACCGGAAGCTCGCCGACGTCAGGCGGCGCTACACCATCTACAACTACTGCACCGACCGCGAACGCTACGCCGCCATGCCGCCCGAGTGCGCGCGCGACCGCGACGTCTGATCGGCGTTGGGCGCTAGCTGCTGCTGGTGCTTGTTGATTCAGAGCAGCAGCCACATGTACTGTACTATGGTGTATTGTGTTTTCTGTGTCTTGATTGGGTTTCCAGAGAGGGCTGGTGTTTGTACTGTACTGTCTGTAATGTATCTGCTCATCGCGAATGAATTGATCTTCGCATTGCAATTTGCAATTGAAGTAGTATCAAAATTTCATTAACCAGCAGTCATACAGTAGCTCCATGTTTCAATTCAGTTCTCAACTTTAATTTCTACAGTACCTCATGTTTATGTAAATGCACTCGAAACCTTAGCTTATAACATATATTAAATCTTGTTGCACCTCTTTGTGTGACATCATAAATCTATATTTTAGCTTCCATGTTTTTGTCTTATTGTTACCTGTCAACTTTATTTTTATCGATCTCTGGCTCTGACTATATCTGTTTATTCCAAAATTTCATTTTTATTAAAACTTTAATACAATGTCAGTGCAATTAGATTGAAATGTGTGATTTCTTATGCAAAACATCTTTTCACGGCCGACAAGTTCTAGAAATATATATCTGTCACTAATGTATGCATGTATACATGGCGAGGCATAATTTTTTGTTTACTTTGAATTGAACCATGCATGGTAGAACTAAGCAATTTAGACATACTATTTGAGGGATATTAAGTTTAGGTTTTGTAGTTGTACATGTATATGTAATTTAAATGCAAAATTATCAGGATCACCTTATATTATCTTTCATAATTGTAAAATTGTGTACCACCCTCAGTTCTACAGTAGCAACCCTCGCCGGGGAAGTTTTTTGTTATCGCAAAAACCGTAGCCCTGCGCACGTGTACAGTGTGGGTCCTCGTAGCATGTTGGCTGCGGTGCCGGCGGTGACAGCGGCGGCCTTGGCGGATGACCACCGTCATGAATACTCCCTCTTGCCTTTTTTAATTGTGGCCGTGGATTTTGGTGCTACAAATTTGACTCAATTTATATAAACTATGTAATATTTATGTCTGTAAATAAATTTATTAAAAAATTAGATCCAAAGATCTTTCCGATGATACTAATTATGATACTAATAGATAATATTTAGTATTTATTTAAATTGACGGCATTTATTTCTTGGGAAGCGTAAAACGACAGCTTAAAAAGGGACAGATGAAGTATTGTCGTCTAGATGTATGGAGTATGTATTTTTAAAACTTTGACTTCATTTTTTTTAAAAAAAAATACTCATATGTATATTTTTTAAAAAAGTATTTTTAAGATAAATTTATTCATATGGTTTTTATATTTTTAAATTTAACAATTTAAAAGTGTTATAATTTATATTTTTAATATTTAATCTAAATCTTATTTAAAACAACTTTTAAATCCGATAAGGAGTGAGTGCCTCCATTATACTCAAGTGAATACTCAAGAACAGAAATAACAGCAGCAAAAGCATCTTGGGCTTTGTCCGTTCCAAACATCCGCAGACAGAAACAAGAAGACGGCCGGACGGGCCACCCGATCGAGGATACCTGTACCGAGATTCTGCCAAGATCCCGTGCCGTTCGTTCGTGGATCCTCGATCGCGGCGGGACAGTACACGCGCCTGCAGCGGCGAAACGTGCAGCCATGTTCGAATGTCTGCGGTGGCTGCCTGCCACTGGTCACCGTGTTATCAGGGTCCCTTTGGTTGTTTGGTTGCTCGCATATATATAATGTGATCTATATTTATAGGTTTGATTTATCGTAGTCAGATCTCTACTGCTAAAAAGATTAAACTGGACCCATTCACTACCCGTGGTTCAGTCTGGACAAAAAAACTCGAAACTCGCTAGCTCGCTCGACTCGCTCGTTTATAGCTCGGCTCGAGCTCGACTCGTTTAATAATGAGCCAGCTCGTTTTATAACGAGCTAGCTCGATTTATAACGAGCCAGCTCGATCTGGCTCGCGAGCTGCTCGTTAGCTCGAACGAGCCGAGCCGAGCCGAGCCAGTCTGCTAGCTCGTTTTCATAACGAGCTGAGCTCTAACGAGCCGAATGACCTAAAATAATTTGAACTTGTATCCTTGATTTGGAGGGATAGAGTGGGGCCACATGTAAGCCTAGACGAAAAACTCAAAACTCGCTAGCTCGCTCGACTCGCTCGTTAATGGCTTGGCTCGAGCTCAACTCGTTACATCTCGGCTCGTTAGAGCCCGGTTCGTTATGGCTCGGCTCATTAGAGCTCGGCTCGTTATGGGCCGTAACGAGCCGAGCCATAACGAGCCGAGCTGGCTCGTTATCCAGGCTGACCCGTGGTGAAGCCGAAGCGCTCACGCTTCCCTCTTGGAATTTTGGCGCCGACATGTAGGCCCGAGCGGGCGCTCACCGCCCACCGCCCACGCTCGCCCGCCTCCCCGGCTCAGCTCCCCCACTCGCCACTTCGGCCGTCGCTCCAGTCAAGGAAAAAAAAAAAAAGTATCCTCCTTCCTTCCAGCGCCTCCCCGAGATCCCGATGCCCCCCCCAGCCGCCGACTGCGACATCCCCGCCCCTGTCAATAACGGCGGTCCGACCCTGCCCCATCACGCCGCCGCCCCTCCCTCCCCTATCAACCCCTGCTGCCTCCCCGCCGCGTCCCTGCTCCGCCCGGTCGGCAACCACGTCCCGCCCGGTCCGGTCAGGGTGGAGGCGCTCTCCCTCAGCGGATCCACGCGAGGACGCCGCCCAGCCCGGTGGAGGCGCTTGGCAAGGCCGATGCCACGCCCGCCCGTACATGCCTAGCTGCCATCGTTGCCGACTTCTGCACACGCGGCCTCAGCAGGCTTGTCCGCAACTGCTTCCTCCACTCCTTCGAGGTCCATACAAAACCCTCCTATGACTATTAGGCTGCAGGAGGGAGATTTTCATTTCTCTGCATCTGGGCGGGAGCAGCGGGAGCGGCTCGCATTTTGGTGAAGTCCGTCTGAAGGTAGGTGAATCTTGCAAGGAATTGGTTAATCCATTTGATTTTTGTAGGAGGTCATCATCACGCTACAGATTTTGGCCATACTTTTGCCATTTTTTTTGGATATCAGGCTAAGTTGCCTATGGTTATGTTGTAATTTTCAGATCAAATGCTTATTTATGACTGAATTTCGTTCAGTAGATCAAGAGGTACCATTTTTTTCCCCCAAACTGAATGCAAGGCTCTTTTCAGGTTCAGCAAACTGTATGTCTTCTATGCACTTCTGAATTAATATAAGCAACCCACCTATTAGGCAGCATTGACTACAAAGATATGTGTTCGAGTACAGATGTTCAAAGTTAATTTATCTTCATGATTTTGGTGGATCTGGGTAATACATATTACAATGTATACAATACAGTTATTGCTTTCATGGTCAATGCCTCTATATCTCGCTATCTTTTGGATGCCTAGATCTTTACATTTAGGTGCTATTTGGTTTAGTAACACTGCAATCTGTTACAGTGTAACAGCATCTATTGTTTGGTTTCACCTGCAAACGGCCTGATCAAGAGTCACACGTGTGGAGACTAAGTGGAGGGAGATGTGTGGCACATAATCGGCTTCACATGCAACCAATGTGACAATTATGGATGGGCATTGTAAGATGCTTGTGATGTTGAAAAAAGAGATATGCTGTTGGATCATTTTTGGAGCTCTTGAGTCTTGATCAATCTCTGTTCATGTACATTTGTCACCAACACCATGCTTGTTTGCAGACTGTAGGTGTAATATGATGTTGGTTAGACAATGAAGATAACTTATGAGCCTAGCTGAATTTATCACATATGACGGCATGGTGACGCTATCCTCGCCGTTAAGTGTCTCAATCATCACATCTTTAGTTCTGCTATCTGCTTCCTTTTGCTCTCCCCTCTCAAAGTTTTTTTTTGAGGAATAATTAGAGTTCATAATATTTAGCAAAACTGAATTTTTGTTGAGTCCATACAAATTTACATAGTAATTTGCACCTAAATATTTTAAATATAATTGGCAGTTTCATCTAACAACATGGCGTATGCTATCACCGGTCGTGTAGTTACTACCGCACTTAGCCCGGTGCGAAGCAGCAGGAATTATATGGTAGCTATTTTTTGTTTTGTCTCATGTCATTTCAGAATAATTTGCACCATGAGTATTTGGGATGATTGCCTTCAACTTAAATAGCTTCAAGTTGATACTTGAATAATCTTATTTCCTTTACTCCCCCACTCAAATGTGTGAGCTTGTTCCAATGTGTGATTGCCATAAACCATGTTTATTGTTGCAGCATGAGAATCCCCAGTGATTACATGGCCAATCAATCTGAGTTTGGCCCTAAATTGATGGTAGCCTTCACTTGAAATTTAGAGTCGTAGCAGATGTACAATTCGAATTGGTTTTTGTCCAAAATTATCAGAAATTATTTGTAGTTGAATCACTTTAAAATCACCTCAGTTTCTACTGGTACCTATACTGATTACTTGGCCACCTCTCAAATTTGCACATACAATTGTTGTTGGTTATTTGATAAAAAAAAAACTTTGATATTGGTTATGGATGCGCAATGTTCCGCACACCACGCCGTCCTGCACTCCTAGGCGGCTGCCGCCTTCCGCCACCGCTGCAGTCTTTGCGTCTGCTCCTATCTCTCACGCTCAATGTTTTAGTATGATCTTGCAATTTTTTTTTTGTCATTTATTTCATAGCACTTCTAGCTTAGCCTATTTTCCTGTTGTTTTGTCCATAGTTGTCGATTTTAGCCAAGCAATTTTTGATCTTACATTCTTGGCTCCGTTCCAGGGATCTGATGGAAGCTAATAGATTATTGTTGGCATGCTAGGTTCCTAAGAAATTACAAAATGGGTATTTGACTATACAATAGGTCTGACAAAGCAGAGCTTAAAAAGTATATGTCTAAATTTTTCTAGAGGGCTCCAATTAGTGCATTATCGTTTAGTTTGAAAGGAGTATGGCTTGTTTCTGGATCAAAGGATTGCACTGTCATATTCGGGTGATGTGTTCTGACGAAGGATGGATTTGCCCTTGTGAATTAGACTATTAGAGTGGTATATAGCTAGCTGTAGCTACCTGCAAAATCAGTTATCTACTGCAGATTTGTAAGGATGCTTCTCTATGATTATTGCGATCCCTTTTTAATATTCTAATTGAGGTTGTTGTGACACTTGTTTTGACAATGTTACAAACTATTGATATTTATATGAATGTGGCTCAGAATATGAGAATAGTATGATGTTAAGCTAAGTTGATATTGACCCACTATTTTTTTTTTGACTTTATTCCGGGAGAAATTTTGAGGTAATCAACATATTATTTTCTGCTTTAAAATTTTTGAATCTCCCGTAGCAACGCACGAGCATCTGCTAGTTGAGTATATATATTGATTCGCGGCTAAATTTTGCCATACTAAAAATTTGACAAGTTAAAGTTAGATAAAAAAAGTTACTATAGATTTAACAAGCCAGATATAAGAGCTTGACAAGTTTTTTTGTAGTAAACCAATTAGTCGTCAAAATAATAACTTGCCAAATCTTTGATTTGTAAATTTTAGGAATCAACCAATCAAGCCCATAGTCTTTTGTTTGGTTCCTTGTATGTAGGTAGCTTAATTCGAAGAAGTTTGAATGCCCACATGAGTATAAATTATGTAACATGAATGTATCACAATAAATACTAAAATATTAATTATTTATGATATTAGGTCATAATAAATTTTATTTACCTAATCCAATTTTAATTTAATTTAAAACCAATTAATATTCACTAATCATGCGCTAATGACATTATTGGTTGTGCTAATCTTGCATGATGCAAGCCTGGCTCCTCAAATGTGATTAGTTTTGGCGTTTCCCTAGATACAATATCTTTCATGCTTTGAGTAGTGTGCAAGCTTGGTCAACCATCTGTCCAGCTAACCAAATGCGAGCGCTTGCACCTAGCAGTATGGCTCAACCCTCATGCAGGGTACTAACACACGCCCTTAGAGCCTCGTTGGTTGGCTTCTAAAATTTATTTAATTGGAAAAATCAAAATTCAAGTAAAAAAAAAAAAAAGACAAATCAAAATTTAGAAAAAAAAATATTATCAAAGATTTGGCAAACTAAATATAAAAAGTTATTAAATTTTAGTAACCATCTAAAATTATGGTTTGTTAATTTTTGATACAAATAAATTTAGAAACTAACTACTCAGACCCTTAAATGCAAACAGGTACTCCTTCCGTCCCAAAATGAGGTTGTTTCAAGCCGAGGACGACAGCTGGAGAGCGCAGACGGCAGAAGTGCAGCCCGCACGGCATGCCCGCCCACGGCCCACGGGCCTGCCATGGCACATGCAGCCTCAGTAAATCGCGACTCCTAAAAATGGCACAAGTGCAAGTGCAACCCAGAGCTGGCGCCGGCGTGTTGTTAACGGATCTTAGTCTTATAGAGAAAAAACCGGATCTGCTTTTGCAGGTTGAAATACATATACTACTTGACGGTGACTCTTTTCACTTTAGACACAAAGAAACTTACTTTCTCTGTCCCATTTTATTCGTCTTTCAAAAACTGTGTTTAAGAGAGGACACAGTTCCCCTACGACACTGATAAAGGGATAGAGAGAGTACTAGTTTAGCTTTGCTGGCGGCTTCATTAATCAGCAAACGGTCATTGGATTGAAAACTAGCAAACCATCACATAATAACTTCTTTAATTAAAAAATGTTTCTAGAACATTCTATTTTTAGAAACTTATGTTTACAACTTCTGTATATATAATATTTTACAGAATTTAAAATTATCAGCACTACTCTCATCGTAGCTTTCTTAATATAGATTTATGCAATTTTCATATACAAATTACAAGAACTTCTTTACATGATTATTGCAGCCTAATTTTTATTCATAACTGTCATCAGCCATTCGCAGGGTCACCTGAAGGCAAATATCTCGGTCGTAGCGTGGGCAGGTACCCACCCTGTTATCTTCCGCACGATATGTCGTTGAGATTCGTGAGATGACCTCACTAAAAACAGCTCTTCGCGTCTTGGATTGCTTAATACTCCACGCTGGCAGCACACGTGGACACACACCCCGCTCGCGCAATTATTGTGGTGATTGGAAGAACTCATTCAATGCGTCTTCGACACCTGCCACACGTTTCGTGTTGTTTCTGCTCACACCTGCCACCTCCCATTCCTGGCGCACCACGGCCTCTCTCTCCACCTCCATTGTCGGGACCCTGTCCCTCGAGATGAAGAGCAGAAGAGGCTCTTGACAGCACCATCAACGTCAAAATGGCAGTGGAGAAGTCCTCTCCTGAGATCCAGGTGTTCCGCTGTTGGTGTTGCTTATATGCTTGCCGGCAACTGATTTGGTTCAGGCGCATGTAGCCTTGATTGGAGCAGGGATTAAACTGGAGGTGTCGGGCTACAATGCTGCATGCTGAGTTCAGCTAGGGAAGAACATCATCCCCACTTCTCTCTTTAATGGTGAGTACTGAGTTGAAATAGACATATTAGGCTATCCGCACTCGTCGTCCTCTAAACTCATCCTCTAAAGAGAATATTCTGTCCTGGTCAGCGAGATTCTCTCCTCTATTTCGATTTCTCCCGCACTCATCCATCCTCTATATATCTACTCTACACTGGTGGGACCCACGTGTCAGATTTATTTATTCATTCCCACCACCGACACCTCCCTCCTCGCTCTTCTCTCTCTTCTCCTCCCTCCTCCCTCTTCTCTCTCTTCTCTCCGGGCGGAGCTCTCCAGGCGCGGGGCAGCCGGGTAAGCAGGCGTCGCGCAGCTCCTCTCCGGCATACTGCTCGCCGGCGGGCGCCCGGCGAGGCGCGCGCCCGGCTTGAGGCCCGCAGCGCGGGGCTCGAGCTTCGCGGTCCCTCTCGGCCATGGCGCACGCGAGGCGGGCGGCAGGCGCGCCGCGGCCGGCATGTGCGCAGGGCGGCCGGGCAGCGGGCGGACGGGCGAGCAGGGCGGGCTGGGCCGCGCGGGCGGCGGTGGCGCGTGAGCCGGCGAAGCTCACGCCGGGCGGCGTTTCGCGAAGCCGGCGGCGTTTCCCAGCTGCTTTGGCGGCGCAGAGAGCGCGCGGAGCAGCGGCGAAGCTCGCGCGGCGCAGCGGCCGTGCTCGGCGGGCGGCGGTGCGCGCACCGCGAGCAGCTGACGCGAGGGCGGCCGGCCTTGCGCTGCGGCAGCCGGGCGCTGGCGAGCGGCGTCGGCGCGCGAAGCCGCGAGCTGCGCGGCGTCCTTCCTTCTGGGCGAGCGGGCGGGTGCGTGCGCGCTGCGTTCCGGCGGGCCGACGCGCGTGTGGCGGGTCGCCGAGCGCGGGCGCGCGTCGGCCAGAGCGCGTGAAGGCGGCTGCGTCGAGGCTCTGCTCGCGGCTCGGCTCCGCGAGCCCCGGCGGCGGCCGGGCGAGCGCTGCGACGGTGGGGCGGCCCAGCAGCGCGGGCACGGCACCGCGGGCTGCCCGGCAACGCAGCGCGACTCCCGCGGCGGCGTGGACGCGGCGCACACCGGCGACGGCGGCCCGGACGCGCGGCGACCCGCCGCCCTCTTCCTCCTCCGTGCGCCTCCTTCTCTCTCCTCTGTCTGCTGGCGTGGTGGGCCCGCACGGCGTCCCGGACGCCTTTTTCCTCCGCCAGCCATCCCGGACGCCCGGCCGTCCGGAGCTTCTCCGGATGGCTTACCGTGCGCCGCTGCAGCTCCTCCGTCCGGAATCGGATGACGCGGCTCTTCCCGGACGGTGGATGGCGGACCCAGTGCAGATAGCCTTATGATTTTCTATCCGAGATTAAATAGCTGCCCCCGTTCTCTCTTTAGTTTACCCCAAATTTCTTCAAGATCTTATTACATTTTAATTAGGCTCTGTTAAATTGATTTCCTTTAATACAGGCTTTTTTCCTTTACATATTTTTCTAATTGCATGGTTCTCTTACCTAGATTTAAGTCTTATAGTATTTACTGAGTGATTTACAATTCCAGGTCTTACAGTTCCAATGTCCTTTGCAAAAACAAATCAGGATACAGATTTAAGTCCTGTCAATGAATGCCAAAGGTATTATTATGCAGCTATGACGCAACTAATCCATTCATAAGGTGTAGTACAACTCTAACTTAAAAAAATCATGATTAACTGAGAAAATGATTAATTTTCCAGGTACACGATAGGAGGCTTGCTTCAGGTACACGATAGGAGGCTTGCTTTTTAAGTGAATTGCCATATGGAAATAAATATTTTTGTGGCCATAGTTTGCAATGTTATGTATTTTTTTTCTTTGTACAATGTCATATCTTTCGGCTCTCTGTACACATTAGTTTTTGACAGTTAGTCTCATAATTTCCCAACGATAGGCACCAATACATGCTTTTGAAAAGGTGAAATTGCATGCTCTCCAACAGTGGCCAGTATATTTGTCATGTTTCAGACTGCACTATTAGTGTAAACTGTTTAATGTTCAGCAATAAAGGAAATGCACAATAAAGGAAATTTCGATTCGAGTCTGACACAAAAATGCACAATAAAGGAAATGTACATTGGAGTCATAAAAAAATTAAAAAAATGCTGCATAAACAAGCAAATCTAATGGTATTTACAGATTTGTAGGCAAAAGCTCCACATGATAGATAATATGATGCACAAAACAAACCAGTTCAATAACAAGATACACTCACAAATTTTCCTTTTTATGTGACCCTTTTATCTCACTAAAATAACCAGAAGCTCCATAGTTCTCCTGCATCTGAATTGTTAGGAGGGGAAAGAACATCAGATCTAGTATGTAACAATTATTACACTGCAGAGTATAATTAGTAACCTTGCAAAATGAGATGCCCTTTGAAAGATGCAAATAAAGCTCGTAATATCAGAAGAGTGCAGATGCAAAACATTTTCAGGTATATATGAAGTTCAAATATATGTTCAGCAATATTTCAGTATGAGACATTAATCTATGCGGACCTGATTATCCAGCCAAGCAAGGTATTGTACAACAGCGGCACCATCTCGAATATGTGCCTTCCTCAATCCATCCAGTTCTGTGGGGTTCTACATCATTGTTGCAAAGACAAAAATTTCAGGAAAAAATAATAAATTCCAAGGGTTATAGTATCATAAGCTCAAGTACAAAATACAAAATAAATTCATTGTGATGCATTGTGCAAATACTATGTTTCTATTCTTCCACAAATGAACCTTTCAAAATGGGTGAATACCAGCAATATCACATCACGTATAGTGATGTTCTTTCTTATTTTTGTTTTGAACACCAAACTGTCTTAACACACACCTTTAATACCACAGAACACAGATGATCTTCCCAAAAAAAAATCAAAGTTAAACAGCATGAGTTCTAAAGTGAAATGTATTTGAGAATGGAATGCCAATTCATAGTTTTTTTATCAGCTAGAAATTGCTACTATATAAGTGATCACTGCAGTTTCTAAGAAGTCCTAACATAAAGCATTTGTTAAGTGATGTATCATTTCTTCACCAGAATAGATGGTCGTTTACCATGATTACTTTAGCAGAATTTATAGAATGGCATAGTTACATTTCCCATAAGTAATGTTTTGCTCTCTCCAATTGACTTCCATAATCTGTAATCATTCTGATCTAACAAGAAAAGTCAGATTTGTGATAAATAACTAAGTATCATACTCAATTGAAAGTTTCATAGATGCTTTTCCACACAAATTCGTATTAACACTATTACACTAGCAGAAGAGAGAAGAAAGCAAATTCACCTTAACAGCCTTTGGAAGGGCAATTGGTGATTGCAGCATCAAAACTTGACGTGGACAAAACTTAGAGTAGAGTGCAAGGCAACATGAGCCAGAATCAATCCAAATTTTTGAACTCGTCACCCCATTCATATCCTTTTCCTCATGCAAAGAACTTTGTAGCTTGCCAGATGCAAGCAAACTTGCATCAGATTGAACAGTTTCATACTCTCTTATTTCGATGCCATTTCCAGACATGTAATTCTGAACCTACATTATAGAAGAATCACATAACAAATACATTATACATTGCATAAACTACAAAACCATGCATATGAACACTATAACATGATAGTCATTAGAAAAAGGATATGTCCTTAGTTAATGAACTGACCTCGACAGTTACTTTTCTGTTATCAACATAAAAGAAAGCACTCTTTAATGTTACAATAGCACAAGAGTGAACCACTGGGCTATAATCCACATCACTTCCTCGAATGTTGTACAACCAAGCAACCTAAGCAACGATTACACAACAAATAAGAGTGAACCACTGGGCTATAATGGAAATTATAACCACAGGAACTCCCACAAGCAAATTGAAATTGAACAACTTCAATAGAATGTACTGTACCTCATCAAGAGCAGTTAAGATAATGGCAGTAGCCTTTTCATGTACAAGCTTTTCTCTTAGCTCCTTTATCTTTTCTGGTACACTATGCCCTGCAAATTCTACTGGGTGTATAACTACAGGCCTAGGTTCAACTAGCGGGCGATCCTTCCATACTTCATCAACCAAGTCACAAGAAAGCTGAAACAAAGTTTGGTGCTTCTTTGAAAATGCATGCTCATATCTTTGAGCCGAATCAACAGAGATGCACCATGGATTGATTCCAATGACAGCTTCGTCAGGGCGGTCCGATAGCACAACAACATTTTACTGATTAGCCGGGACAGTAGTATTCCACAAAGAAGATAAAAAAAATTACTCAATCACAAAAACAATTTAAAATGACAGTTATAATTTTCTCACAACACACCGTGAAACCTTAAGTAGCTACATTAAATTCAACAAGATGTGAACAAAGTTAAGGTTTTAACAGTGTCAATATTTTGTCTGACAACTTTGGGAGAAATAACTGCCAGTAGTTAAATGTCAAAATACTTCCACTCACATATAACAAAGCAGTTAAAGGAGGAAATTCAAATCTACTGATAACCAAAAGATAAACTATATCTTAGCGGTATCACCACAAACACTGCAATACCTTGCATTAAAATAGAAAGGAGAACAAGGAAGCCATATTTGTATTTCTCAACAACAATAGCATGGACAAATTCAAAACCAAAGATAAAGCACAATCATAGACAAGTACAACACATGTGACCAGTGCTTTTATGTTGAACTTTAGAAGGTCATCACAAATTTGCTGTAGAAGGAAAGACACTGCTTACATCTGCTATCCATGTTTCAACCGGGCGGGTCTTCTCCCATGCGCATAAGTTTCCAGATATCACTCAGTTCCTATGTCGCTTGCAAGAAGTAGCGTCCATCCGTCCACAACAATGCCTCTTTCATGGTAATAAGAGCCAAGCCTGTTTAAAATTCAATACGCACGCTAATTGAGAAACCAACGCAACAACCAACAAACTGTTTATCTAATCAAATGCTAACACAAAGTACAAATCAATCACATAACATAGAAGACTAGAGGAGGTTGTTCCATGTTCATGTCCAGCTAAAGACATATCATAAAAATAGACAGTGAGATAGATACATTCTTTCCCAAATCAATCATTAATTTACTTTATTGCTCCTCCAGTAACAAATAGTTCATTTGAACAATAACACACTACATTAGAATAGACTATAACTATTAAATTCTATAAATTTTTACTATGGAAGCACATTTCAGGCAAAGTCAAAACATATAACTTTCATGTTTACAAAAATCAAAAGTTCGAGTCTTGTCCAAATGTCAAGAATTTTGTTACCGGGGTAGTATCTTTTTGAAAGCTTGAGGAAATACTAGTTTCACTTCTGGCAGCATATGAATATAATCAAAATCATTTTGATTACAAAGTTCTTTTACGGGAAAAATTTTATATCGTTATATGCAAAGAAAGCACAAAGAAAGAAATTGAAATAATATGCTTGGTTATATAGTCTACATTTACTAAAATATATGCAAAGAAAGCACAAAGAAAGAAATTGAAAAATATTATATCGTTATATGCAAAGAAAGCACAAAAGAAAAGAAATTGCATCTTCATATTTCAGTAAGTGGAGTTGTCTGTAACTCAGATTCAGCTGTAAATGCAATTTATTTATATATTCAACATCTACCCAAGATGAGGTTTGCTTTCTGCAAAACACTAACACATAATCAAGGTAGCACTCAAATGTGGGAACATGGCACTCCAATGGCTGATGGCCTGCCATGTAAATGTAAATTGGAACTTTGAACATTATTAGTCCTTTGTGCTGTGTATGTGGGAAGTGAACACAGGAACATTCAAATTTATCATTACATGAAGAGGAAAAACACTCTACTGGTTAGCCATTGCATCTTCATATTTCTGTACATTGAGTTGTCGCTAAAAAAACTCAGTATTCAGCTGCAAATGAAATTAATTATATATTCAACATCTACCGAAGATGAGGTTTGCTTTCTGCCAAACACTAACACATAATTCCCAAAAAAGAAACAGTTGTCCCATGCCTTTATTATTGACAAAAAATATAAACTATCGAATATGCATACGAAACCAAATTGTACAAGCCTGCAGATGACTTTTTTATGAGGCTAATTAAGGTTCATATAAACCTTGTTGTACTAGCTCATCTGTATTTTCTGCAACTAAATGCTAGCAGAATTGCAGAATTAGTGCATACTGCAGAAATCACAAGCCCCAGAGTGGACATACTGCCACAAGGATCGAATAATTTGCAGCACTTCATTGCGAAAGAGCTAACTTATCGATAACATGGCAGAAGCACAATCATAGCTTGTCACGTCTTGCTAAGTGCTAACTTTAAAAAAAAAAAAAAAAAAGCTTTGCCTGGTTGAACTGCTTAACTGCTTCCACACAGGTGACACGGCATGTATCAGAAATACACAATTTTGCCAATCCAAGTATCTAACCATACCAAAATCACACGGACCTAGTATTAAGTAACAAAAATAGGAAGTGCATGATTCTCTCAAAGATAAAGTGATAAACTGAGGCGAGAGACGACGAATTCAGCACGGACCAGCGCTCCCTGTGAATCCGGAGATGAACTGCCGCCGCTTGTCCTGCTCCGACACGTACTCGCTCTGCACAAACAATCCACAGCCGCCACCACCATCATCAGTCCGCGCAACGAGCCGATCAGAAACAAAACCCTAACGCGGACGCCGTCCGGAGACCCGATCCAGCTCCACCCCCGATCTGCGCGGGGGCAGAGTGGCGCGGCACGGACCTGGTGGGCATCCTCGGATGGGACGACAAGCGCGTGGAGCCACCGGCGGAGCCAAGGCCCGGCCACCTCGGGCAGCTGGCCGGGCTCCCTTGCTGCTCACACATTATACTATAGTATACTAATACCAGTATACAGCAGGACTCGCTAAATACTAGTAAATACTGTGTACTAGTACTCGGTAGACAGGACCAGAAGAAAGAGCAGTGCCGTGAAAGAGCAGTGCCGTCTAGTAGGACACAGGGTCATAGCAGAGGCTAATAAGGTACGAAAGCCTTGGGCCTTGTTCACTTCCCATGAAAGTTGCAAGTTTTTCCACTCTCTCTCCATCACATCAATTTCTACCCGTATATATGGAGCATTAAATGTTAGTAAAAAAATAACTAATTATACAGTTTTGTTGTAAATCACGAGACGAATCTTTTGAGCCTAGTTGGGCCACGATTGGACAATATTTACTAAATACAAACAAAATGCTACAGTTGCAACTTTTTTTTTAACATTTACGAACTGAACAAGGCATTGGTAACACCACTATTGCACATCAATGCAATCACGCCACTACTCTAGTCTTGTCGGTTCTCATCTTCACCACAAAATTTCAAATACCAGAAGAGAGGAAGCTTAGCTGGCCTTGTAAGTTTTCATTCTCTAAAATATAGGAACTAAATTGAATGGATATTCTAGTATACTTCTCCTGGTACCGACTGACACTTAAATGTATGTATAGTCACAATAAACTTATGTTCTAAAAGATTATTTTAATTTAAAATTTAAAACTAATGTGACGAGTGCCTAATTTTGCTGTTATGTTATTTGATAATTATGTATGCTATTTTTTTGATCTTTTTTAATACTAGTATGATATATTATGTTTCGCCCAGGCTCTATAAAAATCCTGGCTCCGCCCCTGCGTGAAGCGGCGGCGTATGCGCCGCCATCGGCCACCAATCGAATCGCGTCCCAGATTCTCATCCTCGCCGGCGCCATTGATTGCTTCGTCCGCCGGCGCCGCCGCAATCCACACGCACTCTTCCTCCGTTGCTGGGAAGGTACCGCAAGCGGAGCAGTTTGTTTGTTGGAGTACAGCTTTCTGATTCTGACAGGGAAATTAAAACGGAACGGAAAATAAATATCTCCTCGGGACGTACAACGGAAAAGGCCGTCGGCCTGATCTTTCAGCCCGGCGGCGAGGATTGGTTTTCCTTTTTCTTTTTCCAACAAGGTGGAGTGGACTTCTGATCTTATATATTATATCTCTACTATAATGGAAGAGTTAAATTATACTCCGTCCACTCAAAAAAAATACTCCCCGCTGAGAACTCCAACCATTGTGCACCCCAAAAAACACACACAGGAATCCAACATCATCATAATTTAAGGCCTTTAATCAACCTCCACGAGATCTAATGGCCAGAAATCGAAGGCTTCAGCGCGCTGAAGCAAGCGGCGAGGCTTTGCCCACATGCGCGACAGAGCATCTTGCACGGGTTCGATTCCCTGCCCCTCTACTCCCGCGTCCTTTTTTTTTCTTTTTTTTTTCTTTCAAGATTTTGTTAAGAGAAGGATTGGGAAATGAGAAGTCGGGCGGGGTCAGGAGTCGGCGGCGGCGGTGGCTCCGTACCACCCGTGCCTAGGGTTTGGGCGAAGCGCTCGGTGGCTCCATGCGTCGGATCTACCTCCAGGGAGGCATCGTCTTCGTCCACGGCAGCACGGGAGGCTGCTGCCCCTGCGGCGGCTTGGTAGCTCGGGCAGTTGGGCCAAGGACGTGGGGGCGGTGGAACGGCGTTGGTGGCTCGAGGCCCAGAGGCGTACCTCCTCATCTCCTGGTAGGTGACGTCGCGACCTCGCTCCTCCGCCTTTGCCTCCGTCACCCGCTGGTGTCCTCCCACTCGATGAGCCGCTGCGGGTCTCGCCTTGGCATCTTCGATGACTTCCCCATCCCGGCCGACAAATCCATTGGTCCCCATCGTCGTTCGTTCCTCGCATCGGATGGTGCGAGGATGGCCCAGAACTTTGATCCTCTGAAATGCTAATTCGCTTCATCTCGGGGCGGAGGCGCATTACCTCTAGGAATGCCTGTCGCGGACCGACGAGAGCTGGGCGGGAGGACGTCGTTGATGAGGTCTTGCACGTCTACCACCTTGGCTTCAGCATGGCCATCCAGGTTTGCTCCCAGGTTCATCACGGTCTGCCTACCCAGTGAATCTGCAGAGAGCATTGACGGACTCAAGGAGGAGATGGAGAATGCCAAGAAGGTGCTTAGCAGGAAGAATAAGCACCTCGGTCAGCTGTGTTACCACTCCCTCACACTGTGCCAAGGTCAGTGTGTAAGCTTCATATCTTACGATTATGTGCTCGTGCCAACAAGATTATGTGCATGTTTGGACATATAAGCCCAAATTGGCCGTTAGCTGAGCCAAGTTTTTGCTAGCCAAACTGCCTTGTTGTACCCCTATGTTGCCTTATATATATTGTTTCCTCTATATAGAAATATAATTGACTATTCTCTGCTCTGTTGGTGTCAGGTTGAAGTGAGAGTGTTTGAGGCAATGTCTGCTGCTTGCTGGTAGATCGATAATGGCCAAATGTGAAGCTGCTAGGATCGATGCTTGGCTTCAATGGCTGGATGGTGACTTCGCTGACATTTGCAATATTCTTGGCAGTAGTGCTTCAGTACTACTTAAACTATTAATGTCTCAAAGGCAAGAAGTTGTTCAAGTTCCGTTTTCTCCACTAATAGATGTCTGAAGCAATCGTGCTTGGTAAATATTTTTTGGTTTTCCTCTGATCTGAATGTGAACTGAACATAGCATTTATTGTCCAACTGGCCTTAGGATTAGCCTTTTTTATATTATTATCTCTACTATAATATTGCTCTGGCATTAGAATTTTCCTCTAATTTCAAATATATGTAGAATCCTAATTACTTTGATCTCTGGCATCCTGAATTGATACGGAGCTGCTTGTTGATCTTAAGATGATGTTTGGTTGGAGACAAACTGGGAAGGTACACAAGAGGAGGTAAGTAATTATTTAGTTTCTCAGGTTGCCCAAATCCTCAAGTTCACTTCTATCAGTTATAATGTTGTGTAGACTCATGGCTGGTATGCACTTGAGTCCAGTGTTTTATTTTGTTCAAATTTTAGTAGGCAATACGGTACTATGATCAAAACATTAGTGTGGGATGTCCTATCCTTCAAGGACCTTGTAGGAATGGTTAGTCATGATGTCAACAGACCTCCAAAGACCTCTAATGTGCTCACAAGATCGAGAAATAAAAATCTTGTGTATGATGGTATCATCACATTCAAAGGGCATTCTCCTCACATGAGGAGACTCATGCCACTGAATTCTTGATATCATTTTCAGTGCATTGTTCAGTTAGTTTATGTTCATTTGCCTTTTAGTATGTTTAAGTGGGTGTTAACTGGGAGACAACAGAAAGCTTCTTGAATAATTCGAGCACAAATAATATCTCTGTTTCGCAGTTGGTTCAGACAAGGCGTAGAATCAAATCTGAAACAACATAGGAGCTAGCATGACAAATATGTGTAAGGTGCTTGCTTGAGCTCAACCTGATGAACTGATGTTTTTTAATCATCTTTAGTACTGCTTGTTGCTTGTAGGATATTCCCAGACTATCTTTGAAAGAGATCAAGATAATATATGACACGATTCATTTGGAGTTAAGCCTTGAGAGCTTCCAGAATAGGTGATATTCTAAGGTGTTATGAGCTCTACTGTCAGGATATTTGTGGCCTACAAGTTCATGTGCTCCACAGGGCTATGCAGGGTACTCTTACTGATACTGAAGAAGACATCTGCATTTATGTTTGTGACATTAATCCAAACATGCTAAGCGTTGGAAAGAAGTGGGGCTGCAGAAAGAGGTCTCAAACATGAACACATCAGGATGTTGTAGCGATTTCTTTATTCTTTCATGTTCTTTTATATACAAGTTTGGAAATGATGGTGCTTGCTTCACCACCCTTGCAGAAATTCAGAATTTAGCATAATGCCAGTTAGCTGTGCAGATTGATGCATAATTGAGGGAAAGAAAAATGTTGACTTCCTAAAAATTGGTAGTACTTGAAATGCAATCCATTGAAATACTATAACAGTTTCATTATATATAGTAGCATTTATATATGCTTATTGGTTCATGAGCTCACTGCTCATATCTGCATAGTGAGTGAGAGAAAAATCTTCAATTGCTAGAAATCTGCATAATGTATGCTGTATTTTTTTGTTTCAATTTATCTCACTTGTTTGTGCACAATTATGGAAAGGAAAAGAAATAACGACAGGAGAACGGCAGATCAAAGCAACCAGTGAGAAAGCACAATTTGTAAGCCAAATTTCTATTATGTTGCTTCTTAAGCCAGTTTGTTGCAAGAAAAAGTAGTTCTTGATAGAATTTGTGAGGCTATTCGTATTAATAGAGAGAAGGTTCTGTACTCAAACATGGTAATATGCTTTGGCTCTCCCCGACTGCACTAAGTTTGTTTAAATAACCGCATTGTGCTTGTAAATAATGGGTTCACATGAGCTTGAGCTTTATGTATGTATATATCCAGTATGCAGCTTTGCTCTTCCAAGGCAGAGGATTTTTCGTTGAACAGTAGCTGTATAGAGTAAAAAGTTGGAAATTATATTTGTGAAATTATGTTTGTTTGTCTAAAAAGTGTCCACACAAAAATTGTCATATGAATTCGATCGTATTTTGGGTTTTACCATTGCGTTAGCACGGGCAAATATACTAGTCCTAAAAAAAGCAGAGTAGAGTAAACGCACGGCACGGATGCTTATGTGGGCAATTTTTGGAGTTGGAGTTGGAGGCCTCCTAGCAACGCTGCACCGTTCTGTCAGCCAACGGCCCACTAACATGGGAGGTGGAGGTGGGCTCGCGGCCTCACGCGCCCATGCGCCGTTCTTCTAAATTCTATTTTAGCGGTTTGGGACAGCTTGCTCCCGCCTTCAAACTTCTCTGCCAAACATGTTCAGCTCCACAAATTTCACTCCAAGAAAAATATAGAGTTTTGGCTCAACTCTATTTTTTTAGAGCACCTCAAGGGGTACTCCACGAAGCAACATTTTGTATCTCTTCATGGAGTTAGAAGGTAATTACCCACACTGCCATTGATTACACAAGTATCGAATCGTTTTTTCTTTCCTCGTCCCCACCCAGCCTGACGCCAACAGAGGCGCGGCTGCCTCCTCCCCACTGATTCTTTTTCCTTCCCAACACAAGCTCGCGCCGCCTCTGATTCTAGCCACCACGACGAGTAATCCGACGAGATGATGGATGGAGATGATAGATCCGATGACCCTCTGCTGGATGACCTCTTTTCTTGCCCCTAAATCCCCACCGTTTTAACTTCACCATCCATGTTTGAAGCTTCTCTCGGTGCCGCCGGTCGCCTCCTTCTAGCTGGTCCTAGTTGCTGGACGTGGGGCTGACGTGACGCGTGAGTCGTGGTCTGTCCAGGGCCAAGCTACCAAGCTGCCGAGTAGGTGGATGGTCCTTGTTTGCTTTTGATAATTGAGTGACAACCTTAATGGACTAATTGTACTTATGAGAGATATGCAGAGAATTAATCCATAGGTAAAGGATCTTAATTGCATGATACTTGATATGGAGTTATGTGGCTAGGTGAAGAAGATCAAGAAAAGACTTGGTCCCTAGTGACAAATTGTTTCGGGCCATTGAGTGAATCCGGTTGCCCCCTGTAACGTCCCGCCTCCTCGAGGCCGGACCCGCTTACATCTGACAGCTTTAATAGGACCAATATTACCCTCACAGACCAACACTAGTCTTTTCTGCGCACTTTGTCCTCACTCATGCGCACCCGGGAACGAATTCCCGGTTGGTCACCCATTCTGAAATTGCTTTAGTCCAAGCACGCTTAACCCTGGAGTTCTTTCGAGATGAGCTTCCAGAAAATAAGTTGCAACTTATTTGTATAAGTATCATATTAATCCTATTAAACCCTACGCCGGGGTGTTACATCCTCACCCCCTTAAGAGATCGACGTCCTCGTCGATCAACCCCAGGCAAGGAACCTCCTCTCTTGGCCACGTCCATGTATCCAGTGCCAGCGCATGTGCCATGCTGTGTGACCACGATGGATCCACACCAGCCATGCGCACCATGCCTGCGCAACTGCGACACACGCGCCCGTGAAACTGCGAGAGTCGGCTCCGATACCATTTGTAACGTCCTGTCTCCTCGAGGCCGGGCCCGCTTACATCTGACAGCTTTAATAGGACCAATAAACCCTCACAGACCAACACCAGTCTTTTCTGCGCACTTTGTCCTCACTTATGCGTACCCGGGAACGAATTCCCGGTTGGTCACCCATCCTGAAATTGCTCCAGACCAAGCACACTTAACACTGGAGTTCTTTCGAGATGAGCTTCCAGAAAAGAAGTTACAACTTATTTGTATAAGTATTATATTAATCCTAAACCCTAGGCCGGGGTGTTACACCCCCTCCCTAGTGTGACTTCTGCCTAGGGTGAACCGGACCTAGAGAAAGGCACGGTCCGGACCATGGCGTGCGAGTCCGATTCAGGCACTATGGCTCGGTGCAGAAAGTAAAAAGGGCCTGGACTCTACTGTTTCATATGAGTCCGGAGTGAACTGGTCTAACGTTGAGCATCGGGTTGGCCACGTGGCAAGTGAAGAAAATCATAAAGTGAGTTTGGACTCTAAGCTTTGGTCTAGACGGGCCAACCGAACTAGGTATGGATAGGTTTTGAGCTCTCAAGAGCTCTTTGGACTCATCTGGACCATGAGGTTCGATGGTCTAGACAGTGAGTCTGGATTCCCAGTCCGGAGTGAACCAGCGTCGAGATCATTTGATGTTTGAATGAGGACACATGGCGAGCGCTAAGAGTCCAGGACTAGGAACTAGATCAGCAGGTGATGGTCCAAAAATGCTCGGTCCAGTTGGCATAACGGCTAGTTTGGCCTTTGCTCTATAAATAGAAGTGGTGGCCGGCCTTGGCTACTAGCTGAGCACCCTTAGGTCTTATGTGGGAGTGCTAGAAGAGCCTCTAACTTACTTATTCTTGTAGTGATTGCATCCAATTGTGAGTGATCGCTAGTGTGTTGCATTGACAGACTGCAAGGTGTAGCACTAGGTGATCGAGTTGCAAACTGGTGGTGCTTATTATTCTTGGAGATTGCCACCTCCTAGATGGCCTAGAGGCTTGTGGGCACCATCGTAGCATGCTCGGAGTTTGAATGGTGCTCCGGTTGCATGGACTTTTTGAGGGGTCTTGTGTTCACCCCGCAGCGATCATGAAGGGCAACTCTATAGAAACACGAAGAGCGACAAGTGGTTTAGGCGGTCAAGTGTGAGAGTTCGTGGTGAGCACTCTGTTGGGAAAGTGTGAGTTGATGGTCACCGCTAGCAAGAGGACCGGGAACAACCTTCTTGACTCCATCTAGATTAGTGCGCTAACAGCTAGTGTTTCTGTGGGGCTTGTGCTAGGGCGCATATGGGGATAGAGAATGACAGACATAGAAAAGTAGAGGCTTTTGAAAGAGTCTAGAAATGAGGTGTAGTGGTTGACTACCTCCAACTATGAGAGCTTAAATATAGGTGTTTTGCTTGGGCAATGTTTTGCCCGCGAGCCCTCAAAAGTGGAACTTGGGATCAAGTATGGGTCTTGCTCGTGCTAAGATGCAATGTCTAGACTATTATTAGTTTGAGGGTATCCTATAAAAAATCCATATGAATTTATCCGAAATATAATTTCATTTGGACATTCATACCTATCCAATGCAAAACTTTTACTACTGATCGTTATTGAAGAGAATAATATTTTAAATAAAGGAGGTACGTAATATGACAGTTTTCGAGAATGGTTCTAGTAATACAAAACTTATTTTTGTCAAACTATTTGCTTTTGTTCAGAAATTGATGGTCAAAATTATGAGAACAACCCTATAAGACCTTATATAAGATCAAAAGTAGTATCATTATATGTAACCTTGGTGCTTGATCTTTTGCATCCCTTGTTTACCATGATGGCAGACCGAGGAAGAAATCAACAATTTGGTGCTTGATTTTGTATGGGATCCTCTCAATGAATACCTAGTATAGAAATGAAGTGGGAACCGAGCATGCACTGTGGTGTGCATCCACCCACACCTAGTATAGAAATGAAGTGGGAACCGAGCATGCACTGTGCTGTGGAACTCAAAGAATTAGGGATCCAATTGAGGAAGTGCAACAATAATCATGGCATACATTACAAAAGTCGCGTGCTTAGCCTACCAACAATCTCCATCGACCATGATGGCACCGCAAAAATCTTTCTTAACTTGATGGTATTTGAACGGCTACATAGTGACGCCGGCTCTGAGGTAACAGACTACACAATCTTCATGAACAACATCATTAGTTCTGAGAGAGATGTCGCACTGCTGAGATCCAAAGGGATCATCAGAATCTTGTTGAGCAGCGACAAGGAGGTGGAGCTGTTCAGCAGCCTGAGCAGGGGGCAGTGCTGAGCCCGTTCAGCAGGTATATATGAGCAACGGGCCAGCACGGCCCGGCCAATGCCGGGCACAGTCCTATAGGGCCCTAAGGTCCACCGTGCCGTGCCGAAGTGGCCCTTCGTGCCCCCATTGCCGGGCCGTGCACGGTTCTACGGGCTGATTTCCGTGTCGAGGCCAGCCCGGAAAGCATGGCCCTCAAAGCAGGACGGGCCGCCCATGGCCCACGCGAGTGCAGCTGCCATCGTGCGCTGCACGGGACTCCAGCTGCCGGGCGCCCGCCCGCTGGGAGGGCCGCCGCCGCCGCCGCGCCCCAAGCTACAAGAGGCCCCCGCCGTCATGCCGCCGCCGCCTGAGGCCTCTCGCACGTGAGGCCGCCCCGGCCGCTTTCTTGTGGCTAGCGTGGGTCCGCAGCCGCCGCCATCGCGCCAGCGCTGCTGCCACTGGGACACCGCAGCCATCGAGTGCCGCGAGGGAGCACGGGTGTGGCCTGAGTTAGGGTTAGCAATGAGGGATGGTGGTGGGCTGAGTTAGGGTTAGGAATGAGGGAGGGTGGTGGGCTCTTAGCAGGCTGAGGTGGTCAACGGGCTATCTCTAAATTACGTACCGTGCCATACCGGCCCACGGGCTCGACTGACGACCCAAGCACGGCCCTATGCTTCGTGCTGTGCCGACCCTGGCCCTTATAGTGTCGGGCCGTGCCGTGCTTGGACCGTGCCAAAAAACGTGATTCGGGCTGTGCCACCGGACCACGGGCCGCATGCTCAAGATTGTCAGCAGGCGGCACGAAGTGATTCAAAAGGTTAAATCCCACTGCTCGAGGCCTTGGAACAGGTGGAATGCCACGTACATGAGGAACCCATGGGTTTTCATTTCCCCCATCGCTGCCCTAGTCCTTCCTCATCGCCAGCCTCCAGGAAACCATCTGCTCTGTCGCAGCGTTCTACAAACCCTGAAGGATTATTGAGCATATATACATCACGCGGTAACTCCAAGTGTGGTTTCTATCTTATAAGTTCATATGCACACGCATGTTGTCATTAAACATGCACTCTGTATCCAGCCTACTGGTTGTGAATTGTGATGCAGTACATGATGTAATTTAGTGAGCAAACTTGTAGCACAGTATAAGCCTGCAAGACTGCAAACATGATGTGGGGTATGTCATTTATTTAGTAAGTGTAATTTCGTGATAAATCCTAATGTCTCAATCAAACTTATAGCTGAGTAAAAATCAAAACTTATGTATACGAACAAGGTTCGATCAGGGCCATCGTATATCTCAAATTTCCATAGTACTTTAGGTACATAGTTTCCCTAAGTACTTTATTCTTCACAAGCACGGATCGCATATCTATTCTCTATCCATATATTTTTAATATAACATGAATGTGAATTCAGGAGGAGTAAATAATGAAAAACAATATTTGTCATCCATATATATTTGAATCAGATATTGACACAGGCCGGGGCCGTTTTGAAGCCTCTTTTTACGCTAAAAACATGTATACAATTCTTGAACTCAAAGACTGAATGTCTTGTCAACCCATTAAGGTCACTAGTCTATCAACCCGTGCTCCCATACGAATTAACTTTAGATAAATAATAGAAAACCCTATTTAATATATATTAACTAAAAAAGAATTCTTCATACAACTAACTTTTATTTGAATCGGAGTTGCATACATGTATAGTATTGGCATTGACCACTATTGGAGAAGGGGCCTTTAGTCCCGGTTCCCAGCCCCTTTAGTCCCGGTTTTTGGAACCGGGACAATGGAATCGGACTAAAGGCACACAGCCGGGGCTAAAAGATAGTATTGGGTAAAAAAGTTGCATTGTTGTAGAGATTCGAACTCAAGACCTCCCACTTCAGCCCTTGCGTGTGCTCTACCATCTTAACTCCCGCACACATTTGATTTACATAAGATGCTCTCTCCTTTTAAATTTACTCTGGAGTCCGGGTTAGTGGACCTTCAGTCCAGGTTGGTGTTACCAACCAGGACTAAAAAGATCAAGACCTTTAGTCCCGGTTGATGATATGAACTGGACTAAAAGGTTATCTTTAGTCCGGGTTGGTTGTTCCAACCAGAACTAAAGGTTCTTTACTCCCGAATATAAAATTTTCCTAGACTAAAACCAAAATCGCATGCGGTTCAAAAGTCTATTCTCTAGTAGTGGACATGTGTGAGAGAGATCATCGTGGAATAGTTAATGATGTAATATTAGTTAACTGTTTGGCATTTTTTCCTTTCCTTTGTTTTGTGTTCCAATATGGCTGACTTTGTGCAGTATATGGACACATTGGATGTCCTTTTAGAATTGAATTGTATCGATGACAATATTAAATGGTTAGTTCAGCTAACCTGCAAGTAAAATTTCATAACATGATTCAATCTTGGATTCTGATATTGCTTGATCTCCTTCACATATCGTTGTTACATCTTTCAAATTATCTGATATGTATTTATTGCGCTACTTTTTTTTTGAGTATCGTATTTATTGCGCTACTGAAAAGGTGGTGGTAGCATTATTATGTTTCCATCCTGGTAAGATGGTCACTTCTTTTAGAATCATCTTGTTGATGCATATGATTGACTTAGGTTGACTTGATGTTCTATGATGTAGTTTTTGCTATGTATGATCAATAGATGTGTCGTGTAACAATAGTTGGATTGATGTATCAATTGAAGTAGTATAGTTACATGTAGAAGAAAAGAGTAGCAATCGACCACGACATCTGCACAGTGTACAAGTCAGTTCAGCAGAGCAATAGTGACTGACCGTTTCCAACCAGCCCCTTATCTATACCCTTAACCTTAAAGTTGTATACTATCCCCCTCTCACACGAGTCACTATACATTAACAATAATGAATCTAGTAAACAGTATATACCCAGTAAGTGAACTGTACATAACCAGTATGAAAAGTAAGAACAAGTCATGAACAATGCGAACCCTCTATGAATACTATGCGCCCCATTATAAACAATGACATGGCCGTTGCGAACAGTATAGACCCGCTGCCCATTAATACTCTTCACGCACGGTATGAACATGTCAACCATTACTGTACCAGCCAAACCCATTACTATTTCCATTTTCTTTCACCTCTTCTCTTTTCACGCCAGATAACAAACCAATTGTCCCCCTCCCCGCGCAAGGCGTGGTGTCTCCCACTAGTACATACTAAAATTTCACCGGCTTAGACCTACTGAAAAAACATATGACCCCAGCAAGCCTGGTAGTACGACCCATTGTCCAAGGCACCGCGTGCAAGCAAGTGCTTTCAAACTATCCGCACTCATTATCCTTATTTTCATCATCTATACATCCTAATCATCAAAATTCTCTCCTTTATACAAGTTTCTTCCACACCCATCATCCTTTATATCTCAAACTCTATACCAACTACCAACATCGGCTTCACTTGTCATCCTCTATAAATTTTACGTAGATATATCTATGTGAAATCTTGTTTTAAAGGATTTATTAAAAAGGATTTAATGGTGTAATCAAATTTAATTTGGTTTTTTGGTTTGTGAGTTATAATATTTTTTAGTTACTTCAATTAGTAAGGCCCACCGCTGCATGCTCTCACCTCCTCTCTCCTTTCTCCCCCACGCGCGTGGTGGGGCCGGCGTCCTCTGCATAGTGGAGGAACGGCATCCGCTAGATTTAGCGGAGGAAGCCGGGTACTAAAAGCGATACAGGACAGTGCTGCAGGTCATTTTTACGGTAAACGCAACTGCAGGATGGAGTAACGGAAGAGATCTATGATCCGGTGCAGACAACCTCAGACTAATAATAAGCCCAGGCTCATTTTCCACTGCCCATACCCATGCGTTCAAGCCTACAGGCAGCAAACCACAAGTCACGTCGCCTCCGACTCTGACCTACCAACCCACCCCTCGATAATTCTTTGTTTTCGTTGGGAGAGGCAACAACCTAAGATGCTCCACAGACACAGCCAAATGGCAGCCTCTTGGAGATCCCAGGCAGCAAAGAGGGCATCTTTCTTTCACGCTACACCGGCTTCCCTAGCCTATATGTGCACACCGGAGGGTTTGTTGGTTTCCACACGCTGACCCAACAACAAATACAGAGGACGACTCGGAAAATAGCATCATCAATCACGCAGCTGAAAGGCCGAGGAACTAGGGATGAAGGGGAGCAAGGTCCATGAGCATGAGACCGACGTCCCCGCTTCCGAGCTGTGGGCAATCTACGGCACGCTCGTCATCGCGGAACTCCTGCCGGAGCTGCTCCCGCACGTCCTCGCCAAGGTCGAACTCGTCAGCGGCGACGGCGGTGTTGGCACCACTTTGAAGCTAATATTTCCACCTGGTGAGAGAAATTTTGCTGACACACACCCTATTGACGTTGCTGGATATGCTAACAAAGTATGTATTGGTCTGCTCTTGCTAGGGATTCCTGGACTGCAGAGTTACACGGAGAAGTTCATCAAAGTAGACAATGAGAATTATATCAAGGAGGCAGAAGCCATCGAAGGCGACATTCTGAAGCTGGGGTTCCTGTACTACATGGTACGGTTGGAAATCATTTCAAAAGGACCCAACTCTTCAGTGATAAGATCCACTATCCAGTACGAGGTTGATGATGCGCACCCAGAGCTTGAAGCTATGGTGAGCATGGCGGCTTTGGCTGCAGCTGCTGAGAAATTTTCAGAGTATGCCAAAGAGAATAAGGCCCCTCAGGCTACCTCTTGAAAGAAATCTCAAGGGCCGAGTTTATATTGTTCATCATGAGGGACGAATCAGCTATTGTTTCTGCGTGTTCTTTTGGGTTGCATTTGAAATACAAAATACATAGTATTGAATGGGAACCTTGCTCGTACAAAATCACAAACAAATTTTGTTTCGTTTGGTGTACTAAGCAGTCCTCCTGCGGCAGTTTTATGACAGTATTTTTTTTCTCGACTGTGTCATGGCATGTTTTTCATTAAGAGGGAGAAGAGTTTTGCGCAAAGTCCCAAAGCACTGGTAATTAAAGAACCAGAAAAGCTAAGCACAAGTACATTACAATGACGTGGCAGTCTCAAGGAAACAAAGACACCAAGCTAATAAGCTAAGAAACCAGGAGTAGCAACCTCATCAGCTGACGAAAGCCCGCCTGATCCAAAAGTCCGGATTCCTCAGGGATTGAAAGGGAGGGCTGACATCAAGCTGGACACAGCGCCTTAGCCAAAACCACCAACCTTAGCAGAAGCGTGATGTCCAAACGATGCAAATCGATCAAGCCCAGCCCACAGAATACGCGTGGGAGACACATATTTGACTAGGCAACCAGGCATTTGCCACTAGCACATCTGTTTAGGAGCTTGTAAATGGTGTCCTTGGTATAGAGCGAGAGACAAAGTGCAATTAAATGTGAATTAGTATGGCCAAAAGAGTGACCAACGCAAGCGAATCCTGGCTGGCCAAGTTCATGATCTTGCCCGTCAACGGGAATCAAAGGTAGTCGCGCAACTGAAAAGAGACACGCAATCTCATCGTTTGAACATTGTATCAGCGTTGCCACACACTAGTATGTCTAGGTTTGTGGACAACCTAGCTATATCTCCCAAAAAAAAATGTCAAGCATCTTCCGAAGCACGAGCAAAGCAGTCAAGCACGGTGCAACGAAGAGGACCATATCATTGGCGTGCAGCGAGGCACGACAATGGATCGCCTCATGTCCCAACAGTTTGAAGAGTTCCTTGCTGGTCAGCCAAATGGATTAGGCCATAGAGGACCTACCATATGCACCACAAATAGCATGGGAGACAATGGGGGCCGGAACCTGCGTGCATGACAGATTCATCTCCTAGCTAGGGCGGCCATCACAGCATGTTGGGCCATTTGAACAAGAAGAATTTCTGTTATCTTTAACAGTGGAATTGTTGAGGCACTAGAAAGCCTATTGACGGTTAACTTACTTTTGTTGTGGATGCATACCAATATACGTGGGTTCATACTACACTACTTCATTATGTACCTCTCTATTTATAATTATAACATATTGTAGTAGTACATTTGAAGTTTCAGTAGCAGCGCGCAGAATATTTGTCTAGCTTCGACGAAGGGTGATGCCGGGTGCAGCCATCGCTCGGGGGAGGCCAGGGGAAACAGGGTTGGACTATATTGGTCAGGGTGTTCTTTTAGACGTGGATAGAGATAGAAGGGAAGGTATCTCAGGCCTACCAACCACTCCATAATTGTTAATTGTTGGGAGAGGCAACAAGCCAAGAACCAAGATACTCCACAGACGCATGCAGCCAAATAACAGCCTCTTAGAGATCCCAGGCAGCCAAGAGAGCATCTTTCACGCTACACCGCGGCTTTCCTATATGTGCCGACCGGACACACGCTGATACGACAGCAAGTACAGAGCACGACTCAGACCGACGTCCCCGCCTCCGAGCTGTGGGCAATCTAGGGCACGCTCCTCGCCGCGGAACTCCTGCCGGAGCTGCTCCCGCACGTGCTCGCCAAGGTCGATCTCGTCAGCGGCGATGGCGGTGTTGGTACCATTTTGAAGCTAACATTTCCACCTGGTGAGACAAATTAAGAGTCTATTACACTATTTGGTTGGACTCGGGCTACTTACTAGTTGGGGCTAAAAATTGACTGCTAGTAAGCTAAAATTGGTTACCTAGTTGGCTAAAAACTAGTTGAAGACTTACTACCTAATAAATTAGCTCATCCATTAGCCCTCCTATTAAATACACTAAAGCTACTTTGGGTTATTTTTTAGCTATCTAGTGATTAACCATTTATCCAAATAGGTCTTGAGTCTATATAAGATACACACATTTTGATGTTGCTGGATATGCTTACAAAGATGTAGTAACTTATTTTAAGTGCTCTGCTCTTGCTAGGGATTCCTGGACTGCAGAGTTACACGGAGAAGTTCATCAAAGTAGACGATGAGAATTATATCAAGGAGGTAGAAGCCATCGAAGGCGACATTCTGAAGCTGGGGTTTCTGTACTACATGGTACGGCTGGATATCATTTCAAAAGGACCCAATTCGTCAGTGATAAGATCCACTATCCAGTATGAGGTTGATGATGCGCATCCAGAGCTTGAAGCTATGGTGGGCATCGCAGCTTTTGCTGCAATTGCTGAGAAATTTTCGGAGCATGCCAAGGAGAATAAGGCCCTCAGGCTACCTCAATGAGGGACGAATGAACTACTGTTTCTCAGTGTCCGCTTGCGTTTCAAATAAAAAATACATAGTAGTGAATCGGAACCCTGCTCGTACGAAAGCACGAATACATATGTTTGGTTTGGTCAACTATGGTAGTCCACTATATTCACGGTTTGAAAACTCCTAGGGGCGGTTTTATTTACGGCAGCTTTTTTTTTTCTCGATTATGTCATGACACGTTTTTCATTAACAACAAGAGGTAGAAGAGTTTTGTACAAAGTCCCAAAGCACACATGCATAATCCAAAGATTATCGGCACTAACCAGACAAGGTAAGCATAATTACATAAAAAAGACGTTACATAACAAAGACGTGACGGCTCTAGCTCAAGGAAACAAAGCCATGCGAAGCTAAGCATAGAAACCGGCATAGGGAGTACTCAGCTGACGAAAGCCCGCCGGATCCGAAAGTATGGATTCCTTAAGGATTGAAAGGAAGATGGCTGACGACACCTTCCCTGCACACACTTGTCTAGTTCATGGACAACCCAACCCTGAAAATATTAAGGATCTCCCGAAGCACGAGCAAATCAGTCAAGCACGGTGCAATGAAGATAACTATATCATTTGTCTAGTTAGGAATGTTAATTAGTACTTGTAACCTAAATTAAAGTATGCTAAAAAAATACTTTGTAAATCAAGTTTGTATTATTAATTACATAGTTCTCTAGTATATATGAAGTTAATTTAAATAAATTACAATAGGCTCTAAAATTTCGTGTGAAAACGTGATTTCAAATATGCTGGAAAATTTCAAAAGCTTAAAACTGATTTTCACTTCGGTTTCTGCACTTGTAACTATATATTTTTAGCAAACAATTTGTTTAATAATCCATGTAGCAACGAAGTGGTTAGGGTGGTTGGGCACGACGGTAGCGGTGAGGAGAGGCGGAGGAGGGCAACGCCTGGGGGGCGGCGCCTTTATGGCTAGGACGCGCGGCAGGCGTGGGATCGAGGAGAGGAAGGCGACAGCAGTTGAGAGCGAGGGAGCGAGAAATAAAGATTTTTCGTCCAATTATTTTCTTGACTGATCTAGTTACATGCTCCTAGAATCTATAGCCCGAATCAGATTTAGCCTACAAGCAAAGAGGAATACTTATCGAACATGAACTTCACCTTTCCCAATCAATCTAATAATTTCCTCTAATAATTTATTTATACCTAAATTGATAAATACTAGAAAGGAAGTCGGCGGCACGTAAAGGGAAGTCGGACGCAGTTGGCGACGACGGCAGTAGTGGCGGAGCACAAGGGTGCGCGCCCTGTCCTTTGCCCTAGGGCAGGCCATGGGGCCCACCAAGGACGACAAACGCCCCCTCCCAGGCCCTTCCCGGCCTATTCTTATCGGCGGCGGTCACCACCGTGTTGGGTGTGTGATAGAACTCCTCCCTTCTCCGCTCAGTGCGTCCTCATGCCGAAATGCGAGCTAGTCATTGATGCCATCAGGTGGTGTCGTCGCATGCAGTGGAAGTTCCTCGATTAGAGCGACCAAGTGCCTCACAAGAGGGTCGGCGAGAATGATGTTGGCCCTGGTTCGTGGAGGATTGAACTCAAAATAATAATGGAAAGTGTCGATGTAGCCATGGAGGAAGAAACCAAAGTCACCATTACCCCAAGATATGCCAGTGGTCCTGAATGCCATGTTGATGAGTGGACGTGGGACTAAAACTGGCATCTCAAAGAGAGACATGAGCTTCGGTGGAGTGACAATGTCACGAACGTGGTTATCGATGTCGGGGCAGATGGAGAGCAGAAGACATCACCATATAGTCTTGGCGTAGTGTATCGGTGGAGATGTCGTCAGGTTTAGCTTTGAGGTGAAGATGAATGCGCCCCAATCAAAGGTGGCCGGAGATAGTCGATGCATAGTAGTTCTTGCGATGAGACAGATGTCGATGTGGGCAAGAAGGTAGCCTACTTTGTCAATGAAGATGACCATCACTACTTTGATAGCCTGGCAGAGCAACCAAGGGCGACCCTCAATGGCATGCATGGGCATCATTGCAAGCTTCCCTTCCTCCGATGGGGCCCTAGTGCACCCAATGCCAATAGCTCCATGTTGGCGGACCCTCCAGCAGGTTAGGTAGTAGTGGCGATCTAGCTATAGTAGGTAGAATCATCTGTCGAAGAAGACGAGTCCCTAATACATGGACTAGGCTCTGGCAACAGCCCGACCCTCCATGATCATTGTAGCAATCACACAGAGCTCGTTGTCGTCTTCAACAACCTTGCACGCTAGGACATGTTCATCATAATTGGCGGAGGATGCATAGCCGAGGATCAAGCAGTGTGTAGTATGGAATCTGGCCCTACGATCGGACGAGGTGTCATGGGCAGTTGACGTCAAGGAACCGCGCGTACGTAGAATATGGGGGCGCCCATCATGAAAGTGAAGGAGCTCCATAGCAATGAAGTCCATGAGACATGTCCTACTCTAGCTAACCAAGGCATGCCAAGGATGACATCGATGTTGTTGCCGAGGTCAAGGAGTAGCATGTCGATGCAGAAAATGCCATCGTCAATGTTTAGTGGAATATGAAAGGAGGCACTATGATAGTGTACCTCATTCCTGTTGCCGACGAGTATCATAGTATTGACCCCCACTTTACCAAGACCGTTGGAGCGAGCGATATTGACGTTGATGGTGTCGTAGCAGGAGCCAGAATCCACTAGGATCAGAATAGCTACTCCATTGATCATCCCTTGGAGATGTAACAGAGAGGTTACCTAACCCCCGAGTCCATCTTGCCGATGACCATCATGAAACTAGTGCCATTGGCATGCACCAGGTCGACAGCGATAGAGTTGATGATGACGATTGGACAGTTGAAGCGAACGTCGTTGGCCTGGTAGATGCCCATCTAGCTTCCATCATTGATAAGAAGCATTGCTCATACACTTTAGCAAGGGAGACGGCAGATTCCATCTCGCTAGAGTCGAGCAGATCGTCATCGATCATCTCTATCGCCAGAATGAAGACGTTATGCTCGTGTGTAGGAGCTGCGGGCACCATAGGCGCCAGCGCCTTGTCCATCACCGCGGAGAGGCGTTCGTTCTAGTCGTTGAGCTTGTTGTGGATGTCATCGAACTTGGTGTAGACGTTGGTGGAGAACTCGATGAAGGCTTGCTGAACTCGGTGAAGTCGGCAATGGCAGCGGCGTGGAGATTGACCTAGTCTCGTGATAGCAGCCGTAGTGAAGCCGTTAGAGTGGTTGGGCACAGTGAGTAGAGGCAGAGGAGGGTGGCACTAGGGGTGGCGGCGCGGCTGCATGGGAGGCGAGCGCGGCGGCTATGGCGCACGACACGGGAGGAGAGAACGCGGCGGTGGTTGAGAGTGAGGAAGCGAGGATTAAAGAGCTTTCGTTCAATTATTTTCTTGATTAATCTGGTTATATGCTCCTAGTATTCGTAGACCAAATCAGACTTAGCCTATAAGTAAAGCGGAGGAGTCCTTATCGAACACGAACTCCTCCTTTCCCAAATCAATCTAATAATTTTCATCTAATAATTTATTTATTTCTAAATTGATAAATACTAGAAAGGCAGTCGGCAGAGCATATAGGGAAAGCAGCCGCAGTTGGCGGCTGCGAACTGGCGGTGGCCGCCCGTTCTAGCTAGGGTGGGCGTCTCCATTTCTTGCTCCTAGGGCAGGCCGTGGGGCCCACCAGGGGTGACAGCGCCCCCCTCACGGGCCCCTCCCAGCCCATTGTCGCTGTCTGTGGTCATTGCCCAGGTTAGGCGTATGACAAGCCAACAACCCTTAGATGTGTTTTAGTGGCGGCTGCTTTGCCATAGCTGTCATTAAGAAAATAGTTTCAAAGATGGTTGCAATACAGCTATTGTCACACTAAAGAGTGCTAGATTAGTTGGTCTAGTCACTCCGGCGGCACCTCTCAGGTCCTAAGTTCAAATTCTAGTTGGACTGAATTTCAGGCTGGGTTGTTTCCCCTACAGTCCTTTCATAAAAAAAATACAGTTACTGTCACTAAAAAATTACTTGGTCAAAAAATTGTCACTGAAATTAGTTTACAGGGGCGGTTCACTTACTCAAAGCATCCGTAATAAGAGATGGTGCTCTACAACCGTCCCTCCCTGATAATACTATTCTTAGGAGCAGATATCTTAACAGAATGGCCTCTAGAAAATGTTTTTTCAGAGACCGCTAAATACACAACGCTACAAATGCCATATCTTAACGGTTGATAGCATATATAGTCTCGGTTTTTTGAATTGGTCCTGAAGATTTATTTTGATCGTTAGTAAAAATCATTCCTGTAGAAGTGATAAGAACAAAAATATTGAGGCTGGAAACGAAATGGCATCCCAGCCCATGGTACGCAGTCGAAGACCCATTTATATAGCTACATAATTGTAGCTTTGGTTTGAGTAACCTATTCAAACACTTGTAGTTTCAACATTGACATTTCAACAACTGGTGCACATACTACAGTATTGCTTGTAGTGCCTGCTAACTCTATCCAAGGGAGCTGCCCCTTCTTATGCCGAATAACTGTTGTTCCTACTGTCTTGAAACTGGAATGGAGAAAATACAACAGACAAGAAATATCAGAAAATTAAACGAAGGAGATAGCATGCCAGACAAACTTTTGGAGGTCTGAAATAAGAGCCCATTTCGGAGAGCGATCCACTTGTGACTATGACTACTAACATAACAACTCTTTTCTGGCTCCAATTTCTCTAGATAGAAAAACTTTTAGGTCTCGTTTGTTCATTTCCATTGGATTGGTCCGTTCCTAGCTGAAATTATTTCGGTTGTTATATAAATTAAAGTAACGATTCCGGCTAGAAATTATTCTTGGGATTCAATCCCGTAGAAGCGAACAGGATCTGTTTGTTGGAAATAGTGAAATAATTAACGCCTTCTATTTTTTTATTCCTCGGGTGTCCGACCTAAGTTTTGTTTCTTTTTCTTTTTCTTTTTCGTCAGCCACCTGACGTAAGATTGTTTAGTTGACCAACCTAGCACCTGCAAAAAAAAAGATAATGGGCCCACCCAAATAGGAACTATTTGCGCCATCAGCGAAAGGTTACATCTTTTCCAAACAATTGAGCACCTGGATTCAATTAGGATAGCCAAAAAAACCAGAAGCCAGGTTGTTGACTCTGTCTATATATCCATCTTGCAAATCAACTTCCAGACGAGAACATTGCAGGGCAACATCATGGGAAGGTACATGGAATTGTACTTCACTACTGGAAACGGGTTCTTTGCCGAGGGCCCGAAGCCCTCGGCAAAGGCCCAAAAACCTCGGCAAAGGCTTTGCCGAGGGGCGGCACTCGCAAAGAGCCCTCGGGAAATTTTGAGACGGCAAAGACGGTCTTTGCCGAGGGCTTTTTATCGGGCACTCGGCAAAGCCTTTGCCGAGTGCCGAAAAGCAACCGCCACGGCGCCATCGGGTCGGACGGCGTCTTTTGCCGAGGGCCGGCCCTCGGCAAAGAAATTTTCATTTTTTCAAAAAGTCTTTGCCGAGGGCCGGCCCTCGGCAAAGAAATTTTCATTTTTTTTTTAAAAAAATTTTGGGCTAATTTTGACTTTTTTAATTTATTTCGTTTTGTTGATTTATTTCGAATATTTCAAATTTGTACTGTACATGCATGTAATAATGCAATTTAGTGCTACCAAAAATGTTATTCATGGTATTTGGTGTATGTTGAGTCCCCGTCCCACGAACTCGCATCAAATTTCGGGCATCTTGTTTACGTAACATGACAAGGAACTATCGTGAAAAGATTTTGAAAATTATATAAAATCCATACAAAGTACGAAATTCACGAAACTTGTGCATGTTATCGCATGTGTAGGTTGTGGTAAAAAATTGAGATGATTTTGAGAAAGTTGTGATGTCCGACATTAAAACCAAGACATGTCCACATGTGATCACATGTTATCACTTGTGGAGATGTCCGTGTTTTAGGCATCCGACATTATAACTTGCTCGAAACCTTCTCAAATTTTTACCATAGCATAAACATGTGATAACATGGCACCACGTCAAATTTCGTGAATTTCTGACTTCTTATGCATTTTATACAATTTTAAACCACTTTTCCAAAGAAGTTCCTCGCCATGTTAGGTGAATAAGATCCTTGAAATTTGATGTAATTTTTGTATTGAGACTCAACATACACCAAATACCATGAATAATATTTTTTGAAACACTAAATTGAATTATATAATGCACCTGCAGTTCTAATTTGAAATATTCGAAACAAATTGATGAAGCCAAATAAATTGAAGAAATATATAAAAAATACAAAATTGGACCAAATTTTAAAATTGAGTTTTAAATAATATATTATAGCTCAAAAAACTAGATCCAAAAAACGAAAAAACAAAATTCTTTTGCCGAGGGCCCCACATTTGGCCCTCGGCAAAGAATTTTTTTAAAAAATTAATAATTTTTTTGCCGAGGGCATAACGGCAAGCCCTCGGCAAAGACTCGACGCCAAGGGCCGCCGTCACCCCTCCAACAATCTTTGCCGAGGGCCGGATAAGATTTTCATTGCCGAGGGCCTGTCTTTGCCGAAGACTCCATGGGCCGGCCCTCGGCAAAGAAGTCCTTTGCCGAGTGCCCGAAATCCAGCCCCTCGGCAAAGCCAGAAACCTTCGGCAAAGAACGCTGCGTTTCCAGTAGTGCTTGGCATCCAGTAATTGGTTAGCTATATGCATTAATCGATGCAGAGGCTGGAATATCGATATATTCCCTTTTCTTAAAAAGTAATTGGTTACAACATACTTTCACTTAGACTTGCATTGATTTACGTATATAATAAGTAGGGAGACAGGGCCAATTGGCCACTGCTCATTATATTCTCGGTGGCAAGCACTACTGCAGACAGGGGCTTTTAGCCCCGGGCCGTAGTTTTAGTCCCGCCCCAGAGCCGGGACTAAGGATTCGGGACTAAAGTCCCCCCTTTAGTCCCGGTTCAGACGCCCGGGACTAAAGGTCCACATTTGGTCCCGGTTGGTAACACCAACCGGGACTAAAAGGCGCCAGTCAGTGCCACTGGCTACCCACTTTTTAGTTCCGGTTGGTGTTACCAACCGGGGCTAAAAGTGTTTTTTTTTTTTTTTTTTTTTTTTTTTTTAATTTTTCATTTAGGGTTTACAATTACATTATTATTTCTGAATACGTATTGTTCGGCCGCTAGTTTATGTATACGCCAAGCACCTATAATTTATATAATTTAGAGCATTACATATAAATATACTATAAAACACTATATATATTATACATATGTATAGGTCCATAATATAATATTTACACACATGCATCACGGTTAAAGTATTTACAACATAATTGTTCTCCGCCACTCAAATATCGTACAAATGTTCATCTTGGTTTGGTTTCATTGGTTCGTCGGGGTTGAAGTAGCACTCAACGCCGGGCTTCGACATGGTCGTTAAGAAATCCTGTGATTGTCTCCCGAATTTCTTTTAGATGGACCGTATCCAACACTTGTTCCTTCAACCACGTCTCCTTCAATAGACATTAAAGAAAAAAGTATTAATTTACATAAGATTTATTAAACAGCAATAAATAAATGAAATGGACTTATTATATATACATGTTACATACTTTTAGATGCTCTAGATTAGTTATTTTGGCATAGGCCGTCAGAAACTCGCAAATATAATAGCCACACAAATTGTTGCCCGGTAGCTGCTGTAGAACCCACTGAAGTAGGATAAGATTCAAAAGTGGCGTTTTCAAATCCGGATGGTGTTTCTGCACGAACCAAGCCTAAACCCTAGCAATAAAACGATCATTATTAATTAACTATCGCCGAGTTAAAGAGCAGAAATTAATATTCAGAGACCGAAGTTACTCTTGGATAATATGTATCATATCTTAGTAATCTTTCTATAGTTTTCTCAACGAGTCATAGATTACCAAATGACTTTGCCGTAGATCAATCACAATCAGTATTCAATGAAAGCTGTATTTGTGTATAGTCAACATATTTATATATCTTCATACTAATTTGATTAATTAGTTAAATAGAATGTACACACGATAACAACACTCACTTAAAGTTATAGGGAAAGAGTATATATCTTTTGTCCTTTTGGTTGACCAAGAACCTCCGTAGATTTCTCTCCGTTTGAATTCTCCATAAAGCATAGTGGGTCTTCAGGTCTTTGAATATGATATATGGATCAATAGAACCAATCTCCTTGTCCTTTCTAACTCTGAGGTCCCTCATCATGTCTCTCGCATATGTATAGCGGGTGTCGGTAATTAGTTATACATATACATGATATGTTACAAAGACATTATTAAAAGAAAGAATCACTTACGCATGTAAGCAACCGACTAGAGATTTGTCCAGAGCGTCCATGTGGCATAGTTGGTGTAACTCATTAAATTGAACATAAATAATATCATCACCATAGAAGTAATGATAGTCTCTAATTTGAACGCAAATATAGTCATCCGCTTTTCTACCACATGCTGCGATGTATCACTGGTTTAGCAAGTACATTTGCGTACTAAGTTTGCTGAGGGCCGCAGGGTTGTATAGACTCTTGCCATATGCATATTCCTTCTTCCAATGATCAATTTTGGGAGCACTTTCAATTGGTGCCCCACTGAGCATTTGGGCCAAGCTAAGACCAGATTCCACAAAAAATTCATTAAGTTGATCATAACTCAAATCTCCAGGTATCTGGTCTAGCACGTTAATGTTTGAACCATATTCATTCCCAATTACTAGCGGGGGCACTGATTGCTTTGATTGTTCCTCGAGCTGTGCGACACCCTTCCGTGCTCTTTTCTCTTTCTTCTTCTCTTCTTCTATGGATTTGCTGAGAGTGCGATCATAATCCGATAGTGATGATGATTCTTTATGAGCATCACGCCTCTTTTTTTGTTGAGCCTCAACCCTTTGCCATAGATCTTCTGGCCGTAGTAAGAGGTATGGCTTCTCAGGGTTTCGCTTTGATTCTCTTTCAGCCTTAGTTTCTTGAAGAAACTGTCCACATCTGACTTTACCGAAGCATCTAGTTCTGCGGCAGTCTTCTCATAGGACAGCTTCTGAGAAATAATAGTTTGTTTCTTTTCTGAGGCTTTCTTCTTCGGCGGCGGGGCGGCCGACGCCTTTGATTGTGTGGCTGGCCTCTTCTTTAGGGGTGGGTCCACCGGTTTTGACGTTGAGCCACGCGTGGAGGCGATGGGACGGCCGGTGGGGGCGTTGGAGCCCGACGTGGAGGCGATAGGGCGGCCGGTGGCGGCGTTGGAGCCCGAGGTGGCGGCGTTGGAGCCCGAGGTGGAGGCGATGGGGCGGCGGCCGTGCGGCGTTGGAGCCCGAGGTGGCGGCGTTGGAGCCCGAGGAGATGCAAAATGTGTCTTGCACGCCTCTTCATCACCCGCAAAGACTATGACATGTTGGTGACCACCGTGAAACCAATGAGGTATATGAGTAAACCGCTAACTAAGCCAATGCAAAAGAAAGTTAGTGAATAAATGTATCGTCAACTTTCATCCGCACCTAGGGTTAGGTTGATGACGAGGAGGTGGTGGTAGATTACTAGGTGATGCCCCAGGAATAATGATGTAGTGCTTGTGCCAACAAATGAATGTCTTCTCTGCTTCTCCTAGAGTCTTCTCTCCATCACCTCCTTCTATCTCAAGCTGCACGTTGCTAAAACCTCTGACAACTCTATCCACCGAGACACTAGCATATCCAGCTGGAATTATTGCCCCATGGCATCTTGGTGTCTTCATAGGGTCGATAGGAGATACAACACTGACAGCCACCATGACTGTGGCAGTCCCCTGTGGAATGTGCAGCTCACATGTTGTCAGAGATTCAGTGATGTCATCCACCGGAAAGCGCAGCCCCACGTCGTCTTGAATAGTTGGCATCTCCGTGGAAGCGCAACTGCTTTTCAACTAACCGGAGGGCTAATGTTGACTCCTGGCTCTGATGCAGTTTGCCTTTGCATGGAACTTACTGCCATCTGCACTTGCCTTTTGATTTTCTCGTTCATTCTCTCTTCAAGCGCTTTCTCTCGCTGTATTGCTTCACGTGCTGCTTCATGTGACTCCATAACCATTTCCTCTAACCTACGCATCCGCTCTGCCTCCTCGTCCTTCTTTCTCTGGCGGCTTCTATATGTCGGTCTATCTTTAGGGAAGCCATGCTCCCATGACACCTCCCCATAGCCTCTTGTTCGCCCACCGTGTTCAACAGTCTCCAGGGCGTATGTCAGCTCATCCTTATCTCTGTTTGGCTGCCAGCCGCCACTTTCAACCAAGCCTCGGGCATAAGCTATTCTCTCTCCTACTCTCTGCAGCTTTTCGCCATACACTATTTTCCCTGTCTCTAGGTCCAGGGTTCTCCCATGACCGAAGAACCAATACTTGGTGCGCTCAGGCCGGTTCATTGATTCTGGTTTGATCCCCTTGGCAAGAATATCCTGTTCCAGTCTTTGCCACTTGGGAATAGCACTCATGTAGCCACCTGAACCCAAGTGATGGTGATATTGCTTTTATTTAGCATTTTTCTGGTTCTTTATCATCCGTGCCTTACCCTCTTCTGAGTTCTTAAACTGTACGAACTCATCCCAAAAAGGCCTCAACTTGACATAGGCCTTAGCGGTGAAATCTGGAGTCAGGTCATGCGCAATAAAAGTCTTGTACAGTTTCTTCTTCCAAGCCTAGAATTGTTTGACCATCTTCTGCATAGCCCAGATTTTAACCTTCTCCTTCAAAGCTTCATCCTGAGTATCGAGTGTGAAATGTTGAAGGATATCTTGCCAAATCAGTTCTTTGTCACGATCTGAGACAAAACTAATATATGGAGCATATTTTCTTTGCCTCCATTCTCGAGCACTGATCGGGATCCTGTCCCTTACAAGGTACCCACAATGCGTAAAATTTTTTTTTGAATGTGGCCCAAGTACTTTGCCTGTACCCTCTTCGAATTCCGATAGAATGTACCGACCCTCCAACGGCTTCTTGGGGCCTCGCACATTTCTACTCTTCCCAAAAGTTGTCGCCGATCCGTAGGGCTATACGTACGTAGAAACACAAAGAAGTATAAATATATTTATACAAATGCCATTCATTTTAATTTCATGTATATAATAGATTGTAGATAGACCTCATCAGGATTGTCTCCCACAAGTTCTTCATAATCAGCAAAGTATTGACTCCCATCATCTTCGCCTTGGGGATTTAGATTGGCGCCGCTGTTGATTATGTCCATCATTGCATCATCCATGTTGTCATTCGGATCGGCCATTTCTGCATATTGGATCAAGTGTAAAGTCGTTAGAATTCAATTTGTCATGGTAAAAAGTTACTTCACATAATAAAGTTACTTGACATAATAAAATTACATAATAAAGTTAATTATATTGAGCAGGTGTTTAATTATATTAAAAGTTACTTGACATAATATATATAAGTACCATTAATAAAGTTACTTGACATTATATTAAAATATTACAAGACTTTTATTTTTAAAAGTTGCTTGTAATCCAGTGTCAAGTTACTAGACATAATTATATTGAGTCGGTATTTAATTATATTGAGTCGTGTTACTTCACATAATAAAGTTACTTTACATAATAAAGTTAATTATATTGAGTCGTGTTTAATTATATTAGAAGTTACTTGACATAATTATATTATAAGTAACTTATATTAAAAGTTACTTGACATAATAAAGTTAATTATATTGAGCCAGTGTTTAATTATAGTAAAAGTTACTTGACATAATATATGTAAGTACCATTAATAAAGTTACTTGACATTATATTAAAATATTACAAGACTTTTATTTTAAAAGTTACTTGTAATCCGGTGTCAAGTTACTAGACATAATTATATTATAAGTTACCATTAATAAAGTTAATTATATTATAAGTTACTTGTAATCCGGTGTCAAGTTACTTGTAATCAGGTGTTTAATTATATTAAAAGTTACCTCTTTATCTAGATGTATTGAGTCGCCGCTAGGTCGCTAGGTCGCCTCTTGGTTCGTCCGGCCGTCGCTAGGTCGCCGCTAGATCATCGCTAGGTCGTTAGGAGGTCGTTAGGGTTTTGAATAAAATGAATTGTTTCGATTCGCTCGCGAATATCGTTCGTCGCGTAGGTGCTCTCTTTCTCTCGCCAAGTCCTGCATGGAGATGCTCTCGGCTCGATGGCCGGCCATAACACACATATACACATCGCCCTCGGCTCGATGGCCATCCACAAACATACAAACACGATCGACTCGATGGCTGACGCAACACACAACACAGCATGTGCTCGCTCGCGTGGCGGCGCTCACCGTCAAGCGCGTGAAGGCGGTGTTCACGGGGACGACGGCTCTCTGCTCTTGGGACGATGGCGCGCGGCTCCGGGACGACGGGCGCGAGGGCTTCACCGGCCGGCGTGGCTCGGCGCGCTCTCGGGACGATGGTGCGGGGGGCTCTAGCTGTAATGTAACCGTCCAATTTATAAAAGCATAAGTGCAAAAAACCACTCGCCACGCGAGTAATTAGCACACTTAAGCCCTTATAAACCCGGTAGTCCGGAAATCTCGAAGGATTTCAAACCAAACATCATCAATCCAAGATCGTACAAGTTTAACGTCACCATCCACACGTTCTATGGGTTTATATATATTTTTGGGTGTTTGACTCCCAGTGTAGGAGAAAAACAATTTTAAGGTGTAGGACTAATGCATATGTAGATGGAGTGTGCGTGTGATCTTGATTTTAAAAGCATGACAAGACTCTCATAAGGTATACGACAAAGGTTGACTGAACTCAATGCAAAGCAAGCAAAGCATAAATGTGCAAAAGTTTTCCTAACTCTAAATGTATATTATATATGGCTTTGGTAGTATTCATACTTTGTCATACAAGAGCTCATCATGTAGGATTTTATATTTTCAAAATAAATCTCCAGAACTTAGTATCGCTAGGAATAAGACAAATAACAGCTTAACCTTCATGAATCATATCAATCAATCACCTAGACTTAGCTTAAGCATATGCCTCCACAAGTTTTGGGCTTAGAGTAAATTCTTATATCAAAGCAGTTATGTCCAAAACTTGGCAGAACTTAAGGTTGAAAACTAGGCACTTGAAAGAAATTATAGTAAAGCAACTATTCATCATCTCCAAGACAAAATTTTAATGTTCATCAGTTTTTTAATTAACTCTAGCCTAGACTCGACTCTAAACACACTCTAATATAATTAATACTGACTAAGACTTCTTTTTATTGGTTTTAAATTTTATTTAACTAAAGACTCATAAAAGACTCGATAGACGTGGACCTTCATGTGCCCACATGTTTTTGGTATTTTATGAATATATATAACAAGTAAATTTAATAATCGCCTAGGTGTAGTCACCTGATAACTAGGGGATGCTCCTCCCCCAAGCTGGATGGTTGCAATACTTGGTGTAGATGTCCTTTAGAGTGAGCTAACCAGTAGCGGATCTGGTGGGTGCCACTGATAGACTCTCTCCTTGCTATGATGTTGTTCCTGCATAAATACTCTCCACAAAGAGAAACCAAAACTCAAGGCTCGAATTTGTTAATGGGTTAGCGGTCAGCCAAAGAGTAATTGATCCCCTTTGTGAGCTAGCTTTAATGTTGTCTAATTTAAACAGGATTTCACTTTTCTCTTATTTTTTTGAATTTTCTATTTATGATGCAGAATTTAAATATGAATGCTATATTTTTGTCATTTTTATTTTATGCCACCACAAATGGATGTTCCTTCGAAAATACCATATGGTATCCATATGGGGCTTTGTGATGCCATGAGTAATGCAAAGAAATATTTTTGTTGTTTTTATATCTTTTAGTGTGTAAACAAAATTATGCTACTAAATAAATTGCAAATGCATTAAATGAGATAACTACCATTCTAACCTTAAGTCTAGGGTACGGAATTTAAAGTCTACCGACAGGGACTTAGATAGAGGAGAACACTTACTCGGTGGGTTCATCGTCGAGGTAACCTCGATCCAACTCCCCGCTTCGTGGTGATGCCGCACTTGCCTCCTTCCATCTCGTTTTTCGTCTCTTTTGCTTCTCTCTTTTTTGGCTCCAGCTCTTTCGCTTTTATTCTCTTTCTCCCACGCTTCTAACCGTGCTGATAACTAGGGGATACTCTCCCCCAAGCTAGATGTTTGCTTATGGTTGATCGTTGAAGCTGAGTGGTCCTCACAGAGGAGCTCATGCTTATAAGAGCAAGTGTTGCCTGGAATACTTCAATCTCATCACCCAAGAAGTTACTTCCTTCATACAGGGGTTAGCTGTATGTCAAAAAAGTGTACTTCAAGTGATGAAGATGAAGATTCCTAGGTAAGCTGGCTCTTGGAGTCATCCTGTAAAAAGCTCTCACAAAACACCAAAACTTGTGGAACGGTATTAGGATAAAACATTAATGATTAGCCGTTTTTAAAGGATTGGTTGTTGTGGAGGTTTTAAAGTATTTTTATGACAGCAGTATTACAGTAGGATGCTCAGTTAATATTTTTGGATTTTATGGGTTTATATGCATAAAGTGCAAACGCATGATATATATTTTTATTCTATAGGCCACCACAGTGAGAACTCCTACAGCTTTTACGCTACAAGGGTTTCACATGGGGCTTAAAATTTTTAAGATGCATGAATGTAGCCTAATGCAAGACTATTTATTTTCTTTTGTTATTTCTATGTATTGCTAATATAGAAAAGTAATCATGCTTAAAGAGAGAATAAATCATACGATGCAAGAAAGTAAGTATAGATAACTACCGATGTTACCTCACGGTGAGGGTTTGATGTTTATAGTCCTTCGAACTGGACTTCTCCTTGCAGTGGTTCATTGAGTACTTTGAGTTGCTCTTGACGGTAAGGATTGTGGTGGTGTCTCTACTAGTGGCTCCCAATGGCGGTGCCACCTTCTTTCTCTCTGTTGTAGGTGTCTCAAAGCCAATCTTATGTGCATCATTATTACTAGTTGAGAACTTTCACTTGTAGAATTTAGGGGATTGTCTCTCCACACTTTAATTGAAGTATGTTCTACCCATAAAGACAAGGTAGAGATCAAGTGCATGGGCTCTGCTGGTGGAAAACACCAACAGAACCAAAAATTTATTCATCCTCTTACCTTGGGCATAGTAAAGCTACTTAACCACTAGAAAGACTGTTCATCTTTATAATGTATCAAGAATAAGAGACGAAGTATTTATAGCTTACTTGGTTAAGACTGAAATTAAGGGAATAGTGCTATGAATAAACTTAGAGAACAAATCATGTTAAGTTTAATCAGGTTGATTAAGTTGTAACTATAACATGGTTGTATTTTCATTTATACCAAGATCCAGAGGAAATTAATGACCACTTATCTTAAGATGTTACCTCCATTATTAGAGCATGATGAAGGGTAAATGAAGTTCAATGGTCTCTTTTTTCTCCTTTCTTGTATCATGGGTTATTCATTAGCATCTTATCTCGTATGTTGTACTCCTCTCTCACTCTTCGACCTCCCTGCTTTTCTCATTATGTCTTCTCTGCAAGGGGTTAGTGGAGAACACATACCCGAAGGAATATACTATTTATCAAAGCATGGATAGTGTTTGTCTAAGAGTTAAAGATTAATTTGTAGCTCATGTTTTCAATGATTCAATACTATTTCAATTTTTTTCATCAAGGTTAAAGCAAGGATATTATTTTGAAGCATACCCTTAACCTTGAATTGATTCTATGAATAATCTCCTGATATGATTTAAATATTTTTTTATAGGAGGGGTTAGTCTATATGTACAACTAAATTCTTATATAAGTATGCTTGATTTTCATAATGTTTAAATAATGTTCTAAAGCATACTTATAATAGAATAAGGAAGTTTGCAAGACTAAAGGTATTTATTCACATAGAACCAAGAATATGTATGGTGAATCATAGGAGCATTTTTTATATATATATATATTAGAAAGTTATGTTTGAGCATGGTATAGGGTAGAAATGACCAACACAAATTAGCAACATGGTATGAGATGTTAATTGTAGTTACATGTTGCATGAGGCTTGGATAAACGTACCTCATATCTTCATCTTTCTAAGTAAGTGATGACGAACTTACTTGGAAGAGGAGGATTCGGGTTCATCTGTTGGTGAGAGCTTATGGTCTTGCTGAGCAAGGCCTTTCTTTTATTCTTCGTCTTTTTCACCATTCAATGAAACTATGAAAGATTACATGCTCTTCACTCATCAACATTTTTCCTGATTAATTTTTGGTTGATAAGTTGGGGTCTATTGGAGATGCGATAATGCTCACTTGACAACTTCTTCTCCAATAGATTAAGGTTGTTCTTTCCTGCAAAATGTTAATAGACACATACCCAAGGGAATAGCAAGATTGAAATATAGGTTTTGTTGTCCATACTCTTTTTTTTTGTGATTTTCTTCTATGATAATCAGGATGATATATGATTTAAGATTATTTAGCATAAACTGTGTCTATCGTGCTTTATGTTGTTGTTGCAATCTAGCATGGTTCAAGGCAAAGATGACTTGCAACAAAGATAAATGAATAAACATTGATAGTTCTTTGTGCAGAGTTATTACCTACCTTAATTCATCTCATATGTGAATTCCTTTCTTGACTTACCCAGATTGAATTTGAGAATTCTCCTATAGGGGTTAATTTAACAAAATAACTAGTATCTACTAAAGTGTACTATCAGCTCAAGAATCAACATAGACTCATATCCAATTTTATTCAGGAAAGGATTTTATCCTAAGCACCTTGCTTAATTCAAAAACCTTTTGGAAGTAAGATCAAAACACCTTCTGATTTAAAAATTAAACTAGACACAATGTCTACTTTAACTTAGAAAAACAGTCAATGCTCAATTTCAAGGGTGTATGAAGTTACTTCTAAACCTAAGCATACTATAGCAAATACAAGTAGCATGAAAGTACCGTAGAAGTTTATTCAAGTAGAGATGAAAAAGCATGATTATAGTGAGTTTTTTATATTATTTATAAGAATGCAAGTTGGGATGGATATATGAATGGAACTAAACATGTTATGGATGAAAAAAAACTTTAAACTAAATGAGATGGATGTTTGGATTGTAAAAAGTAAACATGTGGTGGAATGCAGAAGATAACTACTCATCAAATTTAAAGTCCATGAGCAAGACTTTCTCACCTTTATTTCATCATACTTACCATGACTCACATGCTGGAATTTGTGAGTGATGCAACATCTATGTTTCCGTCACTTGAGATATGAATTAAAGTCTTGTGACGTCGACCTCTTTCTCCAATATTGGATTTGTTATGTTTCTTCTTATTTTATGGGGGCATGCCGGAAGATCGTAAACCGGTTGTTTATTACCCTGCATAAGATATAAAAGTAGACAAACAAGGGTAATCCTGCTTGAGCAGGGGTTAATGGTTATCTCGATCACATAATTGAGTATAAGTCTATCAATGTTCCTTAATTGCCTAGCTACCTTCCCCGGCAACGGCGCCAAAAATGCTTGTTGACATTTACTACCGTCATTACTAAAAAGCAGAGATAAATCCTACCCCTAGCAACAACGCCAGAAATGCTTGGTGTATAATTAACTTGTCATTAGCAACTAGCCACTCATTTATTACTAACATTCCTAAGCATGAATTAAGTTGTCATCCTCAATTATAATGCTAAGGAATAACTATAGATTTACATGTATTCAATATGACTAGGCAGAAATAAAAGATATGAATATAATATGAATATGAACTAAAATAGGTTCTGCAAGCGAACAGATAATTATACCGTTGTAGCATTTTACCTAGGAAGTTCTACCAGGTTGTCGATTTATATTTATACCACTGGGAAGGTCTATATGTAGGACTTATAACTATAACTTACACTATTAATGTGAAAGATAAACCATAACTAGAATCCTACTCATAACAGGGATAAGTCACGTGGTAAAAGATATATAATAGATAATAATGATCAGTCATCATAAATAGATAAACATCAGAGCTCTTCTAGTCATAGTAATAGCTAGCCAATGGATAAACTCAGGAATAAATACTAAGGTAATTCAATAACTACGTCAATGAATAACTCTAATCAGTGCAATTACATCTAGCAATCATTGTTAAGTTAATCCTACATCATAATCACATGTAAAGAGGCATCAATTAATGAGGGTATTAAGACACAAGGGTCACCTCCTTCGCGACCGTGCCCATGCTAGTCCTACGTACGCAGAGGGTGGACTACGGAGGAACCAACGCAGGTGTCACTGCGCGGACTACCACACGTCCCGCACGTCGGGGTGCACTCACGGATAAACAAGATATCTAAACACCACGTCTACATATTGTCTACCATCTACCCAAATGGCCGCTTGGGTAAACGCTATCTGAGCAATTACATGAATTCAATAAGATCAAACCAACTATCCTAGACATATAATCAAAGTAGACAATGACTATTGCAATTAAGAATATATAAGAGATTAAGAACAATGTTGCCTGAATCATAATATTGAATACAATAAGAGCAAAGTACTAGAACTATACCGAACTCCGCGCTCGGGCAGGGCGCTAGGGGCTCCGGATTCCGCTGAAGAACTAGAACTCTTCTACTTCTAATCTAACTAAGCTAAAGCTATGAACTAGAGAGGCTCTGATGAACTAGAGAAGGCTCTTGATGGATTGATCTCCAAATGACTTGATGCCTCCAGGGAGGGGGGTCTACCCCTTTATTTATAGCCCGGTGGGATCGACGTGCGCCGCAGGATCAAACCGACGTAACCAATGGCCGAGATGCATCAGGAGAGGCGGTGGAGGAAGCTTCTAGAAGAGAGGGCCGAAACCCTAGAGGGGGGCGCCGGGCGGCCCCAAGGTGGGACCGGCCGGCCCCACTTTTCCTCCTCTGCGGGCCCTGTTGCTTCGGGTGTCTTCTAGATGCTTCCTGAGCCCAATGACGGTGTTTTGACTTCGCAGTTATGTTTCGTGATAATTATGCACTCTAATCCCTCTTTTCAGCTTTTCTGGAAAAATCCCTGGAAAATATAGAATATGCAAAACTTGTGGAAATTGTTAGTTAAAACCCTAGACTAGTGTGTAATCATGTATCCTCTTCATGTCTAAAGTTCTAATAAAAGTTGACGTTAACCACCGTCAACAGAGGTGGAGTGTGTGGATCTTGATTTCAAAAGCATGACAAGTTTCTCATAAGGGTCACAAGGTTGACAGCACTCATGCAGTGACAAGCAGCAATGTGTAGAGGCTTCCTAGCCTAGATATGCAATATGGCTTTGGTGGGAATTAAGCTTGTCATACAAGAAACTCATCATGTGTCTTTTAAATTTTCACAATTAAATCTCCAGAATTTCAGTATCACATTGGAACAAGATAAATAGCAGCTCTAACCGTCTCAAATCATGTCCGCCAACTACCTAGACTTAAGATCAGAAATATGCTACCCACAGGTCTCAGATTTAGAGTAAATATTCATGTCAAATCAGTTGTGTCTGAAACCTTAGGGAAATTCTTAACTGTAAGCTAGGCACTCAAGAGAAACTTAATAGATCAACTATTCATTATTTCCATGTCAAAAGATTTTCTCCAAGTTCTTTTTATTCAAACTGAAATTTAAGCAAGCCTATAGACACACTCTTTTTATTTGGTTTTTTATGATTTTTATTCGAGCAAACTGACTAGCAAACTAACTAACAAGCTGATTAAACAAAATAAAAATAAAGGCAAAGAAAACTTACCTCGAGATAACGGGGGTGCTCTCCCCCAAGCTGGATGTTGCAGTAGTCGATCAATGTGGTGGCGGCGGCCTTGCACCCATGTGCTAGAAGAGGTAGTCCTAGTTCTGCAGCTGCTGTTGATGGTACTAGTCATGTAGGTGTAACTGTCCAAGGATGAAGGTGTTCTGTGCGAGGAGGGTGGCACTTTGCTCCTCAATGTTGCGAAGCCTTCGGTCGTTCCTTTGCTGGCGCATTTGTTGATCGTGGTAGCCTATCCCGGCGTCCGATGCACGGCCTTGCTGGTACCCTCTAGAGGACACTTCCTATGAATCAACAGTCATTCTTCCTTGATAGTCACTGAAATTATCTAATGGCCATTCCGCCGTCTCTCCCCAGAGGACTTCGGCCCATGGTGATGGTTGGGCGTACAGGCCCCAACTGTCTTGTGAAGGTTGTCCTCTATGGGAAGACTCTGCTTCTCCAAAGTTGATGTAGCTGGTGTAGGCTGGTCCTTGTGGCTTTGGGTCAGCACCGTAGTAGTGTGTGGGCTGCACGTTGGTGAAACGTGCCGACGCGCTCCTCAGTGGTGCTGCTGCTGTCACCTGCACATTGACAAGAAGAGAACGGGTGGTGTACAAGTTGAGCTCTGGGTTAGGTAACCGGATCTGCCTGCCATTAATCTTCATTATCACCACATTTCCTCTCTTCACCAAGGTTTGACCTTGGCAAAAGTAGTCGTATGATATACGACCTCGTCCTCCTCCAATGTACGGAACTAGCGAATTTTCACAAATCAAGATAGCTGGCAATCCAAGTCACTAAGGAGGTGCACTCGATATCACCACTAAATCTAAAAACCTATAACCACTGTCTCATCATCATCATCACTGGGGAAACCTTCCTACTCTTCACTATGGCAAAAAGTAGCTTAAGCTCATCTATCCTCACTGTGCTGGTGTCGCCTCGTGGAAAGAGAGTAAATGCCAACCATCTATGCATGAACCTTAATGTGGGTAATTAAATGCTACTTGTCTTAGTATGCGTGGGTGTGTTTTGGTTGGTTATGTCTTTCCAAAACTGCTCTCTCACAAAGTAGGGAATAGCAGCATCAACATTTATAGTGCCCTCAGCATGGAACCCTAGAGCTAAGCTTAGCTCCTTCCAGGTTAAGCTTTTCTCTTTCTCAAAGAGTCAGAAATTTACCCCATTCTCCACAAAGTTCAAGGTGCATAAAAATTCAGCAGTAAGTAGTTTGCACCCTGGCTCAGAAATGTCTGCAAAACCCATCCAACCCATGACTGAAAAGATAGTTTGGAATTCAATGTCCATACTTGTGTCTCGAAGGAGCTCAGGATTATACACTGTGGTCAGGACGAACTTGCGGTCTTTAATGAGCTCAAACTTTTCCTTCTCTTCATCGTTCTTCCACTAGAGGTCATGTTCTTCCATCAGATGGTGTATTACCGTTGAGGAAGATGATGGCCTGTTGCTGGCGGGTGGCATCTCGTCAACCTGGATGTTAGAGCTTGCTCGAGAGGTAGAGCTCCGAGTTGAGCGTGTGGACTGGGACTTAAGTCCGCTCTTCATCTCTCTCCACAAGCCACTCATCCTGTAAGCAAGTGAAAAACTAAGAGAAACACAAAAGAGACTCTAGGAGTGGGGTTAGAAAATATGACAATGAAAATAACCGCTCCAAGAGTATATCTCCACAATAGGGTTAGTACACAAGAATAAATACAGAAAAATGTGAGATATTGTTACCTCCACATAGACAAGAAAAACACAAGGAAGTAAATATGGAAAACAAATACACGCGGGAATAAGTAAATTGAGTTAGAAAAGTTAGAGGGAGTTAGTAGTCCTTGCGGGGAAGGTTTCCACCACAACAATTAGAGGGTTAGTCGTCCGGGGTTAGCGGTCCTTGTGGGGTGATTACCACCACAACCAAATTTTAGCAGAGTTTCCCATAGACTAAATGATTGTTGACGGTCGTTATTGTATGAAATCAACCGTCAACTAGCCATGAAAAGGATGCAATTGTGATCACTAAGGTAGATATAGGGTTTACACTAAATTCCATGAGTTTTGGTGTTTCACTATTTCTGCAGGCGTAAACTGGAAAAGGCGTAATCACAAGAGCTTATCGGAATAAGGAAATGGAAAAACAGACTCCACGGCAACACAGAAGGTTCCGGAAGAGACGAAGGGCACCACGCCGAAGTCGGGGGCCGGAGGCCACCAGGCCAGACCGGCCGGTCTGGCCCCTGACCGGCCGGTGCAGGGGCTGGCCCCGTTCAGCCCCCTGCTCGCCCGGTTCGCTCCACCGCCTTTGAGGATCGATCCTAGCCGCCCGCCAATGTCGGTTTGATCCTATGGCTCACGATCATCGCCCGGGGCTATAAAAGGAGGGCAGGACCCCCCTGGGAGGGACATCCCCTAAAACCCTAATTCATTATTCGTTGGGATCCATTCGAGAGACGTCCCTTTGAGGATCATGCTCTCATGGAGATCGACACACCAGGAAGATTAGGGCTAGACTCTTCAATGTAATAGATTAGCTACTTGAGAGCTAGGGTTGAGAGACTTCCTTCCGGATCTTAGAGCCTTGGAGGTCTGGTATATCTCTGTATCTTACCTTTGCAAGACTTATTCTTTAGTATATTTATCTTCTCTATTTACTTCTATGTCTTATTTGTATGGTTAGTCTAGTTATCATACCTTAGCATAGCATCTCCGCCTGTATTAGGTGCTCTAGTTATTACGTGTGGCTAGAGTAGTAATCGATAGTGTAGACATGGTGTCTAGACTATACGTTACCTGAGGTTGCACCCAATTCTTACGGTTAGTTGTGGTAGCCCATAGGGGTGACAGCTCTATGTGGCCTTCGTATTCCACCACGTCGGGGTTGGTGTTTCGTAGGGCTTTTGGCAGCCTTCCCCAACTACTTCTTTCTCATCTATTCGAGAGTTGGAAAGGTACTGCTGCCCCGAAGTGCTATTGTGTGTGCTATAATTACTCATGCATTAGTTACATTCTAGTGTCAACTAGAATAGAACCCGAGTAGTAGAGAAGTATATAGGAACCTTGAACTCTCCCGTTGGCCTCTCAAGTTAGTTGACTATACATATATTTATGATTCTCCTCTCTGTGTGTGATATTGTGGATAACTCTTATCATTTACCACTTACCCCTTTAGGTCTAGTTGGTATACTAATTAGTAGATACATGATGGTGAACTATCAATGTCTTTAGCCATTGTTTCCTAGTGGTAAAATATAAATGACAACCTGGTAATACTCTAGGTAAAATGCTACAATGGTATTTAATGCATCTAAACTTGCGGATACTATTTCTATATTCTAAATGGTGGCATGATTTAATACCACACCTCTTGGTGTTATTGCTGGGGATGACAACTTGGCGTTCTAGTAGCAATGCTATGCCCACAAGCATTTTTAGCGCCGTTACTAGAGATAACAATAAGAGGTGTCAACAAGCATTTTTGGCGCCGTTGCTAAGGAAACAGTTGGCGTAAAGATTTTACTATTGATTTTGATGTCTGCTAACCTAGTTTACCACTAGCTTTAGTAGGATTACCCCTGTGTTTGTTGAGTTGTGGAATAAGCAGGAAATCAATTGTTCAACCTTCTGGCGACATTTCACAAGAACAAGACAAGGGAGATATTAAAGAATCCAGGGTGCCTGAACATTCATGATTCATCAACAATGGAGCCCCCGCCATCTCACGGAGTTCGTATAAACATATATTACTCTAACCTTGTGTAGATTGGGGGAAAAGATCATCGTCACAAGAATTCAAATCTCATCACGTGTGACGAACAAAGATGCTACACTACTCACGAGTCCACTTGTGAGTCATGGTAAAAGTATGAGCAAGAAAGGTGAGATAGTCTTGCTCATGGATTTTAAACTTAATGAGTAGTTATCATGTTGCATTCTACTGTATGTTTGCTTTGAACAATCCATGCATCTACTCTATCTCATATCAAATTCATAGCATGATTAGTTCTTTTGCATACATGCATAGCACTTGCATCTCTACTTAAAAATGAAAAAAAACATTCTCACCATACATGATCATGCTTTCATCTCTATTTGAGTAAATCTCTATGTGCTCCCATGCTACCTTTGTTTGCTATTGTATGCTTAGGTTTTGAAGTATTTTCATACACCTTTTAAATTAAGCATGGTGCTTGGTTTAAACTGTCTTCCTAAATTAAATTAGACAGGGTGTCTAGTTTGATTTTTTTGAATCATAAGGTGTGTTGAGGTATACTTCTAAAAAGCTTTTGAATTAAGCGTGGTGCTTAGGTTAAAATGCTTTCCTAAATCAAATTAGACGTGGTGTCTAGGTTGATTTTTGAACCAACAGTATCCATTAGTAGACATAGGTCATTTTGTTGGACTAAGCCCTGCAGGAAACTCTCAAATTCAATTCGGGTAAGTCCTGCGATGAATTCATATCAAAGATGAATCAAGGTAGACAATAACTTGGTGCAAAGAAGTCACTGCTCATCCTTCAGAGAGAAGAACTGAAGGAGAACAAGTGTATAGAAAGGACCAAGATGGAAAGAAATCAATGTTAGCACACTTCAACACCTTCTACAGTTCACCATGATAGTGGACAAATCACCCTGCAAGACAAAAGGGACCTCCAAGCCAGTAAGAGTAGATTGACCAGTTCATTCCATTGGCCAGTCAACCAACTCTTTATGCTCTGCCATAGTTCACCATCCCAAGCATGTTTGCATACAAGTCAAAGGAACATAAGGCAAGTTTGTGGTTGGTTAAGAAACATGACATGGATCATTGAGATAGAACTAGAGTGACCCTGACTCTATGTCTTCAAATGAGGATGGCAATGACAAGCAGGATGCAACTTTCCCTATATAGGCCAAACTAATGACTGTTCTCATCATCATCTTTGAAGACACCCAAATGCCAACAACAAAGACCAGGATGATGAGATTCCACTAAATCATAGTGTGCATCCCTATCAGTCATCAATGGTGGTATGTCGATGGTGTCTCCCAAGTCTATGAACAATCATGGAAGGAGGATGACACCCACACGTCATTGGAGATGGTGCAATAGCTGCAGCTGGTAGACAACACGATGAGATTTTTGGAGGGAGTAGCGAAGGACATCATGGTCAAAATCCACATCCACTACGTCCCGACCGACTTCATGATACTAGACATGGGAGAAAAAGATGAGGCGCCCATCATCCTTGGGAGGCCGTTCCTCAGCACCACCAACGCATCATCTATAATGGATCAGGCCAAGTCCACTTCCAATTCCCAGGAGAGAAGGTACGCTGTTAATTTAAAGATTATAACTCTCCTAGATTAGCAGCTTTCACTCTGTTCAAGAGGAGACGTCAGCGCCGGAGGAATCACTCTCAAAAGAGCAATGTTGTGGAGGAGGCAATTAAAGAAGAATCTACAGCATCAAGGGAACATCCCCAACCTACAAAGGTATCGAAAGAAAAGGTAACCTCCTCAACTAAGTCATTATCACCAGGAGGTCTAGTGTCAGGGTCCCCATCCTCGGTATCCAATGAAGCCCCCCAGGAGTGATGATGACGAGAAGTCTTGTCCGGAGGACTCTAAACTCCGAACCCTTGCCATAAGGTAACAATGGTAGTTATCTATTTACTTTCTTGCATTTTAGTTCATAGTTAGTTATCATCATCTTTATAGAAAACAATAAAAACATTTGAAAACCTTTAAGCCCCCATGACATACCTGTAGTGCAAGCTAAAGGAGCGTTCACTGTGGAGGCCTAAAAATAAAATAAAAATTAGTATGCATATTTCCTTTCTGTTCAATAAATAGAAAAATTCAAAAATAATCATTGAGCATCTTGCTGCACAGTATGAACTGTAACAACCTTTGAAAACCTCTCACAATAACCAAGTCTGCGAAATGGCTAACCACTAACTGTTTATCCTAATCCGTTCCATGAGTTTTGGTGTTTTGTGAGATGTTTGCTGCAGGATGACTCTGAGAGCTAGTCCACCTAGGAATCACCATCGTCATCACTCGAAGTACACCTTCCCTACGCACAGCTAACCACTATGTGAAGGAAGCAACTTCTTGTTGGCTGAGATGAAGGTTCCTGGCCACACCATCTCTTGCAAGCATGAGCTCCATCAAGAGGACTGCTCAGCTACAATGCTCAACCACGACAACAACTAGCTTGGGGGAAGGCATCCCCAAGGTACCCAGTAAGTGTACCTACGCGATTATCGAGTCAGTCATAAAAAATGAAAATACCAAAAATATGTGGACACATGAAGGTCCATGCTTTTTAGAGTCTTTAGAGTCATATAATATGAGTCTTGAAAAATGGAAAACCAAATAAAAATGTTTGTCTGTCTAGAGTCAATAAAAAGGAAGCTCTTGCGATGATTTGAATTGATGATAAGCTGCTCTGTTAACAACACCTCTGAAATGCCTAGAGTTTAGACAAAAGTTTTCCTAAGTTTTAGCTCCAACTGTTTTGACATGAGAATTTGCTCTGAGTCAGAAACTTGTGGGTTGCATACGCTTGAACTAAGTCTAGGTACCTGATTGATAAGATTGAGAAAGTCTGAGCTACTATCTATCTTGTTCTAAGTGACACTAGAGTTCTGGAGATTTATCTTTTGAAAAATACAAAAACATGATGAGTTCCTAAATGACAAAGCTTACATTCCTACCAGAGCCAAACATGATGAGATAGGCTAGTTAAACTTCCACATACATGCTGCTTGTCTTGCATTGAGTTTTGTCAACCTTTGTGACCCTGGTGAAAAATTTGTCATGCTCTTGAATCAAGATCCACCTCCATATGCACTACTCTACACTGGGGTAGGCGCAACAACATGCCATTTCACCTACATCCATTCCAAAAATATTTTTCTCCTACACTGGAAGAGAACACCAAAAATATTCCATTAGGTTAGCCACCCAATAAATACTCCATGTTCCTATTGTTATCTCTCTAAATTCTATTAAGGCCAAAAAGGAGTGCTATGAGCTATGCAAAAAGATATTGAAAAAGAAAAAAAGAGAGAGAGAAAAGGGGAGAAGAAAAGAAAGATGGACAAGTGTCCCAATGCAACAATGGGTACGTAGATGCCCGACTCCCTGAGAAAAAGAAAAAGGTAGCTCATAACCTTTGGCTAGTTTCCAACATTCAAAAGGAGAGAGAAGCAACCAAGGAGCTGAGTAGAATTAGGTTCCCCCATATATCCACCATACCTATCCACCTATACATCTTGATTCGACTGCATGACTTGCTTCTCCATGGATCCATTGTTTGACTTTACAACACATGCACTGCAAGTTTGCTCTTTCAGTTTCTCCTTACCTATGAGCTCCACATAAGCTTTAGTTATAGGATGAAAAGAAAGGCAACCATCATAACTGCCTTGGTGAGAATCCATAAATACCACATATATTAAGAGACTTGTGAGTGTCATACATAGGAAGCTCTGAGTTTTATTTGAAAACCTCTAAAAACTCTAAAATGATCGTTGATCAAAGAGCTTGAGACATAGTGCTTAGATGGGATCGTTCTGTCTGTCAAGTACTCAAGACCCAAGGAAGAGCTAAAAAGCCCCACAGTTAAAGGTAATATGGGTAAGTTTGCAAGTCAGCTCAGTTATTGCATAACTTGAAGGAGAATTTCTGTCTGATTGCAGGTATACTTCTAGGGAGTTGCTCCGAGATGGCTACAATGCTTAAACACATAGATATCTTACAATAACTTTTCTAAGTTTTCTTTGCTAAGGGACTAGCAAAGGTTAAGCTTGGGGGAGTTGTTGACGGTCGTTATTGTATGAAATCAGCCGTCAACTAGCCATGAAAAAGATGCAATTGTGATCACCAAGGTAGATATAGGGTTTACACTAACCGAATTCCACGAGTTTTGGTGTTTCACTATTTCTGCAGGCGTAAACTAGAAAAGGCGCAATCACAAGAGCTTATCGGAATAAGGAAACGGAAAAAGCAGACTCCACGGCAAAACAGAAGGTTCCGGAAGAGACGAGAAGGCACCACGCCGAGCCGGGGGGCCCGGAGGCCACCAGGCCGACCGGCCGGTCTGCCTGGACCGGCCGGTCTGGGGCTGGCCCCGGTTCAGCCCCGGTTCACCCGGTTCGCTCCACCGCCTTTGAGGATCGATCCTAGCCGCCCGCCAATGTCTGTTTGATCCTATGGCTCACGATCATCGCCTAGGGCTATAAAAGGAGGGCAGGCCCCCCTGGGAGGGACATCCCCTGAAACCCTAATTCATTATTCGTTGGGATCCATTCGAGAGACGTCCCTTTGAGGATCATGCTCTCGTGGAGATCGACACACCAGGGAGATTAGGGCTAGACTCTTCAATGTAATAGATTAGCTACTTGAGAGCTAGGGTTGAGAGACTTCCTTTCGGATCTTGGAGCCTTGGAGGTCTGGTATATCTCTGTATCTTACCTTTGCAAGACTTATTCTTTAGTATATTTATCTTCTCTATTTACTTCTATGTCTTATTTGTATGGTTAGTCTAGTTATCATACCTTAGCATAGGATCTCCGCCTGTATTAGGTGCTCTAGTTATTACGTGTGGCTAGAGTAGTAATCGATAGTGTAGACATGGTGTCTAGACTATACGTTACCTGAGGTTGCGCCCAATTCTTACGGTTAGTTGTGGTAGCCCATAGGGGTGACAGCTTTATGTGGCCTTCGTATTCCACCACGGCGGGGTTGGTGTTTCGTAGGGCTTTTGGCAGCTTTCCCCAACTACTTCTTTCTCATCTATTCGAGAGTTGGAAAGGTACTGCTGCCCCGAAGTGCTATTGTGTGTGCTATAATTACTCATGCATTAGTTACATTATAGTGTCAACTAGAATAGAACCCGAGTAGTAGAGAAGTATATAGGAACCTTGAACTCTCCCGTTGGCCTCTCAAGTTAGTTGACTATACATATATTTATGATTCTCCTCTGTGTGTGATATTGTGCATAACTCTTATCATTTACCACTTACCCCTGCTTAGGTCTAGTTGGTATACTAATTAGTAGATACATGATGGTGAACTATCAATGTCTTTAGCCATTGTTTCCTAGTGGTAAAATATAAATGACAACCTAGTAATACTCTAGGTAAAATGCTACAATGGTATTTAATCTGTGCGCTTGCGGATACTATTTCTATATTCTAAATGGTGGCATGATTTAATACCACACCTCTTGGTGTTATTGCTGGGGATGACAACTTGGCATTCTAGTAGCAATGCTATGCCCACAAGCATTTTTAGCGCCGTTACTAGAGATAACATTAAGAGGTGTCAACAAGCATTATCTCCTCTAAGTTTAAGCAGCACCTCCTCTGCTTTTGCTCAACTCTTCCTCTAAACTCTAGCAGCACTTCCCCTCATTAATCACTAAGCAACTCCCTAGCACTTCGACTCTCCTTCTCTCTCACTACTTCTTTCTCTCTCTCTTTCTCTTGATATGGTAGCAAGATATTTCAGAAAACAGAGGCGAGAGGCAGAAATCAGGACAGAGGGAAGTGAGTAGAGCTCACTGGGCACTTGCCCTTTTATAGGTGAGGAGGGGGAGACCGGCCGGTCTGGTGTGGGACCGGCCGGTCCCACACTAGGCCCACTTGGCCACTCCTTCCTCCTGGTGCTCCATCATCTCTTATACTGTGTATGTTTGCAACTTTCGGTGGAAAAGAGAGAGTGGAGGACAGTAGGAGGTGAGTGTAGATAAAAACATGATGTAAAGTGATATGACAAGTGGGTCCTAGTTTTGTGGGTCCTGCTGGTTAGTTATTTTTGTATTTTTAGACATAAAAACACTAAATGATAAAGAAAAATATTTTTGGGTTTTTAGAATGTAAGAAGCTAATGGATAATACCGCTTACCTTTCGGCGAGGGTCCGATTAGTTATAGTCCTCCAGACTGGACTTCTCCTGATGATTATGTCTTTATAGCGTCTGTCGGTCCCAGAGATGGAGACCTTAAATCTTCTTGCTCTTCACACCTCTCTGATTGAGAGTATTGTTCCGGTCGTGGCTTGAATGCAAACTTCTCTTCCTTGCCATTGATGTAGAACCAGATTTCTCCAGCCCCAACATCAATGTGAGCATTTGCAGTGCTCAGGAAGGGTCTTCCCAATATAAGTGGTGTATTCACTGCTTCCTGCATGTCAAGCACAACAAAATCAATTGGGATAAAGAATTCTCTTATCTTTACCGGAATATTCTCATCGATTCCTTCAGGGTGGCGGAGTGACTGGTCCGCTAGTTGAAGGCACATCGTTGTGGGTGTGAGTTTGGAGTAACTGAGCTTGTCGAAGACCGTCTTGGGCATGACACTTACGCTGGCGCCAAGATCACATAGTGCATGATCGAACACTTGATCTCCAATTGAGCACTCAATAGTGGGGCGTCCTGGATCTTGTTTCTTGATTGGTGATGTGTTTAGGATAGCCGCACTACACTCCTCTATGAGCTTAATAACTTCGGTGGTGGGCAGTGGCCTTTTGTTGTTTAGAATGTCTCTGAGGTATCTTGTGTACATGGCACTTGTAGGGCATCTAGTAGAGGCACATTGATATATAGATGATGTATTACCTCCACAAATTTCCCAAACTGCTCATCTATCCTTTCCTTTCTCTGCCGACGAAATGGTAAGAAGTTAGTGTCATTATAATTGCGCTCGGGCTCTTGTTTGTGTGGTGGCCCAACTTCTTCTTCATCGTTATTCTTCTCCTCAGGTGCTACTGGCGATGCCTGTACTCTCACTGCCCCTCTAGGATGTGTACCTTCAGGATATGGGGGGTCACGAGTACTCTTGCCTCCTCTTGTAGTGATTGCATTGATTTGCTCAGGGCTAGTGGCGATGGGCAAAGCAGCGGCCAACTTTGCTACTTGTGATTCAATCTTTCTATTATAGCTCAGTTGATCCTTGATGGCAGAAGAAAAGATTTCCATCTTAAGATTCATACTCTCTATGATCTTCTCATTAGAAGCAAGCCTTTGTGAAAGTCCCTCATTGATCTTGGGTTGCTGTCTAACTAAATTCTATAAGGATGGTTGCTTGACTTGATCCATTCCTTAGGTGTTGCCAATGATGCTCAGATCTTCGGGCTGGTTAGGGGAATATGTGATTCCTAAATATCTTTCAGTTCTTGCTTGGGAATCCATAGCTTCCTGAATAGCCTGGTGATCCTTCTTGTAGTTCTCTCGCTGTTCGAGCCAGTCTAATAACACATTCATCTTGGCTAAAACTGCACTCAACTCTTCAATGTCAGCTTCTTCACTCATCTTGCAATGCGGAGCATCGTCTAATGACCAGCCTTGATTAGAGGCTATCGTCTCCATGAGTAATTTGGCCTTCTTGATGGTGAGTGACAAAAATGTTCCTCCAGTAGTAGCATCCAGCTGCTCTTGTGCTCTCTTAGATAATCCATGATAAAATCCTTGCATGAGCAACCAATCCTCTATTCCATTATGGAGACAATCTGAGATATAATCTTAAAAGCGTTCCCATGCCTCTAAAATAGGTTCATCTCTCTGCTGTTGGAAACCGGTAATCTTCTCTCTTAAGGCACTGGTCTTGCCTGAAGGGAAGAATCTCTCCAGAAAGACCTTTGAACAATCTGTCCATGTCTTGATGTTTTCTTGCATAGAACCATTGCTTCGCTTTCCCAGTTAACGAGAACAGAAATAGATAAAGAAGTATGATGTCTTGAGCAACGTTCTTGATGATGAGTGTGCTCCCAATCTCTAGAAAATTCTGAAGATGAGCACTAGCATCTTCACTTGTCTTTCCACTGAACGAAGTAGCTTGCACCATATTGATGAGACTTGGCTTGAGCTCAAACTCAAGATTATTAGTTGGAAGTGTTGTTCCAGTGCAAATGTCATTTGTGCTTGGAGCAAATAACTCTCGCAGAGTCTTGTCAGCCATGGCTCAGAAACTGGTGTGAAGCTGTCTCTTGATTGGTTTGATTGTAATTGATGAAAGATGATGATGAATCAAGACCAGTCCTGCAATACCCTGTATATGATATAGACAAGAACAAACAAGGGTAAGCCTACTTAAGCAGAGGTACCTAGTCATGCTTCCATCTATAAGTATGCATTTGATCAATATCTCTTTATAGCTTAGCCTATCCCCGGCCCGGCAACGGCACCAAAACGCTTGTTGACACCTTTTAAGTCACCATGTAAAACACCAGGTTGTCATCCTAGCAGTGACATAAGGGGTGTGGTATTAAATCATGCAACTATCTCTGAATATAAATATAAATGTGTATCTATAAGCGCACAGACGAAATACCATTGTAGCATTTTATTGGGAGTCAACCCAATTGTTGCATTTATTTAATCTCATGGGAAAGGATAGCTAGAGAATATTGATGTGTATACATACTCAGATAGAATCCACATGACAAAGACATACTTATGCAGGGGTAAGCCAAATAAATATATATATGATAAGTGTACGGCAATGATAAATCACTCAGAGATAGAAATAGAAACTCTCTAATGTAGCAAGGCAAAAATAGGAGATTAGTTAAGAGATTGAATTCCTATGTAGTGTCAGATTTACTAAGTCTTTACATCTACTCTAGTACATTGCTTTCATCTATAGCATTGATGACTCTAAAGTACCCACAAGGAACATCACTAGGGAGGTTTGTGAACATAGCACACTCCTCCTTCATAACCACGTTCTGCTAGTCTTATAAACGGAGGGTGGAATACATAGGACTCAACAGGAATGTCACACCCATGATCTACCACCAAATTCGGCCTACAAGGTGCATTCGTAGATAGAGCATATCTAAGCACCATGCTTACATAATTTCTACCACTTAACCCACTCGAGTAATGAGCTAAGCGCTTTACGATCATATGAGATAGTTCATCATTAATCAATACTATATCAAGCAAAACACTAGAATAAAGTAGGAGCTTAATAAACTGAAACATAGTATTTAAGAACAAAGTCATAATAAAGAGAGGGATACAAAGCTGTACCAGCCTCCTGGATGACGACTCCAGAATCCTGAGCGTAGCTCAACTCTACTAAAACCTTGCTAGCTAATGCCTAACTAGAATAAGTATTGGAGTTATAATCTAATTCTCTGAGGATGGAACCCTTCGCTCTCTCTGAGAGAGGAAATAATTAATTAGGGTTTCTAGGCTCTCCTTCCTAGGGGGATCCTGCCCTCCTTTTATAGCCCTGGGCGATGATCGTGAGCCATCGGATCAAACCGACATTGGTGGATGGCTGAGATCTCTCCTCAAAGGCGGTGGAGCAACCTGGGCGAAGCGGGCTGGGAATGGGCCCCAGGGCAGACCGACCGGTCTGGGGTGGGACCGGCCTGTCCCTCCTTGGGCCCACTTGGCCTCCCCTTCGGCGCAGTGTCTTCTAGAATGTTCCTGTGTTGCTGTGCTGTCCATTTATGCATTCTACGCTCAAATATGCTTCAGGAATTGCGTCTTCTCTATTATTCTCCCGCAGAAATAGTGAAACACCAAAACTCATAGAATTCAGTTCGTGAAACCCCTATTCCTACGATGGTGATCTCAAATGTACCCTCTCTAGTGTTTGGTTGATCTATAGATTTGGTAATTAACAGCCATCAACAATGAGCCCCTTAGCGAAACTGCCCCCAGGCTTGGGGACGCCCAATACCATGTAACTACGGCTGATAGCCAGACTTCTCGGACCGCTAGAGGTGCCCGAAGGCGGTACAACAGAAACATTCCTAGTCTCCCTAGGACGACTAGGTTTGGCCCTTGTTGATGTCATTGGCCTTGGTCCAAAGATGCCGATAGTCATCCGCTTGGCCGCCTTGTCCACCCGTACGCCAAGCTTCTTGGCAATCCGTGTTCGGGTGGTACCCGAACCTCCCTTGGCCATCTTTCTTCCAGTGCTAGCCGTGCTGCTAGCATCGCTAGCCGGGGGCATGATGGCTAGCGATGCCGCCACGATGGCTTCCGCTTCCTCTCTCACGAATGAACTCTCCGGGGGCGCATAGGCCGGCCCTTGCATACTCTCTAGGCTAAGATCAATGTAGGTGTCATGGAAGAGGGCAAGAGCATGGTCATAAGCCATTGTTTTGAGAGGAGAGAAGGTAAGCTCAAGTGTAGGTGTGTGAGAGAAAGATGCTTGAGCTAGTGTGGAGAGAAAGAGGTGCCTAGGGGGTCCTTATATACTATTCTGGATATGCAATGGCCGAGCACCGCCATGGGTGCCATCACTCAGCTCATCAAGGCCGATTGGGCGAAGATTGGGGACGAGAGGAGCCAGGGGCGGTGCGTCCGCACCATGGTGCGCCCGCACCCCTGGCACGCCCCCCTCGACGCCCTTTCGGCCAGATACAGAATACGTTATTTGAATTTCAAATATACTAGGGATTTTTCAATATTGCCCTGTTTGGTGGCCGGGATGGATAGGATATTCCCTCTTTTATGCATTTTGAAATTATTTTGGATTTTAAGTTTTGTGCAAATTTGAAGTTTAAGCATGATAATCATTTGTGAGAATGAAAAATCAGTAGAAGAATGATGCTTTAATCTAGTGAGGGTATTTTGGTAATTTGCAAGATTAAACTTAGTGCACTCAATTACCACTTTATCTTTTTTATATTAAGTATATATTTTTTTAGTAGATAGGATATTATAATGAAGTAATTAAATCTATCCTATCTATTTCTTGATTATCATTGGGAGAAGGTTCTAGGAAAATTTTTAAGCATTGACCATTGACTTTAAAAATGTTACCTTCATCATCCTGAATAGTGATCGCCCCATGTAACGAGGTATTGATGACGGTGTATGGTCCCTTCCATTTACTGCGTAATTTTCCTGCACTGAAGAGTTTTACCTTTGAGTTAAATAGAAGCACTTTGTCTCCTTGTTTGAAGTCCTTGAGCTTGATTCGGTGGTTGTGCCATCTCTTGGTTCTTTCCTTGTATATTCGGGCACTGTGGTATGCCTTCTCCCACCATTTTTCTAGCTCGGCTATTTGCTTTTGCCTGTTTTTGCCGGCTAGCTTGACATCCATGTTCCAACTCTTGATTGCCCAGTAGGCTCTATGTTCTAGCTCTACTGGCAAATGGCAGGTTTTTCCATACACGAGTTGGAATGGTGACATGCCAATGGAGGTCTTATAGGCTGTTCGGTATGCCCAGAGTGCATCTGGTAGCTTGTTCTTCCATCCCCTCCCCATTTCATTGACAGTCTTCTATAGGATATTCTTAATTTGTTTATTGGATGTTTGAACCTGTCCGCTGGTCTGTGGATGGTAGGGTGTTGCAATGTTGTGCTGTGCACCAAGTTCTTTGAGGAAGTTTCTGAAGGTTCGATCTATGAAGTGTGATCCCCCGTCACTTATCACCATCCTTGGTGTTCCAAATCAGGGAAAAATCACTTCATGGAACATCTTCCTTGCACGCTTCGCGTCTGCTGATCTGCATGCTATTGCTTGCACCCACTTGGAGACGTAGTCGACTGCCACAAGAATGTACTCACAATCATAGGACTTTTGGAATGGTCCCATGGAGTCAATGCCCCATACATTAAATATTTCAAGTTGAAGGTTATAGTGTAGGGGCATCGCATTGCGAGAGGTGATGTTACCCTAAAATTGACACTTCCGGCATCTTCTGATGAACTCCTTAGTGTCCTCATACATCGACGGCCTGAAGAACCCGCACTGCCAGATTTTGGCCTGTGTGCGGAAAACTCCGTAGTGTCCTCCATATGGTGCTGCATGGCATTTTTTGAAGATCTGCATCCCTTCGGCTGTCGGCACACCTCTTCTTAGCAACCCATCCGCACAGACCCGGTACAGGTAAGGTGCATCCCATAGGTGCCTCCTACTCTCAACTTGTAATTTCCTTTTGTTTTCTCCCGGTGGTACGTAGCCGGTGACCATGTAGTTGACGATGTTTACGTACCATGGGTTGATGTCATTTACTTTGAGCAGCATGTCATCGCGTAGGAAGTCATTAATCGGTGGTTCCTACATGTTAGTGACTTGCATACGCGACAAATGATCGGCAACAGTATTCTCTACTCCCTTTTTATCTTTTATTTCTATGTCAAATTCTTGGAGTAGGAGAATCCATCTGATTAGCCTAGGTTTCGCTTCTTTTTTAGTCAACAAGTACTTAAGAGCCGCATGATCGGTGTGAACAATTATTTTAGACCCAACTAAGTAAGAGCGAAATTTTTCAATAGCAAAGACTATGGCTAGGAGTTCTTTCTCTATTGTGGCGTAATTAAGCTGTGCTCCTATTAGAGTCTTGCTAGCATAGGCTATGGCGTGATGCTTTTTATCTTTGGTTTGCCCTAGGACTGTGCCAACCGCGTAGCCAATCAGGGGGTTGGATGATTGGAGCTGAGATGAGGGCTTTCTTAAGGGTGTGAAAAGCAGCTAAGCACTCATCTGTGAACTCAAAGGGAGCATCTTTGGCTAAAAGGTTGGTAAGAGGTCTAGAAATTTGTGAGAAATCTTTGATAAACCTCCTATAAAAACCTGCATGCCCTAAGAAGCTACGGATCCCTTTTATGTTCACCGGGGGTGGTAATTGCTCGATTACCTCGATTTTTGCTTTATCTACCACAATCCCCCGTTCTGACACTAGGTGTCCTAAGACGATGCCTTCACGGACCATAAAATCGCATTTTTCCTAGTTTAAAACAAGGTCCTTTTCTTGACATCGTTGAAAGACTTTGTCTAATTTTTCTAGACAATGATCGAAAGTTTTTCCATAGACTGAAAAGTCATCCATTAAAACCTTCATGATTTCCTCGATCATGTCAGAGAAAATTGACATCAAGCACCGTTGGAATGATGCGGGTGCATTACACAACCCGAATGACATACGTCGATACGCATACGTTTCATATGGGCAAGTAAAAGTTGTCTTGCTTTGTTCATTAGGGTGGATGGGAATCTAGTGATAACCCGAATACCCATCTAGGAAATAAAAGAAAGAGTGCTTCGCCAACTGTTCCAACATTTCATCAATGAAGGGTAGTGGGAAGTGGTCTTTCTTTGTGGCCGTGTTGAGTTTTCGGTAATCTATGCACATCCTCCACCCTGTGACGGTACGTTGTGGTATTAACTCATTTTTGCTATTTTCTACCGCTGTCATCCCGCCTTTCTTTGGGACCACTTGGACTGGGCTGACCCAATCGCTATGTGGTACGGGATAGATGATCCCGGCGTGAAGAAGTTTTAATACCTCCTTCACAACTTCCTTCATCGCATTGTTTAGCCTTCGCTGAGGCTCCCGAGTAGGTGTTCTAGAGGGGTCTATCGGGATGCAATGGGTACAGAGGGTCGGGCTAATCCCTTTCAAGTCTTACAAGGAATACCTGAAGACGGACCTATGGTTTTCTAGGATGGCAATGAGTTTGGTTGTCTCCTCTTCACTAAGCTCATCACTAATGATAAAGGAGTTTCTTTATTGCCATTATGGAAAGCATAGCGCAAGCCGGTGGGTAGGGGTTTTAGCTCGATTGGGGGCTTTATCGGGACTTCCTCTTGAGGAAGGTCTATGGTCTCACCCAGATCATCCTTTTCTTCTATAAAGAACTCGGCTTCTCTTTCTAAGGATGGTTCTGGTGAGTCAAAAGGTATTACCAATTTAACCTCCATGGGCACATTAGGATGAGGAGGGTAGTTTGCCACCAGGGGGTTTGTGTGTGAAAAAGGTATGGCAAACATGTCCCTTCCTAGTTTTATATCAATCTCCCTAGAGGTTGGTGACTCTAGAAGGAACCTCTCTAGGGGTGCCCTATCAGGATATCGAAATCCTGAAGATCGAAGACATGAAAGTCTAAGGGTATTTTGGCCTTATTGTGATGCAACGGTATATTGAATAATACCCCTTGCCCTTTCAGTCTCATGTTTGCCTCACTACGGAAGTAAATGCTTGTTGGAGCAAGTGTTTCATTGCTTAGAAAAGTCTGAGCAAATGATGCAGACATCAGGTTTGCTCCAACAGTCAGATTATACAGGGTATTCACCCACGTCCTACTGACCTTGGTTTGGATTACCGAGGAGGGGTAGCATATCCGAATGTCTTCGGATGCTAACTCCACTTCCTTGGTCCATTCCTTATTCATGGCAGTGCACAGAGCCTCGACGGAGGTTTTGAGGGTTTCTTGGTCGAGGGTGCTGGTCGGTTTCTTGGGTGTTAGTGGCTTCCGGTGGCACAAGTATTTCGAGGTATTGCCAAGATTTTCAAAAAGGTCATCCTCAAAAAACGGAAGATCCGAAGGTTGAAAACCTTCCTCCGGATTCTTATGTTCGGCGGAGGGTCTCTCTGTGGTTGGTAGAGTTTCGGCTTTAGCCGAAGAGGCTTCCTCTTGGCATGGTTCGGCTTGCACTATGATGGGTTCTGACGGAGGGGTATTTTCTGCTATACGGGTTAGGAGTGTTTCCCCCTCCATTGTCGTTAGGTGTGTGAACGAACCTCCGGTGGCTATATCAAGGTGTAGGGCATCTTTCTTTCTAAGCCCTAACCAAAAATGTTGTAATAGCACATGGTAGGGTATAGATAGGTCTGGGCCAAATCATGATAGGATTAGGAATCTATCCCAGGCTGCACCAAAGTTTCCTTCTCATTTTGTCGGAAGTCGAGTATTTCTTGTCGCAGGGCAGCTATCCGGGATATCAGGAAGAACATAAGACAAAATTTGTTCCTTAATTCCTCCCAATCCCCTGGTACTTTTCCCACATTTTGGGTGTACCATTGTTTTGCTCTCTCATTTAGAGAAAAGGGAAACAATTTCCACCGCAAGGTTTCTTGTGACATGCCTGCTATGGTTAGGCATGCACAGAGTTGCTCAAACTCCCATAAATGGTGGTAAGGGTTTTCATAATCTAACCCTGAGAAGGTTTGTTCTTGAATCATGGCTATAAAGCCAGGACGAAGCTCGTAGTTTGTGGCCGTGATCGGCTTTGATGATTGTGGTGGTTCTCTGAATTCGCCCTTAGGATCAGAAAAGTTTTGAATTGAAATATTCTCCATATATATATATATTTAAAAGATAAGGATACACGGGTGGACTAGGTTCGAAGGCTAAAACGACAACCATTCCCCGACGACGGCGCCAGAAATGCTTGTTGGTATTTCTTAGCGAAAGCAGCCAAATCTGCAAGCGCACGGAATTACCGTCGTAGCACTTCACCCGGTGATGGACAGGGTATCGTAATTTCATGAAGAACGGTTGTGTATAGTCAACTGGCTTAGTCCGCCCTGGAGGGTTGAAAAAGGGATATCTTGGGTAGTGAGGTTATTCTATGGTTTAGGTTCTCTATTCAAGATAATCTTACCTCTTGCTTCGGACACCGGATCGCACCTAGTCTGCTAAGTGATGCCGGTTTATAACTCTACGCCACACCCGAACGTGGGGGAATACAAAGGATGTTAGGGCTGTCACCACCTAACACCTACCCCTCACCCATGGAGTGTGAGGCAAACGAGGGCAATCTATAACTTAGACACCACGTCTACGTTATCGATTACTATTCTAGTGTGGGCCAGGAACATCCATCTTTATTAGGAGTCCTCTACTAGAATATCCGCTACTAAGGCAAATAACGAACAACGAACCCGCAAGAATGTAATATGCAAGAAAATACGAAATAGAGACTCACCACCGTAGTAGAACACGGACCTTATACTCCAAGTAGTATATGGCCGTAGAGGTACATGTCGGGGGGGGAGCCGACATGTCCAGCACTCCGCCTCCTCAACCCAGAAGCTCCGGATCTGAGACCAGAGATGGCAGATAAGCCTGAACCTCCTCTACTTTCCCTCTCTCACTCCCTACACTAAACTATCTAGGCTAGGATGGAAATTGAGCTTGGCTCTCTTCTTCTTCTCCACTTGAGTTGTGTGTCTTGAGAGGAGGTGAGGGTCTTCTTATATAGTACTTGAAGGTCAGTTTTGGTGGGGTATTGATCACAATGACCATCATGAACCACCTCTGGGTGCCATTAATGAACCGCCAGAGAAAGGTCGGTCAGAGAGGCGGCAAGGGGGTGCGGCTACACCCTGGTGCGGGCGCACCAGGGGAGGCGCAGCTGGCCACCGTCTTTCTCTGGTCGGTTGCTGGTTGGGCCTGGATGCCTGCCATGTGTAGTGCTTGGCCCAATTCTATAGATGGATGGAGGTTCTCTTGTATTGCTTTTGTTCTTGGGCCAGTTTCTAGATTTTTTATATGCTTTTGGCCCATCTTTGATGTCTTTTCATGGTTGTCCTGCAAAACAAGTATACTCACCAAAACTATGGAATTTGTTAGTGTATAGACCCTATATTTTAGTTATGGTGGTGTTTCATCTCTCTTTTGTGTGTATGTTGGCGGTATATAATGTGAGTTAAGAACCGTCAACATCCTCCGACTGGCGGTCATCCCGCCAAAGCAGCTGGCAGTGGTGCCCCAAAGGAGATCGTCCCAGTGCCCTCAAAGGAGGTTGTCCAAGCTCGACCTTGAGGAGCTCCAATGGAGGAGGCCTTCTACGCTCAAGCAATCAAGAGGCCTGGCATCGCTCCATCGGCTCATCGACCGCTCCTTGGTGATAAGCCACGACCGCCAGGTCAACCTAGCATTGCTCTCCCCCAAGGCACCAAGTTACTACCTCCTAGAGAGGGGGAGAGGCCATTGGAAGTCACCACTAAGTTTGGAATGGTGACTGGTGCAAAGTACACCACTGAGAAAGCCTGAGTAACTCTAGATGGTGTACGGGTGGACCCCAGCAATGTGAAGTTCAATCCACCACCAAAAGCCAATCCGGAGCCCCCGAAGAAGAAGGCGAGGACTGCACCAGCCCCAAGACAACCTCGCCTATCCTTGGCCACATTAGAAACTAGAATAGATCTTTAGGCCCAAGCCCTGTCTGATGCACTAAAGGTCCTAGGGACCACTGTGCAACATGTAGGGAACCTAGAGGTTAGTCAAGAGCGGCTACGTGGCAAGAACAAGGCGCTCAAGGCTAGGGTCAAGGAACTAGAAAAGAAGAACTAGATATCAAGATAAGTAGGCACATGTGTAATAAGCATTAGTTAGTTTGCTAGTTAGTCAGATTGGTTAAAATTAGTTTGCTTAGTTAATTCCATTCATTGATTGTGTAATAAATGTGCCTAATGATAATAAAGAAGATGAGTCTTTAGAGTCATCATCGCTCTCTGGATATATGTTTGTTTTTGTCTCCACCTTGTTGTGCATAAAAGGAAATAGGAAACAAGTGTGGGGGAGACAACCCACAGGAACTCAGAAGGAAAAAACAAGCCTATAGGACAACAGGAACCAGGTACACACTCCAAACACTCTCATTTATTACCACTGAGCGTAATTGAATATCATTTAGTGAAACATGATTGCACCTCAAGGATGAGTAGCTTAGTCGTGACTTAAGGCAAGAATCACATAATTCATTTTCTATAACACTTGCTGCTGTTGGGAACTCTTTATAGGGACCATATGCCTCTTAAGTTGTAGACAAGTATGAGATAGTAGAACATAAGAACCTGAACTTCTATGCCTAAGTTATTGGAGCATTTATTTTAAAACATAAAAACAATAGCTATGCTACTCCTCTGTGGTCTTTAAAATGCCTATAGAGCCATACATGATCATAAGCTTTCAACATAAGTTACTTGTCTTGCATTGAGCTCTGTCAGCTTTTGAGACCCGTGTTGTAGAGATTTATCATGCTCCCAAGATCAAAATCCACTTACACTCCATATATGCACTATCTCTACACTGGGGGTAGGCGCAACTCTTTCCATCCACATAGAAAATGTGCTGCTCTTATACTGAGAGTACGCACCCAAGAAAACTTTTAGTAGGATCTTATTCACCCATGCTCTAACACTCGAAAATCTCTGTCTTCCAAGAAGTTTTTGTGCAGGAAGACATGGCAATGCAAAAAGAGAAAATGAAAAGAGAGTTTAAAAAAGGAAAATAGATAAGGGTCCGATTGTTAAAAAGAACAAAAGGCACTCAGATGCCTAGCTCTCTGAAAAAGAAAGAAAAGAAAAATTTATGAGAGCCCATTGTCTCCAAGCACTGCAATTCAAGTAAGAGAGATATATCCTTGAAAGTTGAGCATGGTAGAATTAGGATAGCCACCATATATTCCACACACATGCACATCTTGATCTAGGAGTATGACACCTCTCTCCTTGGGACTCTTACACTGGCTCAGTGACGTGTAAGTTAAGTACACTATTCCTTGCCAAACCTTCAAACTCCACATAAGCCTATTAGAGGTAGGTTACAAGGAAAGGCATTCACTCATTCATGCCTAAGTGAGAGTCCACAAATACTACAAATAATGAGTGATTTGAGAGTACCACATTGAGGAGCAGGTAAGCTATGGTTTACTTCAAAAATCTTGCAAAAACCTGCAATGAACTTGGCAGTGAGATAAAGGTAATCTGTTCAGCTGTTCCACTTTTCAACTTCCCAAAGTTGCATGGTAGACACTTTGAATCTCACAGTGCAGGAATAATCAGGAATGAGCTTATGTTGATATCTTTGTCTGGAGTTATGCTTAAAGTTATCCAACCTTTTCTTGAGGACGAGTAAAAGCCTAAGTGTGGGGGGTTGTTGATGGTCCTTAACGTTCAAATCCAACCGTCAACTAACCTTTCAAAATGATATAAAAGCAATTCATCTACCTAGAAGTAGGGTTTTGACTAACGAATTCCATGAGTTTTGGTGAATCAATGGTTTTGCAGGTATACACAGGAAATGACATGCTTTTGAGCTATAACGCAAGATAGAGTGTAAGATTGGATGCCATGGCTATGTAGGAACATTCCAGAAGGGACCAGAAGACACCACGCCAAAGCGGAGGGCCGGAGGACACCAGGCCAGACCGGCCGGTCTGGCCCTGGACCGGCCGGTCTAGGCCAGTGCCCATTCGCAGCTCGGTTCGCCCGGTTTACTCCACCGCCTTTGAGGATTGATCTCCACCGTCCACCAATGTCGGTTTGATCCAAGGGCTCACATTGATTCACTAGGGCTATAAAAGGAGAGGCAACCCCAGGGAGGAGAATCCATTCAGAAGAAGAAGAGCTTTAGCGAGAAACCCTAATTATGTTCCCGGGAGGTGTCCCTTGAATGGATGACCTCTCGAGTTAGCATTCCAAGAGAGAGCTAGTTCTATATCAGAAATAGAGAGATAGAGTTAAAGAGAGAGTTTTGGAGGAGTATTGGCCTATCGGTGCTACCTCTATGGCTTGTATCTAAGATTGCTTCGGAATCGACTTCTGAGTTCAAGTAAGTAACATTGTTTATCTTGTTTTACTCGTTTGCGACTCTTTTGAGTACTTTAATCCTTGTAGCTCTTGGGTTAGAGTAGTATTCGTAGTGTAAGCGTGGTGCTTAGACTTCGTTACTCGTAGATGTACCCTATCGTCCGGATTTGGTGGTAGCTCACGGAGGTGACTTTATAGCTCCGTTGAATCTTATATATTCCACTATCCCGTTGGTAGGCCGAGCAGGAGAATAATTGGTAGTCGGGTTACAGTTTTTCCTATGCTCCTATTGGCGTTTCTTAGCGCATCACCAGGTTTGGACCCTGGTGACAACGCCAGAAATGCGGTTGACATCCCTTAACATCATTACTGAGAATAGAGGTGAATCTATCCCCAGCAATGAGTAAGGAATGCTTGGGGTGGTGTACCTTAGCTACCATATCACTAGATCAGCCATGGCACTAGGGCACACCTCACTAGTTATTCCCCTTACTGCTACTAGTGATATACCTCTGATGATAGTTTCAGCTACCATATCACTAGATCAGCCATGGCACTGGGGCACACCTCACTAGTTATTCCCCTTACTGCTACTAGTGATATACCTCTGATGATAGTTTCAGAATAATTTGGCACGGGCACCATGGCATACCAAGATTATTCTTACCTCTATCAAGAGAGTTATATCCCTAATAACATTAGGACTATAGCCTTAGTGGCTAGTGTCTTGGAGATGCTCTACGGTGCACTTTCAGCATTCCTTAACACGAGTACTAAGACTATATTCCCAACTACAGTCAAGAGGTAACGGTGATCCGGTAAACCTTTGCAGTTTTGGATGTTACTCCGCAAGAGCACGGAATTACCGTTGTAGCATTTCAACCCGGAGAAATCCTAGGTGTCGTATTTATATTTTCCCAAAGGAAGGCTAGTGTAGATTTTAGTATGAAATCATAATCATGAATACCATACGTTGTATGAAAGGTAGACCAATGTTCATTACAGGGGTAAATAATACGGTTTTCATGATAGTGGACACACACACAGATAGATGTCTCTCAAGTGGGGAAAGATGAATGAAGCATAAAGAATAAAAGAATAAAGAATAAAAGAATATCCAACGGGAGCAATGGTCCTAATACAGCTAATGTCTAGATAGTGGTTAGTCACACAAATACATGAGTCAAAGATAGAGCTGTGTTTGCGATGGATCGGAAGACCACCGGCCGTTGGTCTACCAGCAAGATGGGTGGTAATTTAGACCCCTACACCATAGCCGAACGTGGGGGATTACGAGGGACGGACAGGGCTATCACCACCTGCCGCCTACCCCCTCATCCATGGACTATGAATTGCAATCACCGGCTATCCTATACCCGAGCACCATGCTCGCATATAAAGCAGCTACCAAAGCCCCCGGGTCTCTCACCCTACGGATGAACAAGTAAAGAAATTGGATGTTGTGCGATAAACCGCCATCCCTCCCACAACTCTATTCTTAATCATCTAAGTGTATGAACGGTTAAGAACAGAGCTCTATATGCTAAGAACATGATATGAACACTATGAACTAGCAAGCATATCATGAACAAGGCATATGAACTAGAAGTTCTAGGTTCTATGATCCTATCATACAAACTATTACCTAGTCTACACAATAAGATCATAGTGTAAGAACTATACTCTAATTCTAGAACATTGCTATATTGATAAAAAGAGAAGAAGAGCATAATGGAAAGAATAGTATTCATACCAAAAGTAGCCAAGATATCTCCTCCTCTTATAAGTTGAGCCTTGCTCCTCTACTACTACTAAGGAGTAAGGATAAAGAGAAAAGTGGAGAGGTACACTTGAGAGTACAAGTGAGAGGTGTAGTGTGTTGTGTGTTAAATGGGGAGCTCCACCCCTTGCTTTATACTAGGTGTAGGTCGGTTTGGAGGCCGAGGGAGTAAATGCCTTGCTGCACTGCCTTTGCAACCGACCAAGTGAACCGCTAGAGAAAGATGGGCTAGGCTGGGCTTCCTAGGGGTGCGGCCGCACTAGGGGTGGCTCCCCTCGGGCCCATCTTTGGTCCATGACCTCTCTGTTATTCCTGGGCTCCTCTTCCGTAGGTTGTTGGCCCAGTTGTGTCTTCTTGATTTGGGCTTTGTTTATTTTGTTGAAATACGCCTTGCCGGAAGGTGCATTCTCGTGACTTTTTCCTCTATTTCTTGTATGTTTCCTGTAAATCAATAATTCTCCAATACAAGTGGAAATAGGTCAATAGTAAAGGTATATGTGAATATATCTATGATATTTTTCCCTTTTTGGATAATAGTTGGCGATTAAAGTATGTCGGTAATTACCGCCAACAAAATCCCCTAAGCTTACCCTTTGCTCGTCCTCGAGCAAAGCTAAGAACTTGGTTGTTGATCAGTAGTTGCTACAATACCGATTATGTTTCACAAGTGCCAGGATTATAACAAAGCTTTCCTCCTTGATCTAAATGTATTGGTTTTTATACTCATCCTTTTTACTTGTCACTTGTGGGGCTTATAGCTATTACTTTGTCTTTGGGTTTGGTATTTTAGCAAGAGAGGCAGACATGGATTTTGTATACATTCTACTCTTTTGAATTGCCTTTTTCCCGGAGTTTGTATTTTTGTATGAAGAGCAAAGTCAAATGATTAGATCCTAGCAAATTACTGAGCTATACACTTTGACCGAAAAGAAAGTTTATTATTATTTTTTTTTTTTTGAACTCCTATGCATGACTATCTCTTTTCTGTCTTTTTCTGAGAAGTGGGGCCTATCTCTCCGGTGGGTACTTTTTGTACCCATTTTTTCGCTTCGAGGCGGTGTCTTTGCACCCCTTGTTTTATTCTCGTCTCTTTTTTTTGGCACATACCTTTTTGGTATGGCATCTTTTATTGGCTCATGCTTCTTTGGCATGGCATCTTTTTATTTTATAGCCCACAATCTTACATAGAGAACAAAAATTAATTTTTATTGTGAATTCCGATCATGGGTGCATAACAAAGTAATCTACTTTAGATCGTATCAAAGGACTCTAGTTTTTATTTAATTTTTAAGACTTCGGTATTCAAGCTTTTCTCAGAGTAAGATTATAACAAATTCTTAGTCTAACCAACTCAAGCTTCATACCATCCCTAGACTAGATCAAGCTTTATGCATCCCACTAAGTTTTTAAGTTTCTAGAATGAATATGTTAAAACTAATAAACTTAAATCTTAGGAGAAGACTAAGTCATAAGCTAGGCACAGATGAATCATAAAATAGAGCAACTATTCATCATTTCAACAAGGAAAAACTATGCATAGCATAATTCACATATTTAGAGTGAAATTTATTTTCATTTTTTTTGGAATTTAAATATGCATATGCAGGAAAAGGGAAATATTTAGAAATTAAAAATGCAAATGCAATGATTCCTGAGTGGAGGTCCTCCCCCAAGCTGGCTTGATCCCTAGCCTCTAGGGTTGAAACCCTAGGACCTCCAGAAGGCCTACTGCTGCTCATCTTTGGATCCTCATTTGTTCGTTGAGGTGGGCCCACTATTGTTGCTGCTCGGTGCGCCCACTTTGGTGATCTGATGCTTTGTTGTTGCCACGATTCTAGAGTTGCCATTGTTGTTGTTGGCGGTAACCGTGTTGATTCTAGAACTCATCGCCATCACAAGTCCGCCCGGTGAGTGTGTGGAGCGCCTCCACAGTGTGGACCGACGTGGTGGCACATGGGCGCATTCCCCTCGGAGTCCGAGGAGTGGTGGTGGCTTCCTCCTCATCCCCTCAACCCCTCCTCATCATATGGGGGAAGGGTCATAAGCATCATCATCATTTCATATATGCATGTGTGTGACAAGTTCTTATACCATTCCATATTTGTATATGCATTGTGAAAAAGTTCATACCATTCTATGCTTATGAAAAGTGCTTGATGTTTGATTCTAAGTCATGACATGTAATGTTTGTTAAAAGTGCTCTACAGTAGCTTAACTATGCTTAGGACACTAAATGGAACAATGTTCATGTTGGACATTTTGGTTAATTATGCTCTTAATCACTAGTTTGACTTGATATGCCTTCCAAGGTAGTTTTGTTTGACTGTTTCAAATCTGCAAGCTAGAGACTTTGCATGGCTGTGAGCCCTAAATAAAAGTTGTAGATAATTTTATATAGAACAAACTTTGTTTAAGGCTCATGTCATGAAAATGTGCACAAGGTGCTCAAAAATGCACATTTCTGCTCAAAAACAGTGCTGTTTTATGCCTCTGAAAAATGGCTAAGTCGTGGATGGCGTTTGTTTGTTTTTTACCCCTGTTTCATCAGCTTGTAGTTTTTCAAACCAAGCCAAACCAGGGCAAACTCCTTTAATCAAAGTTGTAGAACAACTATCAATCTACAACTTTTATTAAAACACTTTTCCTTTGGCTAATATTGCATGGTTTTTGAGTTAATAGGGGCTTGAAGTATGGCGGTTTTAGGCCGTCGATCGGTTAATTCAATCGGCGCCCTCGGCCCTTTGAATTCAAGCGGCCGGGGGGCCGCCGGCCGTGCCAGCAACCGGTCGCCACTTGGCGTCCGTCCGCCGCGCGCCGGGCCTCCGCCCCTCAGGCCGTCGTGGCGCGAGGCGCCCCACAAGCCGCCACGCCCCCCCGCCCCTCTCTCTCTCACTTTCCATCGCTCTCGCCTCTCTCTTCTTCCTTCTCCGGAAGAAAGCGGCGCGACAGCCGGCGCGCCGCGATTGCCGCCGTCCGCCAAATTCGTTGCCACCGCGTCACCACCCGCCAAATTCCTCCACTCCAAGCTCCGCCACCATGTCCTCCATCACTTGAGCCAGCCTAGCGCCACCCATCCACCAAAGGTGAGGCCATTGCTGCCGAGTTCCGCCGCCACCCGCCATTGTCGGAGCGCCGCCGAGCTTTCGGCTTGCCGTGGCGGCGATGCTCCGCCCCTCTCGCTCTATTTGCTGCGTCCCTCGTCTCGGAGTCGTCGTGTTAGTTGATGGTGAAACCCTAGATGGTTGAGCCAATTAGGGTCTCGGCTAGCCGAACAAAGCGCCCCCGCCGCCGCCGCCGCCGCCGCCCGTCGCACACGACCATGAAACAAGCGCTCCGCCATAGCAACCCTAGTGCCTAGCCCCTCGTTTGCTTCGCCTAGGTGCGTAGACTTGCGGCGCTGCTCAATTGAGCCCGCCGTTGCCAAGAGCGGCAATGGCGCCGCCATGCAGCGCCGCCGCGCCGCCATCGTCGCCGCCGAGCTCTTGCTCCGGCCGATGCGCGCGCCTCTAACCTACTCCTCTATCGACGATGCGTTAGGTCACGGGGGCACGACGGTGATGATGTGGTCGCCGGTGACCTCACCGCCGGGCGTGCTTCCGCCGGTCAAAATCCGGGCGCCGCCGTCCCCCTGTCTCTGTCTCACTGATGGGTGGGTCCGTTGACCCGCCTGGGCCCCCTCTTGTCGGTCGGGTTAGGGTTTAGGTTTTTGTTTTTTATTTTCCAGAAAAATGCTTGAATCTTGTTTAATTCATAACTCGAGCAAATGAAGTCCAAATGGTGTGATTCCAATTTTGTTAGGTTTCTCTGAGATGTCTAGTTTTTATTAAAAATATGAAATATGGCCATGTTTTGCAGTAGATTTTGTTTGATCTATTTATTTTGTTCTAGGCCTTGGAAAATGGTTTAATGCATAACTAATTATTAATTGATGCTAAAAATATGAAACCAGTGGGGTTAGTTTTGTTTTGACCTGCTCTGTATAGGAAAAATATTGGTTGGCATGTAACCTGTTTTACATGGCAGTTTGCTAAATAAGTTGATTTTAGGCATTGTTTGATAATATATTTACCATGTTTTCTATATGCATGTTTTTGAGGTGAAATTTGGAACATTGTATCTTGGTGCTATGATGATGTTAGGAAAATTTGTAAATCTGTTGTTTGATACTTTTCAAATGGATTTGTGAATTATCCATCTTTAAGCTTGTGTGGCTTGTTCTTTTGGTACAGGTAGTTGTACTTAGAATTTTAAGGTGAAATTTAAACTGGGGTCCATGTGAGCTATAAGTAGTCTACTGTAATTTTTATGGATTTTTCTGGGTAGTTTTACTATGTGCTCATTTGTGCCCTTAAATAATGAAATAAATTGAAAAGGGTACTTTAATTAATGTTTTAGAATGGCTTGTTAGGTTTTCTGTTAATCATTAGTCATACTTTAACTTTTGGTCAGGTTGGGTGAGCTTGAATTGTAAGTTTGAACATGAGTAAATAATTAATTCTCCAATTTAAGCTTTTCTGGACAGCTGGTGATACTTTTGGTGTTGCATAGCTTAGATGGTGTTTTCTGACTTTGTGGTCAATAGCAAAGTGGTAGATAATTTCATTATCTAGTTGCTGTTAAAATTTGAAAGCATTTGGTGGAGTAGTTTAAGAGTTATGGTATTATCTTGTGAGGTTCCAGAGAAAGGGTTCCTCTCTGGAATTTCTGGACAGATCTGGGAAAGCTGATTGTTTGGCATTTTTGGATTGTGAATCTGTCTGTAATGTCTAAATAAGAGTTGTAGACAATTTCATGAGCTTTCCAGAATGTCCTCATACATGTCAATTGGATTTATAGAACTCCAGTTACAGTTGTTTCTTTCAGCTGCTCTCTGTAGGACAGAAATCCTGAAATGTGTTTTGCGTTGAATACTTGCCCTTGTGTGTGTGACTTATATCTTGTAGATGCTTTGCTAATTTATACACGTGATTAGGTGCAGGTTGTATGTCCTTAACTGATGATGAAAAGTTATACCTTGACTTGCTTGGTGAGTGTTCAATCTTGTTTAGAGAGGAGATATGCACCTACTCTGTAACTTAAAGTGATTTGAATAGAGTCATCACCTCAGCTGGAGGTTTAGTGTTGTTGCTGTTATTCACTCTCTTACATAATCATCTTGTGCATTCATTATTCTCATTTATGCATTGCATTCAATAGGTTCGCCGAAGGGGGTAACGGTCTTGGAGTTCGGGGACCTGCAGCGGGAGCACCCGGGGAGGGAGGAGCAAGGGGAACACAGCCGGCGAAAGCAACTCCGTCGGAGAAGAAGAACTAACTGAGTGCCCCAATCACGAGCCTGCAACCTTTGTGAAAGGCAAGCCCCGGAGCATATTAAGCCTCCCACTTTTTATAAAATGCACTTGAGTACTTTATGCTGTTTATTGCATTAAGTTTAGGAGTTGGTTGAAGATGTTGCTGCATTTATCCTATCCTTGTCCAGTATATATGTTATATCCTGAATCCCATGTCTTAGGTTAGGAGCGATGAAAATGCTTAGTCTTGCTTAGACCGGTAGAAGTCGGGTGATATCCTGTCATCCGCGAGTTATAGGTGGTTACTCTTTGGTTACCATCGGCTTTATGTGTTATCATGGAAATGAACCATGTGCTAATCAAAAAAAAAGACCGGGCGAGGGGCGGTGGACCCCGTCCGAGTCGATTAAGGACTGAGTCGTTGTTTCACTCTTGGTCATGTTGAACGCAGCCTAACACATAGTTGGCCCGGCCCCGTGTGCCAAGTGGCCGCGGCTTCGTTAGCTCAACTCAAGATGGGATAACCCGGGGGGCGGTTGGGCAATTCGCGGGATAGCGGCATACTAGACCAAGGGCAAGCATGTCTAACTGTCTGGCGTCGTCCTTGGGTTTGCATGACTTGAACATCCTGGCTATCCGACTTTCGGTTTTGCCGACGTATAAATCGGGCCCGGACCTGAGTTGTGCGAAGAGTAACCTAAGGCGACTCGATCCGGTCTGCTGGGTGTGTGTTAGGGAATACCCCCCGAGCTCGGTTGAAATCGATTCGAATCGCCGTCTCTCCCGGATAGTGAGAACTTGACCTTGCCTGGCAATCGTAGATCTCACTAAAATAATTATGGTTCAAGTATGATGTTGTTATGGTTGAAAGCTGTACTAAATTGGATATGGTTATTAATGCTTGTTATAAATAAGTGTTTGCTTAGTACAGGACACATTTAGATGGAAGGTAAAATAATTTAAGCTGCTGCTAGTATAATTAATTATTCATCAATTATCGCTTGTACTTTTATGCAAAATGTTGTCAAGCTAGCTCCACTTATATTTCAGCCTTGCATAATCCTTGGTGTCATTTATTTCTGGTTTATGACGGGTAAGTCTAGCTGAGTACATCCTCGTACTCAGGGTTTATTCCCTCTTGTTGCAGATGATATCCTTTATACAGGCTACTGCTTGGTATGTCTTCACCCTGCTGGGGATGAGGACTAGATCTCGGGCAAAGATCGTTTCCTTTATCTTACCATATGCTTTTGTGGGATGACTATGGATCTGGCATGTATCTGAACTAAGTGTGTGTTCTTGAATGTTTTCAAAACTATGTTGCTTTACTACTGCAAACTGGTGTTGTAATAACTAAGTATGTCTATGCTATGTCACTTGTGAACTATTTGTGAACTCTGATGTAACGGATGGTGAATTATGTTAAGTTGCGTTCGATCTTGGCTTGTATGTTTTGTTGGTTTGAAATCCTTCGAGATTTCCGGACTACCGGGATTATATGGGCTCAAGTGTGAAATTAATCACTTCGGTGAGAGTTTTATACTTGTGCTCTTATAATTTGGTCGGTTCTGTTACAGCTGGCATCAGAGCAAGATTTGACGTAATTCACCATTTGTCTATTTAAAAACAAAAGAATTTGTTTGCAAAACGGGAATATTTTGGGTAAAACCCTAGGTTTCTACTTAGGATTTAAATCTGAAATTAAAATTTTTATCATGCCAGTGGTCATCCCTTATGCCCTATTAAGGATTATTAGGTGGCTTATATAAGTACTAACTTGGGGGTTTTTATTCTTGCATCGACGACCATGCCAAGGTGAGAAGTGTGATGACCGCAATACGCTGCCCTGTGGTCTAATGGTGGAGGCAGCCTTCATATATGAAATAGCCATATATGTTGTAGATTAAATTTTTGCAGCTACGCCCAAGGTAAGGGGAGTTGTGAGAGCATGACTGTCCAACCGGCGGTCTAGGGAAGTGCTAGATTGTCATATTGGATTAATTGTATGTCAAAACCATGCAATTATGAAGGTATTTAATTGTGGGTAAACTGTCGGGTAGTTGTGATACCGAAGCAAATGTGTTGGGGCGCATTTGTGGAAAGTATTTAGCTTTTACTTGCTTTCCAAGGATTTTGTTGTTTGTGAAATTTTTATATTGGGAACTGTTGGGCTGCAATGAATTCTTACTGCAGGTACACTAACAAAGCAAACGTGTAGACCGGCTAGTTACGTATATTGAGAGAACATATGTATGCCACCGTCTAGAACGTTAGAAAAAAAATTTATTCTAGGTTGTGAGGACGTTGGAACGTTTCATGCATCATGATTAAATACATTGCTCACTCACTAAATTTTTCCCTCCCTTAAAATAATCGTTACTGTTATATAAGGTTTCTTACCCTTGTAATTAAATATTGTTCCACGATGGCCTCCTCTTCGTCAGATCCTCCCCAGCGTGGCCACTTCCTGGAGTACTTTGGCACCCCCACTCTCTTGTGGGAGGGTGTTGAAGTTAGCGGGGCACACCAAGCCTCCTCGCTACTCCCCGGGGCCGGAGGAGGAGGGGCAAGGCTATGAAGTGACGTTGAGAGTCAAGGAAAGGCCAAGCACTCCTCGAGATCCGGCCGTCCACCATCACTAAGAGTGGTGTGACTCTGTGGGAGGCAGCCAGCCCAGGCTGTGGCTTTTCACATGCTTCGAAGATCCGGTCGGACCATCCCGATTGGAGCTCATGGGGACCTATTGGGAGTTTCCCTGAGGAATGCCCAACTCATGGGACAGAATGGGAGCAAATTCCCACCCAAGCTTTGGTTCGCAACAGAGATGAGCGTGCAGCTAGCACTTGTGATGCGATGAGTGCTATGTTTGCCGTTATGAAGCTTTCAGCAGACCAGCAGCATGGCCTTCAGGAGCGAGTGAATGCAGCTCATGAGGAGATCACCAGGCTTTACGCAGTAGGAAGAGAAAGGAACACTCAGCTGATCACTGCTTTCCGTGCAAGGCGGGAGGCACTGGCCGAGGTACAGCAGATTCATGCTCACCAGCACCAGGTGGTACAGGAGAGGGATGCCGCTATACGTGAGCGCGATGCAGTCATTCAGGAGCGAGATACAGACTTGGAGCGTATCATGGGGACTGTCAACCGCCGTGAGCGTCGCTTTCTGAATGAGATTAGAGACCTCCGTCGCCAGAATGATGCTTTGGAGGAATACAACAACGCTCTTCACGAGGAGATCCACATGAGGCAGAATGAGATGCATCCTCTTCTTCCTCCTGAGCCACAGCAGGATCCAGGAGTTATAGCTGAGGATGAGGATGTGGAGATGGCAGCCAGATGATCCTGAGGAGCAGGTTCAGCCAGATGCAGCACCACCTGAGGCAGATGATGACTCGGGTCTCGACTCTGAGGATGATGCTTAGACTAGCTCCTAGTTCTAATTAGCCCCTTAGGGATGCTTTTGATGGATGAATGTAATTCACTTGTTATATCTTTTCTGAACATCCGTGATGTAATAGTAATTAGGCCGTGACTCTATTCGGACCTTGCTTTTGTTGACCTCGATGACTTGTTGGAACAAGTGTTTCGCTCCCGGGGTGTGAGCTAATTATATCTATCGCACTTTGTGTTAAATTGATGCATGACTCGATATCATTGTGCTATTATGTTGTTGATGTTGTGGAATGGAAATGAGTTATTGTGCCTGTTTTTTTGTTGTATGAATGTATTTCTCTCCAATGAATACAGTTCGGCATAATTTGATCATTGTCTATGTTTTATCCAAACATCAACACTGATGCTCAATTGGATGTGTGATGCAGATGCCGCGCCATAACACCCGTGCGGGGTAGTCTTTGGGGGGGGTCTTTGGTGCTGATCCACCACCACCGCCACCACCTCCTACTCCAGCTGAGCTAATGGCTATGTTGGCTGAAGGACAGCGGGCTTTGGCTGATGCTGTTCGAGAATTAGCCAACCGTGATGGACATCGTGGGCGTCGGGACCACGATCGGGGGCAGCGTCTGATGACTTCAAGGATTTCTTGGGCACTAATCCACCGGTTTTTCAAGGAAGGCTGAAGAGCCATTTGGAAGGCGATGAGTGGCTAAATACTATAAAGCGCGAAGTTCCGTATCTTGAATGTGCCCGACAATATGAAAACTAAGTATGCTTCGCACCACCACTTGCGAGGTCTGCTTGAGGGGATTTGGTGGGCTCATCATCGTACCACCTACCCCGAAAATGTTCCTATTTCTTGGGAGCGTTTCCAGGCTGACTTTCGTGGGCGCTACATTCCGCCAGGTCTTATGGCAATCAAGCATACTGAGTTCATGAAATTAACTCAAGGCAACAAGAGTGTGACTGGGTATCTGCAAGATTTCAATAACTTGTCCCGGTATGCACCAGAATTTGTTGATACTGAAGCTAAGAAGATCGCTAGTTTTAAGCGGGGTCTTGGTCCTAAGTTAATGAAGACGATGAGTACCAGCAAGTGCACCACTTTTAATGAATTTATCAGTGATACTCTTACTCAAGAGAATAGCAATCTTTGTGTATCTTTGCTTCTAAGAGCCGTAAGAGAGCTTTTGATCTTTGGGTCATCTCAATCCAAGGCTCCAGTGGTTTCTAGGGCTCCTTATCGCCCTCCCACTGCACCTCCTCGCTATCGTCCACCTCCGAAGAAGAATCAAAACAAGACTGGTTATCGCAAGGGTTTCACAGTTGCTCTGCCTAAGGGCTCTTCTGGTCCGTCCCGCTCTAATGTTCCACCAAGCCACATGCCGTCTTTGGAATTGTGGCAAATCGGGGCATTGGTCCAAGAATTGTCCTTATCCCAAGAAGCGGGGGAATCGAGAATGCACCCGCCCGGGGGCATGTGCACTATACTTGCTTTGTTGAGGAAATCCCGGTGGTGAGACAGTCCGCAATTGGTAAGTTCTTAGTTGATCATCATCCTGCTATTGTGCTCTTTGATTACGGTGCTTCTCATTCATTTATGAGTCCTCTCTTTGCATCCGAGCACAATATGAAGATCATAAATGCGGAAGAGGGTAAATTCAATATTAGTGCAGCGGGCAATCCCGTGGCTACTAACCGAGATAGTGAAGGGTGTGTGCGTCTTGATATTGGTGGGCGGTGTATAGTGAAACTTTTATCATCCTACCTAACCTAAAGATAGATGTGATATTAGGTATGAGATGGATGAGCCATCATGGTGTCCTTATTGACACATCCACTAGGGTTGTCATGTTGAGGATCCCGACACTAATGAAGCTTTTCTAGTGCCACTTCCGAGTTTGTGGATTCAAATCCCACGGCAAATTCTGTTTTGAGTGACAAGATATTGCTGCCATACCAGTGGTATGTGAGTTTCCGGATGTCTTCCCAGAAGAGTTGCCCGGCCTACCACCTGTACGTGATGTCGAGTTTAAGATAGATTTAATCCCAGGTGCCGCACCCATCTCTAGAAGGCCTTACCGTATGCCCCCAAATGAGTTGGCTATAATGAAGGAAGAACTTAAGAAGTTGATGACACAAGGCTTGATCCGTCCTAGCTCTTCTCCATGGGGCTGTCCGGCTATCTTTGTTAAGAAGAAAGATCAATCCTTGCGTATGTGTGTAGATTATCGGCCTCTAAATGAAGTTACTATCAAAAATAAATATCCTTTGCCCCGGATTGATATCTTATTTGATCAACTCTCTCGAGCCAAAGTGTTTTCCAAGATTGATTTACGTTCGGGGTATCATCAGATTCGAATCCGTCCTGAAGATATTGAAAAGATGGCTTTCGCAACCAGGTATGGGTTATATGAGTATCTTGTCATGTCTTTTGGTCTGACGAATGCTCCTGCCCATTTCATGTACCTGATGAATTTGGTATTCATGCCAGAATTGGATAAGTTCGTTGTGGTATTCATTGATGATATCTTGGTTTATTCTGAGAATAAGGAAGACCATGCTAAGCATTTAAGGGTGGTGTTGTCCAGATTGCGAGAACATCAACTTTATGCTAAATTCAGCAAGTGTGCGTTCTGTTGAAAGGAAGTCTCTTTCCTTGGTCATATTCTCTCGAGAAAATGGGGTTTCTATAGATCCTTCAAAAGTGCAACAAGTCTTAGATTGGGAGCCTCCAACCACGGTCTCTCGAGTTCGTAGTTTCCTTGGTCTTCTTTGGGTATTATCGCGAGTTTATTCCTGACTTCTCTAAAATAGCAAAGCCTATGACCAAGCTACTTTAGAAAAGGTGAAGAGTTTGTTTGGACCCCGGAATGCGAGTCCGCGTTTCGCACACTTTGCGAACTTTGTTGACTTACGCTCTGTCTTAGCTCAACCGGACATTGAGAAGCCTTTTGATGTTTATTGCGATGCCTCGGGCACTTTGGTCTTGGTTGTGTGCTTATGCGGGAAGGGGCGAGTTATTGCTTATGCTTCTCGTCGATTCTTGAAAACACGAAGTTAACTATCCCACACATGATCTAGAGTTGGCGGCGGTAGTTCATGCTTTGAAGATATGGAGACATTACTTGTTGGGTAATGTGTGCCACATTTACACCGATCATAAAAGCCTGAAGTATATCTTTACTCAACCTGAGTTGAATATGCGTCAACGAAGGTGGCTTGAGTTGATCAAGGACTACAATTTGCAAGTGCACTACCATCCTGGAAAGGCAAATGTAGTTCTTGATGCCTTGAGTAGAAAGTCTCATTCTAGTTACGCTATCCAAGGAGACTATCACTTAGCTCATCTTATGCATCCAGTGGTACTCCACAATATCACCTTTGAGCTCCACACTTACAGATAAAATTATTGAGGCTCAAAAGACTGACGTGGGCATCTTTCATATCAAGAAGAAAATGAAGTTAAAACCAGCCACTCGCTTTCGTGTGGATGAAAGGGGTGTCTTATGGTTTGATGATCGTCTAGTGGTACCCAAAGATAAAGACCTTAGGCAACAGATCTTAGCTGAAGCTCATTCTTCCAATTATTCTATCCATCCAGGTAGTAGCAAGATGTATGAAGACTTGAGACCTAGATTTTGGTGGACCAAAATGAAGCTAGAATTGCTGACTTTGTTGCCCGTTGTGATACACTTTGTCGGGTTAAGGCCGTTCATCTTAAGCCTCTGGTCCACTCCAACCTCTCTCTGTCCCTAGCTGGAAGTGGGAAGAAATCAGCATGGACTTTATCACCGGTTTGCCCATGACGCAAAAGGGTCATGATTCTATTTGGGTGATCGTGGATCGTTTGACCAAGACTGCCCATTTTATTCCTGTGAGTGTTACTATCCGTCCTCATCAATGTGCGGAGTTGTATATGGCTCAGATTTATCGGCTCCATGGTGTTCCTAAAACCATCATATCGGATCGAGGGCCATAGTTTGTTGCACGTTTACGGGAGCATATGCACAAAGCATTGGGCACCAACTTGCTCCGTAGTTCAGCTTATCACCCTCAAACCTCTGGTCAAACAGAAAGAGTCAATCAAATTCTAGAAGACTTGCTACGGTCTTGTGTTCTATCTATAGGAGGATCTTGGGAGAGCTGGTTACATTTGGCCGAGTTCTCATATAACAATAGTTATCAGGAAAGTATCAAGATGGCTCCTTTTGAAGCGTTGTATGGGAGAAGATGTCGAACACCTTCTCATTGGGTTGAACCTAGTGAGCGTTGGTATTATGGGCTTGAGTTAATCCAGGGACGCTGAAGAAAAAGTGAAGGTGATCCAACAACATATCAAAGGCTGCCCAATCTCGTCAAAAAATCTTATGCCGATAAGAGAAAGGCGTCCTATTGAGTTTGAGGTTGGTGACTATGTGTATCTCAAAGTGTCTCCCATGAAAGGTGTACAACGTTTTGGTGTTAAAAGGAAGTTGGCCCCGAGGTATGTGGGTCCCTACCAAATCCTGGAGAAAAGGGGAAAAGGTAGCATATAAAATTCAGTTACCCCCGAGAGATGAGTGCTATCTTTAATGTTTTCCATGTTTCTCAACTCAAGAAATGCCTTCGGTGCCCGAAGAAAGAATAGAAACTCAAGATGTATAGTTGAAATCAGATTTAACATATGAAGCACGACCAGTGAAGGTTCTTGATACTAAAGAGAGAATTACACGTAACAAAGTGATCCGGTTCTATAAGGTCACTTGGAACAATGAGAGTGATTGGGATGCTACTTGGGAAAGGGAAGATTACCTAAGAGAAGTATATCCGTCATTTGCCGAACAATGGTACGTTTACCTAATCTCGGGACGAGATTCCTTTAAGGGGGGAGGGCTGTAACACCCCAGGTGTTGGCTCACTAAATCACCTGCATAAACTGGTCATAAGCATCATCATCATTTCATATATGCATGTGTGTGACAAGTTCTTATACCATTCCTATGTGTATGCTTATGAAAAGTGCATGTGATGCTTGCTTTGCTTGCTGGATTCTAAGTCAGGACATGTAATGTTGTTAAAAGTGCTCTACAGTAGCTTAACTATGCTTAGGACACTAAATGGAACAATGTTCATGTTGGACATTTTGTCTAATTATGCTCTAGATCATAGTTTGACTTGAATGCCTTCAAAGGTGGTTTTGTTTGACTGTTTCAAAAATGCAAGCTAGAAACTTTGCATGGCTGTGAGCCCTAAATAAAAGTTGTAGATAATTTAGTATAGAACAAACTTTGTTTAAGGCTCATGTCATGAAAATGTGCACAAGGTGCTCAAAAATGCACATTTAAATCAGAAACAGTGCTGTTTTTCCCCTCTGAAAAATGGCTAAGTCGTGGATGCAGTTTAGTGTGTTTTTACCCCTGTTTAATCAGCTTGTAGTTTCCAAACCAAGCCAAACCAGTAAAACTCCTTTAATCAAAGTTGTAGAGCAACTATCAATCTACAACTTTTAGTAAAACGTTTTTGGCTAATATTGCATGGTTTAACGAGTTAATTACGGGTTGAAGGTCGCGGGTTCATTCGGCCGTCGACTTAATTCAATCGGCGCCATCCCGTTTTCAAGCGGCGGGCGTGGCCGACCGGCGCCCGCAACGCTCGCCACTTGGCGTCCGTCGCGTGCGCCCGGCCCCCCGCCCGCCGTCGCCAGGCCACGGCGTCCGCCTCCAGCCATCGCCACGCGCCGCCCGGCCCCTCCCCCCTCCTTTCCATCTCCTCCTCCTCCCCTCTTCCCAGGGCGGAAGAAGAAGGCGCCGGCGGTGCCAAGCTCCGCCGCCGCTCCACGCCCCCACCGCGCCACCACCCAAACTCCACCCAAGCTCCGCCACCATGTCCTCCATCTCTTGAGCCAGCTAGCGCCTCCATCCATCCAAAGGTGAGGCCGCATTGCTGAGTTCCGCCCACCCGCCATTGTCGGAGGGGCGCCGCCCGAGCTTCGAGCTCGCCCTGGCCGGCGATGCTCCGCCCCTCTCGCTCTCGCTCGTGCACCGTCTCGGAGTCGTCGTGTGTAGTTGATGGTGAAACCCTAGATGGTTGAGCCAATTAGGGTCCCGGCTAGCCGGAACAAAGCGCAGCCGCCGCCCCGCCCTCGCCCCGCCGCCATGCACGCCATGAAGCTAAAGCGCTCCCGCCATAGCAACCCTAGTGCCTAGCCCCTCCGCTTGCTTCGCCTAGGTGCGGTAGGACTTGCTTGGCGCTGCTCAATTGAGCCCGCCGTTGCCAAGCCAAGAGCGGCAATGGCGCCGCCATGCAGCGCCGCCGCCCCGCCATCGCCGCCGCGCCGTCGAGCTTCGCTCCGGCCGATGCGCGCGCCTCTAACCTACCTCTATCGACGCGCCAGGTCACGGGGGAGCACGGCGGGTGGTGATGATGTGGTCGCCGGTGACCTCACCGCCGGCGTGCTTCCGCCCGTCAAAATCCGGGCGCCGCCGTCCCCTGTCTCTGTCTCACTGGCGGCGGGGGGTCCGTTGACCCGCGGGCCCCCTTTGTCGGTCGGGTTAGGATTTAGGTTTTTGTTTTTATTTTTTTCCAGAAAAATGCTTGAATCTTGTTTAATTCATAACTCGAGCAAATGAAGTCCAAATGGTGTGATTCCAATTTTGCTAGGTTTCTGGAGATGTCTAGTTTTTATTAAAAATATGAAACATGGCATGTTATGCAATAGATTTTGTTTGATCTATTTATTTTGTTCTAGGCCTTGGAAAATAGTTTAATGCATAACTAATTATTAATTGGTGCTAAAAATATGAAACCAGTGGGGTTAGCTTTGTTTTGACCTGCTCTGTATAGAAAAAAATATTGGTTGGCATGTACCCCTGTTTTGCAGAGCAGTTTGCTAAATAAGTTGATTTTAGGCATTGTTTGATAATATATTTACCATGTTTTCTATATGCATGTTTATGAGGTGAAATTTGGAACATTGTATCTTAGTGCTATGATGATGCTATGAAAAATATAAAATCTGTTGTTTGATACTTTTCAAATGGATTTGTGAATTATCCATCTTTAAGCTTGTGTAGCTTGTTCTTTTGGTACAGGTAGTTGTACTTAGAATTTTAAGGTGAAATTTAAACTAGGGTCCATGTGAGCTATAAGTAGTCTACTGTAATTTTTATGGATTTTTCTGGGTAGTTTTACTATGTGCTCATTTGTGCCCTTAAATAATGAAATAAATTGAAAAGGGTATTTTAATTAATGTTTTAGAATGGCTTGTTAGGTTTTCTGTTAATTATTAGTCATACTTTAACTTTTGGTCAGGTTGGGTGAGCTTGAATTGTAAGTTGGAACATGAGTAAATAATTAATTCTCCAATTTAAGCTTTTCTGAACAGCTGGTGATACTTTTGGTGTTGCATAGCTTAGATGGTGTTTTCTGACTTTGTGGTCAATAGCAAAGTGGTAGATAATTTCATTATCTAGTTGCTGTTAAAATTTGAAAGCATTTGGTGGAGTAGTTTAAGAGTTATGGTATTATCTTGTGAGGTTCCAGAGAAAGGGTTCCTCTCTGGAATTTCTGGACAGATCTGGGAAAGCTGATTGTTTGGCATTTTTGGATTGTAAATCTGTCTGTAGTATCTAAATAAGAGTTATAGACAATTTCATGAGCTTTCCAGAATGTCCTCATATATGTCAATTGGATTTATAGAACTCCAGTTACAGTTGTTTCTTTCAGCTGCCCTCTGTAGGACAGAAATCCTGAAATGTGTTTGCTTTGAATACTTGCCCTTGTGTGTGTGACTTATATCTTGTAGATGCTTTGCTAATTTATACACGTGATTAGGTGCAGGTTGTATGTCCTTAACTGATGATGAAAAGTTATACCTTGACTTGCTTGGTGAGTGTTCAATCTTGTTTAGAGAGGAGATATGCACCTACTCTGTAACTTAAAGTGATTTGAATAGAGTCATCACCTCAGCTGGAGGGTTTAGTGTTGTTGCTGTTATTCACTCTCTTACATAATCATCTTGTGCATTCATTATTCTCATTTATGCATTGCATTCAATAGGTTCGCCGAAGGGGGTAACGGTCTTGGAGTTCGGGGACCTGCAGCGGGGAGCACCGGGAGGAGGAGCAAGGGGGAACAGCCGGTGAAAAGCAACTCCGTCGGAGAAGAAGAACTAACTGAGTGCCCCAATCACGAGCCTGCAACCTTTGTGAAAGGCAAGCCCCGGAGCATATTAAGCCTCCCACTTTTTATAAAATGCACTTGAGTACTTTATGCTGTTTATTGCATTAAGTTTAGGAGTTGGTTGAAGATGTTGCTGCATTTATCCTATCCTTGTCCAGTATATATGTTATATCCCTGAATCCCATGTCTTAGGTTAGGAGCGATGAAAATGCTTAGTCTTGCTTAGACCGGTAGAAGTCGGGTGATATCCTGTCATCCGCGAGTTATAGGTGGTTACTCTTTGGTTACCATCGGCTTTATGTGTTATCATGGAAATGAACCGTGTGCTAATCAAAAGAAGACCGGGCGGGGGCGGTGGACCCTGTCCGAGTCGATTAAGGACTGAGTCGTTGTTTCACTCTTGGTCATGTTGAACGCAGCCTAACACATAGTTGGCCCGGCCCTGTGTGCCAAGTGGCCGCGGCTCGTTAGCTCAACTCAAGACGGGATAACCCGGGGGGCGGTTGGGCAATTCGCGGGATAGCGGCATACTAGACCAAGGGCAAGCATGTCTAACTGTCTGGCGTCGTCCTTGGGTTTGCATGACTTGAACATCCTGGCTATCCGACTTTCCGGTTTTGCCGACGATAAATCGGGCCCGACCTGAGTTGTGCGAAGAAGAGTAACCTAAGGCGACTCGATCCGATCTGCTTTGGGTGTGTGTTGGGAATACCCCCCGAGCTCGGTTGAAATCGATTCGAATCGCCGTCTCTCCCGGATAGTGAGAACTTGACCTTGCCTGGCAATCGTAGATCTCACTAAAATAATTATGGTTCAAGTATGATGTTGTTATGGTTGAAAGCTGTACTAAATTGGATATGGTTATTAATGCTTGTTATAAATAAGTGTTTGCTTAGTACAAGGACACATTTAGATGGAAGGTAAAATAATTTAAGCTGCTGCTAGTATAATTAATTATTCATCAATTATCGCTTGTACTTTTATGCAAAATGTTGTCAAGCTAGCTCCACTTATATTTCAGCCTTGCATAATCCTTGGTGTCATTTATTTCTGGTTTATGACGGGTAAGTCTAGCTGAGTACATCCTCGTACTCGGGGTTTATTTTCCCTTTGTTGCGGATGATATCCTTTATATAGGCTATTGCTTGGTATGTCTTCACCCTGCTTTGGGGATGAGGACTAGATCTCGGGCAAAGATCGTTTCCTTTATCTTACCATATGCTTTTGTGGGATGACTATGGATCCGGCATGTATCTGAACTAAGTGTGTGTTCTTGAATGTTTTCAAAACTATGTTGCTTTTTACTACTGCAAACTGGTGTTGTAATAACTAAGTATGTCTATGCTATGTCACTTGTGAACTATTTGTGAACTCTGATGTAACGGATGGTGAATTATGTTAAGTTGCGTTCGATCTTGGCTTGTATGTTTTGTTGGTTTGAAATCCTTCGAGATTTCCGGACTACAAACAAGGTCATGATTATATGGGCTCAAGGGATTATATGGGCTCAAGTGTGAAATTAATCACTTCGGTGAGAGTTTATACTTGTGCTCCTATACACGATTATTAGGGGAGGTACATGGGATAGTAGTTGTGTGTGAAAGTAAGCGTAACCTTGAGCAACTATTTCTCTAACCGAACTTTTATTTTCTTTACCATCCCATATAGCAGTTTTAGCTCATCACTATAAACATAGTGGATATCTTCTCTAGCAAACAAGGTCCCATCCACTTATGCATGAATCTAAGGGTAGGGTGACCTTCTAGGTTTTGCCAGTTTGAACTTCCCAATTGCTTCCCAAAAAGAGAAACGGTTGAATTACTCGTGCGATCAAGATAAAGAGAGCATTTCTTATTAAACCCTAGATGTTGGCTAAGATCCTTCCACGAAACGAAATATTCAGTTTGAAACATGTGAAAGCTAATTCCACCATCTACCTCTTTTAAAGTGCACAAGAATTGCATGGTAAGAAATCGAGATCCCGTTTTCCACACCGGATCAATACCTTCCCACCCGACATGCTTCCAAATGAGAGTAAATTCTACATCCATACCTATTTTTGTGAGGATGTGGGGTCTTCTCTGTGGGTGTACATGAGCTCCTTGATGAGGTTGTAGGCTTGCTTCTCTCGATCCCCTTCCAGGTCGATGTCGGGCATGGCATCCATCGGTGCTTGTTCCTCCTCCATGATCGGGGGAGTCTCTTCATGCACTGAGCTTTCTTCATGCTCGGTGGAGTAGTGGGTGCTTGAGCTCCCCCGTGACCGCCTTGAGCGAGACCTTGTCATCCTCTTGACGGCTCCCGCTACCCCTCCGTGAATCTTTTCATGGTGGGTGGTGAAGAAGCGAGAGCTTGGAGGAGGCTTGCTTAGCGAGGGCTTGCTGCGGGAGCTAGGATTTCTTGCTCTTGTGTTGCTAGAATTGGTGAGAGTAAGAGAGAGCTAGAGAGTGAAATGAGAGGGAGAGAAAATGGAGAGTGTGTGGGGGTGGAGAGCCTCCTCCCGGCCTCCTCTTATTTATAGGCGGTGAACAACCGCCATGGAGGGGGAGGAGGCAACGGCCACCTGCACCCGCCCGGCGGGGAGCCGTTGGCGCTGCAGCCAAATGGTGCGGCCGCACTCCTGGTGCACCGTGCCGAGGAGTGGGCCCGCCTGCTCCCCCCTTTGGCCGGTAGCTCCCAACGGCCACCTCCACTTCCAAACCGTTGGGGGTTCGGTGAGACCCCCAATAGCGCTTTTGATTTTGAATTTTTATTAATTTTCTTTGAAATTTTTATTTTTAAATATTCTGAAAAAATAAGTTTTGAAAATGCCAAATTATTTTAGTGCAGAAAATGATTTTTTGCAAGATTTTTCTAAACTTTTTGAAATACACCAAAATATTCGTTTAATAATAAAACCCTAAATTGAGGTTTTCTTTTTTTTTTGTTTAGGTTTTCAAAACATTTTATCATTGAAAGATAACTTTTTATTTAAATTTTCATTTATTTTTTTTGCTTGGCCTAATACCAAGTATTTCAAGGAAGGTTGATTGGAATTATAATTTGAATTAAAATTCAAATTACCTCCTTGTTGGCGGGGTTGATTATTCCATCCGCCGTTATTTTGCTGGAGATACCCGTTGCTGCTGTTGTTGATGTAGGCAGCTTCTTCATGGGTTTCGGGGTAGTCATTCCCTGAATGGCCAACATTGCCACAGACCTCACACGTCATGTGTGAGTCTATAGCTTGGACGTAGCCCTTCTTCATGGCATCTTTTTCGTGGGCTCTTTCGTCCAGTCTCTTGAGCAGTAGGTCTATTTTCGCGACAAGCATATCTACCTCCTTGACAGTATGCATGCCTTTTTGTTTTTGTGACTGGGACCTTTTCTCCCCCCATCCTTGATTGGACAGGATTTTCTCGATCAGGGCCTCCGCCCCAGTGATGATGAGGGAGAGGAATGCTCCTCTAGCTGCAGCGTCCAGATGGCCCTTCGACATAGGGATTAACCCCTCATAGAAGGTTTGCAGGATCATCCAATCTTTCATCCCATGGTGTGGGCAGGCTTGAATGTAGTCTTACAGTCTGTCCCATGCTTCAGGGATGTTCTCTAAGCTGCTTTGTTGGAACGACGTGATCTCCTCTAAGGGCAGTTGTTTTGCCTAGAGGGAAGAACTTCGCAAGGAACGCCGCTGAGCACTTGGCCCAGGTGTCAACAGCTTCCCAGTCCTTGTAGAACCACTGTTTTGCCTTTCCCGTGAGGGAGAAGGAAACAGGCGGAGGCGGATGGCCTCCGGTGCGACATCTTTTATGACGATGGTGTCGCACAGCTCCAGGAACTGTTGGAGATGAGCGTTGGCGTCCTCACTCGGCAAGCCACATAATGTGCTTGCCTACACCATAGTGATGAGACCGGTGTGAAGTTCAAAGTTCTTATCGCCAAGGTTGACAGGAGTACTTGAAGAAGAAACGGTACAGGACCGAGTCTTTTTCAAGATAGCCTCTGGATTGCTGGTGAGGTTTTTCGGCAGATCGAATCCAGTCATACACTATCTGTTTTCATCCACAACAGGAGAAAACAAGAAAAGGTAATCCTGTATGAACAAAGGCTACTTTTACACAAGTATATTATCCAAGTTTATGTTTTCATATAAATTCTTTCCTAGCCTTCCCCTGGTGACAACGCCAGAAATGCGGTTGACATCCCTTAACATCATTACTGAGAATAGAGGTGAATCTATCCCCGGCAATGAGTAAGGAATGCTTGGGGTGGTGTACCTCAGCTACCATATCACTAGATCAGCCATGGCACTGGGGCACACCTCACCAGTTATTCCCCTTACTGCTACTAGTGATATACCTCTGATGATAGTTTCGGAATAATCTGGCATGGGCACCATGACATACTGTTGGTATAAATTAACTGCACTCCATTAAATAAGTTTTAAGTAGGATTATCCACAAGCGCACAGATATCATACCAATGTCACATTTTACCCGGAGGTTTTAAATATCGTATCCACAGGGAACAGTTGTGATGATGATAAAGTATATAGACTTAACCCTACAATTAGGCTAGATAATATCAAGAAAGAGGAAATAGCTATTGAACTCTAGTTCTGACAACCGGTAAGCTTTGTATAATATTGTCCTAACTGGGCAAGTATCCTGAATAAGAGAAGAAACAGAGTAATTTCCTACCAAGAACCTATAAGCCTATCAGTCCTATCAACGGGAAGTGGACTATAGAGGAACCAACGCAGCTGTCACCTACGCGGACTACCATTATCCGGCTAGTCAGGGAACATCCACAAGCAATCATAGCCCAGACACCACGTCTACACTACGAATTACTACTTCAATTAAGTAATGACCAAGACCAAAGCACTCAATATGAGACATGAACTTAAGAACAAATAAGAACAACTGCTTACTTGAATCGAAATGATGAATACAAAAGTACCTCAGAACGCAGCTTCGGGCGAGGGAGCTGAATCTAGAAGAATACAGCTACGAAGAAGCACCGACAGGCCAGAACTCCTCCAGAATCTCTACTCCTCTACTCAATCTGTCTAAACTCTAAACAAAACTAGATCTAGAAGAATTAGTCTCTCCTAATTGCTACAACTAGATGAACTAAAACTAGATGAACTAGAACTAGATCAACTAGAGGGACCCTAACCCTAATTATGTAGAGAATATGAAGCACCGGGGTGTAGAATGCCCCTAGGAAGGGCCTTGGGGCATCATTATATAGGCCGAGGTGGAGTAGAGGGCAAGGAACCGCCACATCATCGATCCGCGTCTTCATGTTGTGTGCACCGTCGTATCAAACCAACCTTAGATCGACGTAGGGATGCTCTGCTGGGGTGCCAAGGAAGCGTGGGAGGAAGACTCCAGAAGGCGGCGGCCAGATGCCACAGGGGGCGCCGACTGGCGCCAGGGTGGGGCCGGTCGGTCCCACCTGGACTCCCCTGTGGGTCCCGCTGCTTCGGTGTCTTCTAGATGTTTCCCGAGCCCGATGACGATATTTTCCCGACGTGGATAAGTTTCGTGATAATTATGCACTCTAATCCCTCTTTTATACTTTTCTTGGATAATCCCTGAAAAATATAGAATATGCAAAACTTGTGGAAATTGTCAGTTAAAACCCTAGACTAATGTGTATTCATGTATCCTTTCATGTCTAAAGTTCTAATAAATATTGACGTTATCCACCGTCAACAACTCCCCCAAGCTTACCTTTTGCCAGTCCCTTGGCAAACAACCTAAGCCTAATTATTAAAATATTTGGATCAGGAGTTGCTGCAATACTTTTATTTTTTTAAGCACATTTGCTTTTAAACATAAATTTTCCTCCTGTTTAGACAAAAACTGCTCTAACTTTTAAACTTACCCATTTTACCTTTAACTATAGGGCTTTTCAGCTTTTGCATAAGTCTTGAGCAATCAAAAGATAGAACAATCAAGTCAAGCACTATGTCTCAAATTCTTCATAGTACCAATATTCTAGAGTTTTATAAATTTTTAAAATAAAACTCAGAGCTTAATTGTATGATACCCTCAAATCTGTTATTATATATGGTATTTATGGATCTCACTGAGGCATTAATGATGTTATGCCTTCCTACAACTAAGGATTTATAGTGGAGCTTATAGGAGTGGCAATAACAAGGATGAGCATACTTGCAATTCATATGTTGTAAAGTCAAACAATGGATCCATAGAGAATCGAGGCATACAATCAAATCAAGATGTGCATGTGTATGGAATATGGTGGATAGGTGTATATATGGTATTTAGTGGCTAGTACTAATTCTACTTTTGCTCTTTAAAGATAACTCCCTCCTTAGAACTTTTCACGGGAAAACATGGGCTATCTTTATTCACTCTTTCTTTCTCTTCTTCTTCTTTTTTTTTAATCTGGGAGGCGGACATCTGTGTACCCATTGTTTTAATTGTTGGATACTTGTCCATCTTTTACTCCCCTTTTTCTTCTACTCTTTTTTTTCAATACTTTTGCATAGCCACATGCATCCATTGAATATAAATAATTGGAGAGATAATGATAAGAAATTACAGCAATTAAATGGGGGCTGTCCTATAGGGTATATTTTGAGTGTTTACTCCTAGTGTAGAAGAAAAACATTTTTAAGGTGGATCCAGATGAAAGTGGAAATGACTGCACTTACACCCTAGAGTAGGAGTAATGCATATGTGGGTGGAGTGCGTAAGTGATCTTGATTTTAAAAGCATGACAAGACTCTCATAAGGTATATAACAAAGGTTGACTGAACTCAATGTAAAGCAAGCAGCATGAATACGCAAATGTTTTTCTAACGCTAAATGTATTATATGGCTTTGGTAGGAATTCAAACTTTATCATACAAGAGCTCATCATGTAAGATTTTAGGTTTTGAAAATAAATCTCCAGAACTTAGTAATGCTAGGAATAAGATAAATAGCAGCTTAGACCTTCATGTATCATATCAATCAATTACCTAGACTTAGCTCAAGCATATGCCTCCACAAGTTTCGTGTTCAGAGTAAATTCTTATATCAAAATAGTTATGTCCAAAACTCGGGAGAATTTATGGTTGAAAACTAGTCACTTGAAAGGAATTACTGTAGAGCAACTATTCATCATCTCCAAGATAAAATTTTAATGTTCTCTAGTTTTTATTTAACTCTTACTAACTAGACACACTCTATGATCACACCTTAATATATAGATAAGTATTTTGTTTTTGATTTTAAATTTGTTATTCATCTTTTTATTTCTATTGGACTTACAAGACTTTAAAGACATGGACCTTCATGTGCCCATATATTTTTAGTATTTTATAACTATATAAAATAGACTCGATAATCGCCTAGGTATAGTTACCTAATAACTAGGGGATACTCCTCCCTCAAGCTAGATGTTTGCAATACTTGGTGTTGATGATCTTTAGAACGAGCTTGTTAGCGATTATCTTAGTGGGCTCCACCGATAGACTCACTCCTTAGTCATAATGTTATCCTGCATAGTTATACTCCAACAAGAAAACCAAAACTCGAGGCTCAAATTTAATAAGAGGTTAGCGATCAGCCAATAAATAATTGATTATTCTTATGAGTTGATTTCAAATTGACAAGTTTTAGCAGGATTCTCTTTTTTTAGGAATTTCTAGTTATGTAGAAATTAAATATGTGTGCATTATATAGTTGTATTTTTTATGCCTCCACAGAGAATATTTATTCTTATGGGGTTTAGGATTTTATAATGCAAGAAATTAAATACAGGAGCTATTATTATTTTTTTATGCCACCACAGTAAATATTCCTCTGAGGGTTACCACAAGTTTATTCACGTGGGGCTTTTTAAAATTTTATGATGCAAAGAAATGAAGCAATAAAGATTTTTATTTCTTTTTAATATTTATGAAGATGAATATGTTAAAGTGAAATTGGATAGGAATACTAATTAATTAGATAACTACCATATTACCTTATGGCAAGGATATAAAATTTAAAGTTTACCGATAGAACTTCTTCTTCCACTTTTGTGTATCTCTCCATCTTGAGAGATGGAGGTCTTGATGGTTGCATACCTCTAGTGATGGTGATATCGCTTTTGTTCTTTGGTTTGGCCCATAGGTTGAAGTAGAGCTTTAATAGTAGCCGGCAAAGATCTTGCTCGGTGTGCATGTTCACAGAACTTGTAGAATTAATAAACTTTGCTCGATGCGGTGTCCTATTTGTAAAACCAAGGCGTAGATCAAGTGCATAGGCTCTGCTAGTGGAAAAACACCAACGTAACCAAATTTATCCCTTTTTATTTTTTTCTCTATCTTTAGGCACTTTGAACAAGATAAAGTTGGTGTTACATGATTTGTTTATTTATGACATGAGTGGTAAGATCAAAAGATTAAGCATTGAATGTTGCATTTAAGTTCACATGGCGTAAAAAGAATAAAATTATTTAACCAATGGATGGATTGTCTATCTCTATATAAATTTTCACATGAGTGTGACTATCAT
>JADLZL010001604.1:0-59148 GCA_015844335.1 Chrysopogon serrulatus | reverse complement strand
TCCCTCGTTTCGATCACGGTCAGGTTCGACTTACTTACAATTCAAATGCATATTTTATACTCTGAATTTCGATACAAATTTCAATTCTTCATATTAATTGCTTTAAGAAATAATAAACCCCTTCAACCCATAACTTGAGAAAAATAAATTATATGACACCCTTCTAGAGTCATGATTATTTTGAAATTTATAAGTGCTTCATGATTGTCTAAGTTATTGTAGGAAGTAAGATAGCAAAGATAATGATTATTCAATTTCGATAATTTGTCTTTGGAGATTTTATTTCAAAAATTTAAAAACACTTAGCTTCACTCCTCTTTGTAATGGAACTTAATAATAATTATAATAATCCACTTTAATAGCTTTGGTCGAGAGGTTTATCATATTCCCAAAGATCATAAAATAAAAATTAAATAAAAATAAAATTCACTTTATTAAGCAATATTATGAAGGAGGCATGAGCTATTTAAAAAGATTCCGAGGAAATAAAAAGGGACAAGTGTCCCGAAACCTCAAAAAGATAGATCACGAGGAAATAAAAAGGGACAAGTGTTCGGAACCTCGATTTAAGAAGGAAAGAAATATGAGCATGTGCTCAGCAAAAAGAAAGGCTCATGGTCCCTCCAACATAATATGCCAAGAAGTGAGAATTTTTCCCCGATCTAAGGAATATGATATCTCTCTCCCTCGCTATAAAAGTATCCAATTTATGTCACTACTACTGGTGCCACTACAAATGAGAGGATCGAAGCTATGTTTTTGCAAAATACATCTCCACTCCAAAAGACACAACTAAAGAAAGAGTAATCAATCTTAAGCTCTCTTGCTCCGCAATCACTTGAGGATTCATGATAGATACTTTAAAATTTCACAATGCATGATAACTAGACTAGTGCTATATAATTTAAGTTTCAAGTTAAACATTGAATGTGCACCCGTTTTGCCAAAACCAACCTTTTTCTTGGGACGAGCAAAAGCCTAAGTGTGGGGGTAATTGTTGACACCTGTTATCGCCCAAAATTTATTAGCAATTACCACTCCCCGAGACATGAATATATAATAAGAATAGGGTTACCACCGACAATTTCCACTAGTTTTGGTGATTTGTGCATTTTTAGGGAATTTTCCGAAAAGCCTAAAAGAGGGATTTAAGTGCTAATTTACCACGAAAACTTGATCGCGACACAAGCACATCGCCGGAGGGTTCGTGAATACTCCGAAGACACCGAAAGCAACAGGGGGGCCAGCAAGCCCGCCAAGTGGGGCCGGGCGGCCCCACCCTGCGCCGGGCGGCCCCTAGGGTTAGGGTTTGCCGCCCCTTTCTCGAACCTTCCTCCACCGCCTCGAGGAATCATCCTGGCCGCTTGCTACATCGGTTTGATCCAACGACACGTATCAATCCCACCGGGCTATAAAAGGAGGGCCATACCCCCGGAGGAGGCCGATCAAGAGATGAAGAATCGAGCTTTAGATAGAGATCCACTAGATCTAGGCTAGCAATCAACATAGAGATTAGAGAGATAGAGTAGAAGAGTAGAGATTCGGAGGAGCCCCTACCCTGTCGGAGCATCCTCGGGAGTCAGATTCGCCCTGATTCGGCTCTCTCGCCCCTGAGCTGCATTCTGAGGTACTTTTGTATTTACCATTCTGATTCAAGTAAGCGCTTGTTTATATTCGTTCTTTGGTTTGCAACTCATATTACATTGAATACTTTGATTTGGGTAGCTCCTAGGTCGAGTAGTATTCGTAGCGTAGACGTGGTGTCCGGGTTATGATTGCCCGTGAATGTCCCCCGATCAAACCCGGATAGTGGTAGCTCGCGTAGGTGACTTTATAGCTACGTTGAATCCTCCTCCGTAGTCCACTTCCCGTTGATAGGACCGATAGGCTTGTAGGTGTCCGGGTAGGTAGATTACTCTGTTTCTTCTCCTATTCAAAGTCACTTGTCCGATAAGACGATATTATACAAAGTTTACCGGTAGTTAGAACTAGAGTACATTAGCTATTTCCTTATTCTTAATAGTTTTCTAGATTGTTTGTACCCCCTTAGATTAAGAGTATTAGGTCAATCATAATTCACCCATCTGTTCCTTTGGGTTCGATATTAAAACCGGGTTGATCTTGGTGAAGTTCTCGATCAAGATATATCTGTGGCGCTTGTGGATAATCTGATTATAATCATTATTTAGGGTGCAGTTAATTTATACCAACAGTGATGGAGTTTTATTTATTTTGGTGGAAAGATGTAACACCCTGGGTGTTAAGCACCCTAATATAATGGCCATGTCATCACCCTAAGCATGTACTTAGTGCTAATCATGCATAATGGTCACCTAAGCTAAATAAGTTGCATTAGTTTTACCTAAATTATGCACTTATGCATCTCTTTATGTGAGTGCTTTAGGTTTTTGGTAAGTTAATGACTTACTTAATCACCTAGAGTTGGTTTAGGGTTAACAAGTGCTAATTCATTAAAATAATAATTAGTGTGATATGCTGCTAAGTGAGTGCTTGGTCTGGCAAGCAAATCCTAGATAGGTTTTATGAATTGAATGTGTAATTGGTTCCAAAAGTTTGAGTTCAAACATGGTTATCATACTTAGCCCTTGATTGAGTATTTGGTTACCAAATTTTGAATCCCCTTTGGAGAAACAATTAAATAAAGCTTTATTAATAAAATTTATTAAATCTTGGCTTTGATGCAAAGTTCAAAGATCAAACTTTGCATTGATGCTTTGCCTTGTGATTTGTGATCACTAAAATCACCTTTAACTAAGTCAATTAGTTGCTAATCTCAAGTGTTTTGAAAACCTTGACTGCAGCCCACTAACTGAATGGCAGCAGTTCCGTTACTGAACTTCAGTTCAGTTTCTTTCTAGCTCTCTTTCCCGATCCATACCTCCCAATCTATCCAGTTTCAGAGTTGGATCTTTAAAGCAAATTTGAATAGGGCATATAGGGCTACAACTTTCCCAATTGGAGAAACTTGAGTTGCTGTATCGTTTTGGGAGAAAATTGGAGATGAAAATCGGGTTTCAAAAACTGCTACAGTAATTCGGGGCAAAATTCCTTTTCTCCTCTCCCATACTTTGCTGTCACCGGCGTCGTGGCGCCGTTCCAGCGCCTTCGCCAGAGAAGCTGCGCTGCCAACCACCTGTCCATCATCGTGAAGACGCCAGCCACCTCTCCCTTCTCTTCCTTGTCCATTTAAGCCACCGTCGCGGCCGTCTTTCTCTCTCTTTTCTCTGCTCCCACCGTCGAGCTTCACTGTCAACGGTGAAATTCACGTTGCTCACTCCACGATCGCCTACTGCCTCTCACCTACAGCTCCGTCGCATCCTCGCGCATCGATTGCACCCACCATTGCCCCATCTCACCGCCGGAATCGCCTCGTCGCGCTCCTTTCTTCCCCAACTGCGGCAGCTGCGCCGCGGCACCATTCCCACCGTGGCCAGGTCGACTCAGAGCCGTTCGAGCTACGTCGTTCCTTATTTTAGCTTTGCCTTGTGATGCTAACCGTCATCGGCCTCTTCCTTCTGGCAGCCGAGGCCCAGACACGCTGGAACGCCGCCGCGACCTCAAGTTCGCGTCGCTGCAGCCGCCTTCGTCGCGAACGTCCCTGCTCCGCTCCATCTCTGACTCAACCAGCAGGAGCACCAGGTTTGCCTCGAGCTCCCAAAGCCAACCCCACCCTTGCTTTTGTCTCTACCGAGCCCTTGTGGCCGGAACGCCGTTGCATAGCCATCGCAGTTGGCCGCAGAGCCGCCATGGCCATCGCCGTTCGTCCTCTGGCCACCGTTTGGTCCTGTTCCACACCTCGTCATGTTCGCCAGGTCCAGAGGAGTCCGTCAGTGCCCTCAGCGCCGTCCGAATCCTCGCCATTGTCGAGAACGACGAGTGGCCGCTGTTGCTGTTTCGTTGGAACGGAGTGGCGAGAAGGAGAAGTAAGAGCTGACGGGCGGGCCCCGGTTGTCAGCCTAAGAGAGAAGTGGAGGTTTAATGTTTCCAAAAGAATAATTAAAAGTGCTGCAATTTAGAAAATGCATAGGAAAATAAATAAAGGTGATAAAAGTGCAAACTAAAATTTGCTGTAATCCTTGAGTTGTGCTCTACCATAGAAAAATAAGTGTTAGGCATATTAATCAGTTTTGGCATGAGATAAAATTACCTTCGTTAATTAATAAATGCGGTTTCTATAAGTTTTGTAGGCCAAGATAAATATCCAAAAATTATAAAATTTATTTTGCCACTGTTTCATAATGTAGTCAACCTCCCTAAAAAGTTTGGGATTAATTTGATGAAGTTTAATTATATCATTATTTATATGCTTTAATAAATTAGTTCATAATTGCTTAAGTGATTAGTATAAATAATTTGATGACTTGAGTGTATTTGGAGTTGATTGAAGGCCATGAAACACATCTACCCCTGCTGTTTCATAGCAATTTAATTATCTTCTCCTTATGATCATGGTTAGCCTTTAGTAATAGTTGTAAATGGTTTAATTAATGGCTCAACTAGTAAATGCATACATGTAACCTTAATTGCCTCGATGCAACCTCTTAGGTAAAAAGAGTAAGCTATGAAAGTGATTCCATGTAAGGGTCTGCTAATCCATGATTAGTAGTCCTTTATATATTACAAATTAGTTGACTTGTTAAGTGGATAAATAAAAGTGCTTTGATAATAAATGTTTGCAAATGCACCATGAAGGGAAGCTGTACTCAAAATGTTATTATGACTTTGATCATCATCATTCATGAAGCATCTCATGCAGCATGATTAGCTTTTCATTATGTTGAAGCATGCATCTCATCTTCGTATAGGGATCGAGCGCAAGTAGGGGTCGTTGATCAAGCCACCGATCCGGACTTTCACTCGAGTGGGGTTCATCTAGATTATCTGAAGATCACCCAAGTACTAACTTTTGTAATCCCAAGGCAAGCCCCGGAGCATAAAACATCTTCTCCTTGTGATTCTTGAAAATTTACAGTCGTTTTATATTTCATGCATTAATTGCTATAGATTATGGAAGCAACCCAATTGATGCATTACCTATCTTGGTACTCTATTTTACCTTACCTTGATCGCCCTGTTGTTCATAATAAGATAGAAATGCTTAGCCATGCACAGGAGATAAAAGTTTGGTTTATGAGCTATCTTTTATTATAATAATTCGCTACTCAGGAGTTGTCCTGAGTAGATGATGATGAATTAGTTGTTAACCGGAGACCGGACGGGACATGGGAAATGTCTCTGGTGGAAGCTGACAGGGTTACCTGGTCGTGCTAGTCCCGTCTGTGTCGATTAAGGACTGTTCCGATGTAGGCCTATTGTGGTCGAAACTTTGCAGTAGTGACCACATACTCCGGTAAGCCTGAGTACCTCGGCTATTCCATTACGTGAAGCGAGAACCGCGCACTGGGCATGGGAGATGGCAGGAGTAGCGTGAACCCACCCGGGGAATCTCAGGGAGATGTCCACCGGGCGGTGGTGTTCTGTGCTCTCGGTTAGCGCGGACTGGTTCAGGTATGGAGGATCTGAGGGAATGGTTGATATACGCAAGGCTCAAACCGACGTATGTCGTGTGGTTGGGAATCCCCAGCTGGGTTATTAATCGGTTCGAATCATCGTTGCTCCTCAGTTATGGAGACTCGACTCTCCGACCACTCATCGTAGTGTATTTATGGAACCAATGATGTTGATTATGATATGGATGGATACAAAGAAAGTTTATGAATTAGACTAGGGGTAGAAGAAAGTTTTGGTAATACTTGATCTAAAACTTGCAACTAAGGATTCATTATTAGTAGGCTTTTCTGTAAAATATTTCTCTGGTTTCTGGCCTAGAAATCCCATTAAGCCAGCATGCCCTTGATACTCTCTCTCTTTGTCGGGTAAGACTTGTTGAGTACCCTCTGTACTCAGGGTTTGTTAACCCCTGTTGCAGGTCAAGAAGGTCATCTGCAGATTGTCTTGTGTGCACCCGTAAGGCGGTGATTTCTGTTGAGTGTTTTTAATAAAGTTAGTAATGCTACTTTACTCTGTGAGCAAGAGTGCAACAATAGTTGTAATGATGTTTAAATCCTAACTTGTAAAACTAGGTTGTATGCTTCCTCTTACTCTAATGTAATCTATTTTGTATATTTATGAAAACCTAGTTGTAATACTGTGATACCAATGTAACCACCGATCCTGCTCGGAGAAACAGGCTGTCTAAGTTGTTGTCTCTCATGTACAAATAATCGGAGGCCTGAAAGACGATGATAATAACATGTGGGACATACAATTTAGCCGGTTCTGTGACAAAAGATGGCATGTTTTTGCGTAACTCTCAGTGTAAGAGTCAGTATTTTTATATCGGGAGTGCATGTGAATCTTGACCATGGATACATGAAAAGAATCTCAACAAGGGTCACAACAATTTGACAAAGCTCAATATGATAACAAGCAAAGATATTACGGAGGTTTTTGCATTGTATGATGTCATATGGCCTTAGTAAGATATATCATCATTGAGGGAACTTTTGAATTTTTTAAGCATTTTGGAAATAAAAAAACCTCCGAATGTCAAGTTTTCTCTTAGAACAAAGTCATAGCAAATTCTATCGTACCATATCATATCAGGTAACAACTTAGACAAAGATTATGCAGTTGCAGCCCACAAGTTTCAAGTTTTCAAGATGAGATATTTTTAGCCAATAAACTTAAATCTTGGGGAATACTAAGTTTTAAACTTGGCACATATGAAATATAAAACAGAGCAACTATTCATCATATCAACAAAGGAAATACTTGAGCATAACTTACGTCACATATATTAGAGTGGAATTACATTTTTGTTATATTTTTTTTTTCATGTTTTATTTTTTTTTTTTTTGAAAAGAAATGCTTGAAATTAAATATGTCATCCAGAAATAAAAAGGAAAAATTCTTGAAAATAAATATGCAACGCAAGTACAACACACCTCAGAAGTGAGGGTCCGCCCCCAAGCTAGCTGGATGCCTACGGGTCAGGGTTCTATCCCCAAAGACAGCCAGTAGGCTATCTGTTTCTTGGACCACCTCCTTATCAGGGCATTTGTTACTGCTTGTTCCCGTTGTTGTTGCTGTTGCCATTGTTGATGTTAGAGGTACCACTGCTGGTATTCATGGTGAAAACAATAGAAATACAAGCACAACTCGAGAGCGGGTTATGGTTAGAAAAGTAATCACACTCGAGAGCTTGCTTGGCTAGCTTGTGCAAGAGATTTTTTTTGCAGAGGTTTCTTGTGCTACAACTTTGTTGGAAATGACTAAAAGCATAAGAGAGCAAGAGAGTGAAAAAGCGGAGGTGAAAATGGAGAGTGTGAGGGAGTGATGAGCTCCACCCGGCCACCCTGCTATTTATAGAACCAGCAACCGGTCGAAAGGGGGAAGGGGCAATGGCTCCTAGACATTGGCAAAGGCTGAGGCCGAGTGGCATTGGGCAAGGTGCGGCCGCACCCTGGTGCGCCCGCACCATGGGTGGGCTCACCTGCTATCCCCTTTGGTAGGTAGTGGCCAGCGGCCATTTCAAACTCATGACCATTGGGGTTCATTTGAATTCCCAATGGTCTACTCAGAATTTAATTTCCGACCAAGTTTTATTATGAAAATTATTTCTAAAAACTCTAAAAAAATGAGAACTGAGAATAACAAATTATTCCAGTGTAGAAAATGATTTTTGCTGAATTTTTTTAGACTTTTGAAAATTTTAAATAATTTGATTTTTTTTACTTACCGAACCTTTACACCATATCTAAATTTAGTTAAAGAAGGATATTTTAACCTAAGCACTATGCTTAATTTAAAAAGCAATGGTTATACTACGCGTGTACATAACCAAACTAGAGCATATGACATAAACAAAAGAAGCATGATCTCTGAATAATTGGAGATAATTATGAGTAAAAAGGTCGGTGAACATCTACATACCTGAGTGTACTTACCGACAGCATCTAGGGTTGGAAGTATTGTAGTTGCTGCATCGGTGCCATGGTTACTCATTGTTGTTGATGGCTTCCTTGATCTCTCTCTTTTTTTTAAGCGGGGGTCTCCCCTAAGCCAGCATGAGACCTAAAGTTTTATTCAAGGTTCATCTCCCTCTGCTCTTTGTCTTTTCTTACATGGTTAGAAAATGGCGGATCATGAGTGGACTTACCACCACTCATAATTACCGCATAAAAAGATGGCTTGCAGGAATAGTAGCAACAATATGAGCTCAATGTGTTTTTTTCTTTTTGTGAAAGCTCAATTGATTTTTCATAGAGGAAGACAAACTTTTATTATTTATGGGAGAATTTTTTTTCAAATTTTATTACTAGATACAAGCTTTTTCATGAAATATTCTTTTTACTCTTGCTTGCTCTATCAAAAGGTTTTTAAATAAAAGTTGATTCGAAATGTAATTTGAGTTAAAAATTCTAATTGTTACCTTTTAGTATTTAGGGGTACCCACACCATTTTGATCAGCCTATTCCTTATTACGAAGTTCATGTTGCCCGTGTTGACAACAAGTCCAACGGGCACATTAGCAACAATGGAAACAGAGAACTCACGAAGTGTCGTATGGGCCAGCGAGTTCAGTGCTGATGGTGCTAGGGTGACGAGTTCAGTTGCTGATGGAGTGTTGAAAATATAGAATGATGCGAAGTTATGCTATACTTCAAAGTGACTCTGGATTTTCGGTGAAGCTTATCGGCAAGTCGAATCTCATCAAACACAATCCTGTTTTCATCCATAACAGGAGAAAACAAGCAAAATTATCCTACATGAGCAGTGGTTACTACATAGACATATTATTATGAACATGTTCTAATAGATCCTTTTAACCTAGTGTCTTCCCCGGCAATGGCGCCAGAAATGCTTGTAGGCATTTCTTAACATCACTGCTAGTTTTACATTCTCAGCAACAGTGCCAGAAATGCTTGTGGGCAATCTTATCATTATTACTGGGATGGCATCCCTAGCAATGAAACCAAGAAATATCTCAATGGTAGTTCTTTATGATTACAGAACAAGTCCACAAGCACACAGAATTACCATTGTAGCATTTCACCCAGAAGTATTCAGGGTATCGTATTTTTCTAAGGGAAGGCATAGGTATAAAAGACTCCTCAGGTACATGAGCAAGATAACATGTTGTATAGTAAACCAAAGTTCATAGCAAGGGTAAACAATGATAGATATTTGAATTGTGTGACACACACGGAAACCAATCTCAAGAATAAAAAATAAAGAATAAAGAAAGAAAGAAAAAATCTAAACTGAAGCAGGCATCCTAGTGTACACAAGGGTAGAGTGATGAAGATAGAGATGGATTTCTATGGCTTCATAGTCCAAAGGTAGACAAAACAATACTTCTACTTGCTTACTTCGGACACCGGATCGCATCTAGTCTGCTAGGTGATGCCGGTATATAACTCTGCGCCGTACCCTTGATGTGGGGGATTACAACGAATGAACAGGGTTGTCACCACCTGCCGCCTACCACCTCAACCGATGGGTACGAGGCAAACGAGGGTAGCCTCTAGCTTAGACACCATGTCTACGTTATCGACTACTACTCTAGCGTCGATCAGGGCGATCTGTCTTTATGAGGGACCCTCTACTAGAGCATTCGTTACTAATCCGAGCAACGAACAACGAACCTGCAAACAAGTTTAGGTAAAGCTCATCTAATCAAAAGACATAGAAAATCATAACAACCATGAACACCTACTTGGTCAAGATCCCGTTAAGGTACCAAGAATGTGCTCATTGAGAGATGAGTGGGGGAAGACCAAAAAAAGATGGTTCTTTCCCAACTCTCCCTCACACCCCTCTCTACTCCACTCTAACTAGCTAACTAAGGTATGAACCCTAGAACATGATGTTCTTATCTCTATGGACAAGATAGCTCTTAACCTTGTGCATGATATGAACAATAGAACAAACAAGATCATATGCTAAACTAGTAACATAATAATCTAGCTCTAGTTCATAACCGTATTGATAAAATAAGAGCAAGAATAAAATGAAGAACAAGATATGAATTACAATGAAAAATAATATATAAATCATACCAATTCTCTAAAAGCTCTTGCCTTCCTAGTATAAGCCTTGGCCTAGCTCCAAAATACTACTAAAACTAAAAGAATACAAGTGTGGAGAGGGAGAGAGGCTCCAAGTGTGGTGTCTGTGAAAATGGGGGGCTCCTCCCCTCCTTTTATAGTTGATTCAGGTCGGTTTGGGAGCTATTGGCGGTCCTTAACTCATAAACATAACCGCAACACTCACATAAAATGAAGATCGTGTGAACACCAAACTTAGAGTTAGGGCTTATATCTAATCAGTTCCACAAGTTTTAATGATTTACCACTTACAGGAGGACATACCGAAAATATATGAAAATATACACATAAAGGACTACAAAATATATATAAAAAGGCTCAAAGAATGAGTGGCCCAGTCACCAGAATACCTGGGTCCCAAACTGTTGGCGGTTCTTAACTCACATATTTTCCCCGCCAACTTTACATAAAATCCATACTAATAAACATAAAACTTAGTATTAGGCTTTAAAGCTAATAAGTTCCATGAGTTTTGGTGCTCTCCATTACTTTGCAGGATGTTTAATTTTCCATCAAGAAAAAATATCTCAAATAAAGAAATGGAGTTCACCATCACATAGAGCTCGTCGCACCGATTAAAATGGATATATCATTCGCTATTTTTGGAGCACAGATTCAAGAAATATTAATTTTATAAAATATAAAGAAAAGAAAATAAAATAATAAAAGGAAAAGAACCTACCTGGCAGTAGGCCGGCCCACGCAGCCAAGCCAACCGGCCTCCAGGGCTGGGCAGGGCCGCTGGCTGGAGCAGCCCAAGCCGGGCCGAGTGCCTGCAGGCCTCAAGGCCAGCCCGGGGGGCACGTGGGCCAAGGCCCAGGCGGGCCGCCGACCACCGAGCCGGCCTAGGCCGCGGTGCAGCAGGCCGGCCAGGCCACACAGCCCCTGGCCGAGCAATAGGCCAGCCCAGAGTGGGCCGAGCAGGCCACCGAGCCACCCACCGGCCCACAGGCATGCAGTCAGCCCAAGAACAAGGCCTAGGGGGCGCTGCGTAGCCCAAAGAAGGAGGAGGATGAGGCCCAAGGCAAAATTCTACTGTACAAAGTGCATTTCCATTTGTTTTAGTACCATATTGGCTACCTCGGAGTGGTTTCCATCCCTCCTAGCCTATAAAAGAAGGCCTCCACCCCCTCCAAAAGACACACCACACTTGGAGCCATTCTCCCTCTCTACTCTTTAGACTTAGCTATTTTTATCTTTTATCTTTAGTAGTGGAGCGAGGCCAAGCCTTGTAATTGGAGAGCAAGGGCACTTGGAGATTTGGTATGATTTATACATTGTTCTTTATTTCAATTCATATCATGTTCTTCATTTTGTTCTTGTTCTTATTTTATCAATATAGTTATGAACTATAGCTAGATTATTATGTTACTAGTTTAGCATATGATCTTGTTTGTTCTAGCGTTCATACCATGCACAAGGTTAAGAGCTATCTTGTCCATAAAGATAAGAACATCATGTTCTAGGTTTCATACCTTAGTTAGCTAGTTAGAGTGGAGTAGAGAGGGATGTGAGGGAGAGTTGGGGAAGAACCATCTTTTTTTGGTCTTCCCCTGCTTGTTCCTCAATGAGCATGTTTTTGGTACCTTAACGAGATCTTGACCAAGTAGGTGTTCATGGTTGTTATGATTTTCTCTGTCTTTTGATTAGATGAGCTTTACCTAAGCTTGTTTACGGGTTCGTTGTTCGTTGCATGGATGAGTAACAGATGCTCTAGTAGAGGGTCCCTGATAAAGACGGATCGCCCTGATCAACGCTAGAGTAGTAGACGATAGCGTAGACGTGGTGTCTAAGCTAGAGACTACCTTCGTTTGCCTCACTCCACGGATGTGGGGTAGGCGGCAGGTGGTGACAGCCTTGTCCATCCCTTGCACTCCCCCATGTTTGAGTGTGGCGTAGATCTGTAGACCGGCAACGCTTGGCAAACCAAGTGTTATCCGATGCCCAAAGTAAGCAGGTAGAAGTATTGTTTGTCTACCTTTAGGCCGTGAAGCCATAGGAATCCATCTCAAACTTCATCACTCTACCCTTGTGTACACTAGGATGCCTGCTCCAGATTAGGTTTCTTCTTTCTTTCTTTATTCTTTATTCTTTAGATTGGTTTTCGTATGTGTGTCACACTATCCAAATATCTATCATTGTTTACCCCTGCTATGAACTTTGGTTTACTATACAACATGTTATCTTATTCATGTACCTGATAGAGTCTTTTATACCTATGCCTTCCTTTGGGATCAATATAAATACGACACCTAGAATACTCACGGGTGAAATGCTACAACGGTAATTTCATGCGCTTGCGGACTTATTCTGTAATCGTTAAGAACTACCATTGAGACGTTTCTTGGTTTCATTGTTAGGGATGCAATCCCAGTAATAATGGTAAGAATGCCCACAAGTATTTTTGGTACTGTTACTGAGAATGTAAAACTAGCAGTGACGCTAAGAAATACCAACACAAATATAGATACAAACACCAAGCCCAAGAAGTGAAAGCCCGAATAAATCTCGAATCTAGCCCAGGTTGCAGGAGCAGTCCTCGGTAAATTAGACGCCCAGGATGCATCCGGACTCCATTTTCTGTGATCTAGGACTTTTTGGAAAGCTAATGATGAGGCCAACGTGCTCACCAAAGATGGGCCTGATTGGAGCCCATTTGGGTGCAGCCACAGCCTGATGCGATTGCACAACCAGTAAGCCCAAACAAGCCTAGCTTTGGTCGGTTGCCTCCCACCGACGTTCCAAAGGTAGTGGCGCAGGGGGTTCAGGTTCATTGTATCTGGAAAGGTCGATTTAAAATACAAAGAACCCCCTCCACCTCACTTATAAAAGGAGGCCTCCCCTCTCGTCATTCCATCAATCAACCATCAAGGGGCAAGAGCACACACAAGAGCTCCACTTCATAAGGGCCTAGGCCCTAGCTAGCCTAGCTAGTTTAGCATAGGGAGTGAGTGAGGAAGAGTAGAGAGGAGGTTCAGGTGTGTCTGCCACCTCTTGTCTTGGACTCGGGGTCACCGGGTTGAGGAGACGGAGTCCCAGGCGTGTTGGCTCCCTCTCGACTTGTACCTCTACGGCCACATTCTACTTGGAGTACAAGGTCCATGTTCGACTATGGTGGTGAGTCTCTATTTGTGTTATCTTGTGTACTACATTCTTGCGGGTTCGTTGTTCGTTACTTGACTTAATAGCGAATGCTCTAGTAGAGGGTCCTTGATAAAGACGGATAGCCATGTACAACACTAGAGTAGTAGTCGATAGCGTAGACGTAGTGTTGTTGGTATTTCTTAACGTAATGTGAAAGAATCCGCAAGCGCACGGAATTACCGTCGTAGCAATTCACCCAAAAGTATTTAGGGTATCATATTTCCATAGGGAATGGAGGTATTTCTTCTAACTAGCTCGTCCAAGGATCACACAAGGGTAGAGTTGGAATGGGGTAGTGAGGTTCTTCTATGATTTAGGTTGTCTACACGAAGATAATCTTGCTTACTACACTCTTGCTTCGGGCACCGGATCGCACCTAGTCTGCTAGGTGATGCCGGCCTATAACTCTACGCCACACCCAAATGTGGGGGAATACAAAGGATGCTAGGGCTGTCACCACCTAGCACCTACCCCTCACCTATGGAGTGTGAGGCAAACGAGGGTAGCCTCTAGCCTAGACACCACGTCTACGCTATCGACTACTACTCTAGCGTTAGCTAGGGCTATCCGTCTTTATCAGAGACCCTCTACTAGAGCATCCGCTACTAAGTCAAGTAATAGACAACGAACTCACAAGAATGTAATGCACAAGATAACATGAATAGAGACTCACCATCGTAGTTGAACATGGACCTTATACTCCAAGTAGTACAAGACCGTAGAGGCACACGTTGAGAGGGAGACGACACGTCCGGCACTCCGCCTCCTCAACCCGGAGACACCAAATCCAAGACGAGAGATGGCAGACACACCCGAACCTCCTCTCTACTTTCCCTCACTCACTCCCTATACTACAACTAGCTAGGCTAGCTAGGGCCTAGGCCCCTATGAAGTGGAGCTCTTGTGTGTGCTCTTGCCCCCTTGGTGGTTGGTTGATTGGTTGATGATATGAGGAGAGGGATAGGCCTCCTTTTATAAGTGAGGTGGAGGGGGCTCTTTGCAAGATTCCACCAAACCGACCTCCCCGGATACATTGAACCTGGATGCCCCTGCAAACCGACGTTGGGAAGGCGGTGGGAAACAACCAACCAAAGCTCGGGCCGAACTGGGCTGCTAGGGGTGCGCCCGCACTAGGGTGCGGCCGCAACCTGGTGGGCTCCAATCAGGCCCATCTTTGGTGAGCACATCGGCCTCGTCGTTAGCTTTCCGAAAAGTACTGGATCACTAAAAACAGAGTCTGGATGCAGGGCGTCCAATTTACTAAGGACTGCTCCTGCAGCCCGGACTGGATTCGAGACTTGTTCGGGCTTTCACTTCTTGGGATCATACTTGGTGTTTGTATCTATGGTTGGGACCTAGGCATTCTGGTGACTGGGCCACTCATTCTTTGAGCCTTTTTATATATATTTTATAGCCCTTTATGTGTATATTTTTATGTATTCTGGCATGTCCTCCTGCAAGTGGTAGATCACCAAAACTTGTGGAACTGATAGTTATAAGCCCTAACTCTAAGTTTGGTGGTCATGTATGTTTATTTTATGCGAGTGTTGGTAGTTAATGTTTATGAGTTAAGGACCACCAACAAACTCCCCCACGCTTGCCTCTTGCTCGTCCTACGAGCAAGGCTTAAAGGTAGAATTAACCATGAGCATAAAATCCTAATATATACAACTTTCATAAAAATTATTCCATCACATTTCTTACACTGGTGGAATATATGGCATTAGCTAACATGTTTTCTTAGGTTGTTGAAAAGTGGAATGGTTCTTGAAACAAAGTTATCTTCCTAAATTCTTATCTTAGCAACTTAGAGATTTAAAAGTTTTAACAATAAAGCATAGATCACTTTATACTCCTCAAAAGGCACTCTCAAATCACTCAAATTTGTATGATTCCTCACCAAGGCATAGCAAAGTTTTGCCTTCTTTTGTCTTTCCTACCTTCAGGAGAGTTTATGTGGAGCTTTGCGTAGGGGTAAAACAAGATGGCATACTTGCATTGCATATGTTATAAAGTCAAAACAAGGATCCACGGAGAAGTGTCATGTCTTGTTAGATCAAGATGTGCATGTGTGCGGAAGATGATATGCTAAACACTATACTCCTTTTGTAGATATGATCTTTCTCTACTATTTATTATTTTTGAGACATAGCTACCTTTCCCTTTTTTACATGAGCCTTCATGTGCCCATCTTTTTTTTACTATGGACCTTCATGTGTCCATATCTTTTTTTTTTTTCTTTGGGACCTTCATGTGTCCCCTTTTTTTACCTTTTTAGCCCATGTCTCTTTTACTAAAATATAATTGTAGAGAAAGATCATTACCTATTATAACATGGAGTATTTTTCTAATGAACATTTTTTTTGAATCTACCCTTAGTGTAAGAGTAGAACATTTTTGGTGGGTCTATATGAAAGGCATGTTTTTGCTTACTCCTAGTGTAGAAGCAGCATACATATGTGGCGTCACTAGTAGGGATATGATGATGGATGACGTTCACCTTTGGTCACTGTATGTGTCAGGAACGTCACATAGTTTCACCTGTGACGACCTTGTGAAGAAAATCATATCGTCACAGGGGTCGCGTCACATTTGTTAATGTGTGACGAAATGTCAAATTTGGTCACAGATGTTGTTCCATTAAATGACGATAAGTCCATCGTCAAAGTTGTGCAAGCATTCTGTGACGAGCTGATTTGGTCATGTATATGACGCTGTGGTCGTCACAATACGTCGTTTGACGGGCATCTTGATGGCGCCGTTAACGGCGTCTGTTCGTCCTATGACGCTATGAATTGGTCACCAATTGCTTTAGTGTATCGTCATAAGTGGTGGTGTTTGCCACGTAGGACGCTGACGTGGCTGATGATGTGTCGTGTTATGTGGCAGCTACGCCACTGCTGTTCATTGGTCCACGTGGAGCAATTAGGATCTGCCATGTGGCTGGTTATAATTGGTTCATTAATCGTCACAGGTAGCACTTTAAAATTGTCAATAAAGGTTGCATCATTTTGGTCACAGATTATAGTTTTGACATCAATAATTTTGGTCACAGAATTGCAGCTAAATAAATAAATTGCAGTTTGCAATTGGGAGTAGGAAGACCACATAATTCCATAGTTCAATTAAAACCAGTATTTGCACTGAGTGCCCAGCACCACCACTTGAGCACATAAACTCAGTTCACAGCACACATTTAAATCAGTTTGCACAAACAAAACAGGAAATATTAAATAGTTGGCACCACAGCCAACTTAAGTTTGTCACTAGCCAAAATGTGCAGGCCAAACACAGCAAGACTGATCTGCAGCCTTCATGTTGGAGGACCAGCACTCGAACGAGGAGCTTGGAGGTTCAAGATCTGCCTGAGCAGCAACCTATTCTCCTCCGTCTCCTTCCTATTCTGCTCTGCCAGCTTCTTGTACTCCTCCAATTCATTTTGTTGCCTGAGCAGCCTTTCATCAGCTTCTTCACTTTTCTTCCTGAGTTCGTCGAGTTCACCTTGAACAGCAGCCCTTGCTTCAACTGCAAGTTGTGCCCGAAGCTCGCTTTCATTTGATGTTGATGAATTGGAGGGTTGTGGTGTTTTGATGCCAACACTCTTCAGGAAATGTTGAGAGCTGGTTTTGGAGAGCACAGTGGACACCACAGTCATGCCTTCAGTTGTATAACCTGCAGCCCTAAGGTCCTGGTTCATAGCCTCCATTTCAGACTGAAAAAACATGGGCACAAACCAGTTAGATGTTTGCTAAGACTGCTATAGAGTAAACACAAGACATGGCAAAGCAGTTTTTGACATAGTGTAAAGTGTAAACCAATCAAGTACTATATATGGTTAACCATGTAGCAGCACAAGGAACATTCACCACTCTAGTGTTACTTAAATTAAGTAGCAGACTATGTTCCACAGAGCTCGTTTCATATGCCAAAGAACAGAGGGCATCTCACTCGCCACTATTGTTGCTCAAGTATCTAGATTAATCAGGCAACTACTTTCAGTCTAGGACTAGTTAGATTCATCAGGTAACTGTTCATTCAGTAAAAGGTGTAAAAACCTGGCTGACATCAACAGCTAACACAACCATACTTTTGTTTGGCAAACACTACCTTTGAATTTATACATCCAAAGGAATCCTATAGCTGACAGATCCAAAACATCTCAGGAAAATTATTGTATTCTCTTATAAACATCTAGAGAGAACTATAAACTCCAGTCAGGCTACTACAACATGACTTCAAGACTGACACCATTTGAATAAGTACCTTTCTGTTTCTATTATTTTCAAATACCAAGTTGATGCAACACAAGACTCCATCAGGCTTATGCATTCAGAGTACAAGAAATATATTGATTCAGAGCAGTAGCAAATGCAGACAATATCTTCATTCAAAGAAATATATACAGATGATAACTGTAAAAGATGCACAGGCGACACTAGATTGAAATTGAGAGAAATGATAATCAGTTCATGCAGACATTGATTCAGAGCAGTACCACATGCAGACATTGATTTGACATTGATAGGAATAATAATTAGGCCAGAACAAAGTGGCCAGCGAAACAAACAGTGCCAATGAACATCATATGATCTGATAAAAATGCATTGAATAAATCAAACTAATGATCTTACAAGTGCTTCTCTTGCAGGTTCACTCATGCCACGTTTGGAGCTGGTGTGGCAGGTCTTGAAGGCCTCCACCGCATCTAATTCTTCAGTCATATCTAAGCTGGGTTCTTCCCTTTTTCTCTTCTGCTTCTGTCCATGCATAAACATTCACATAAAAGTTGTCTCAAATCTAGTGCAAAGGCAGCTGATTCATGGAAACGTACAGGTAATCGTACAAGGAAATTTACACTTACATAATCATATAGGTGTGCCTCGTAGCAGCGAGAACCAGTAGTCTGATGATATTTCACCTTACTATGGTTCTGCTTGTTCTTTTCACATGTTTCCTACAAGAGAAACTAGATGTCAGATGGGATCATAGATTGAAAATGAGAAGATCCTGTGCAAACTGAATGTGAAATAATAATATATGACAAGATACCCATACCATGTTTTTTTGGATCAGTCCACTTTGCAACTAGTGCCTTCCACTGTTCATCAGTCATGTAAGAAACAGGTGAAGTTGTCGGAACCTCATTTGCAGCTACACCATTGAAGTATTTTGCCTTGAGCCTATATCGCTGGTTCTTTATTACAGTGCGCATCAGATCAGTACAAGCTTCTTCTGTTGGCTTGTCTTTAGTCTTAATGGCCAAGCGCCCCTAGGCATTTGTGAACTCCATAGTTAGTTAGACAATTAAGGTGAAGTAGTATAAAAGTTTAGATTAGAAATAGCACTTACAGAAAGCTCTCCCTCAAATTTGTCATAGTAATTTTTGTCTTTCTTGTAGTCTTTCCAATGTGGTAGGACAGGCATGCTTTCCCGAACGATGATGCCACCCTCTGATGCAAACTTGGCTGCTTGAACAGGTTCATGCGGCCTTCTTTTGCCTTCGTCAACAACAATGGGCAGTCTTCTTCCCATAGCTTTAGTCATCTTGTCTAGCTGTTTTCCCACAGTTGGTCCTCTGGGTCTCCTTGGTGCTTGCTGTGCTGCAGCTACAAAATAGATATCATTTAATGAAATGGTTTACTTTCATTCAAATGAGCAAAATAGATGTCATATTTATTGAAAAAATGTTACATGCCTTCAGTTTCATCTCTAGTTCCATTGTCTGCACCTGTACTGTCATGAGCAGCAGGTGCCATGCCTTCATCTCCACCTGTGCTCAAATGATCATCAAGTCCAGGTGTAGTAGAGCTGTCTGCTATGCCATCATGGCCATCTGTTGGTTGTACAACATTGTGGTCATCTGTCTGTGTAGCTTGAAGGCTCTTTGAAGATCCTGTTTTGGTTTGAGCAGGCTGTTCCTCTGCCTGTCGACCTGCCCTCACTCTCTTGCTGCACCGAGTTCCTGGAGCCATGGTGGGTTTTTTCTTCTTCTTTGAAGCAAGGATTTTCTTAGAGTACTGCAAAAATAAGAAAAGGCAAGTGCATTAATAAGCAAGACCCTATATTAAATTTTAGGTATGAAATATAGATCATGAATGTAAAAGCAGGACCATATATTAAACAACAAACTGAAAACATTTATATGCAATGCAACTATTCCCCATGCACTACTAGGGTGATAGAATAATCACCTTTAATGGCACTGGTTCTGGCAGCTCATCAGATTCAGTGTCATCATCATCATCACTATCTCCTTGATCATCATCGTCAAGGAGATACTCTGATGAATCCGAATCTTCACTATGAGTTTTTTTACCCCCCTTCATTGCAGTAGAAGACTCAGGTACAGATTTATTAAAGTCAGCAGCAAGAGTTGGCAGTCCTAGTTCTTGCAGCTTCTTGTTATTGTTAGCCACGCGTATATCCCGGCTTCTCTCATAATCAGTTATTGTTGGTTCAACTACTTTCAAAGCTGCAGTTTCTGTGAGAAGCAAACAATGGCCAGATCAGGTCACCGGACTAGATCTTGACATTTTAGTTCATCATATTATAGCTAATCATGTTAGGCACACTTGGACTAAAAATTCTATTTGGAAAAAAGGTCCTCAATTGGATAGAGATTTGACCAAGTTTATAGTTAGAACATCAAATTAGATTCATTAGATTAGATATATTATAAAATCCCTAAAGCGTAGCCTAAAAGACCAGATCATTCTAAAATGTTTTGTTCACAAGGCATAGGTTTCAACATGCAAGGTTAAGCTTCTTAGCATTGGAAAATCGTACAAGGAAATTTTCTATATGCCCTTGCTCCAGATCCCTAAAATGCCAATGAGAAAATTTTAGTTAACTACTTGGCTAACTAAACACGTGGGTGTAGGAAGATAGGCATCCACATAACCAAACCCATTAATTCACATGATATGCTTGCAGTCACATATACAACTAAACACGTGGGTGTAGGAACACAGAGGATGTCTAATTCTCTTGTGCACAGAAGCTGCAGGTCAGAGGACACAGCAAGATCGAGCATCTCAAGTGCAGCTTCCACTTCCTACATCGACCTGTGGAAAGAAGCTGGTTGCGCGTGTACTAGAATGGAGCAAACATGAAGCGCTTGAATTTTATTGTGATTGGAGTAGAGATCAAAGGCGACAAAAAACAGAGGAGGACCTTAACACTAATACAGTACCTCAGACCACACCCACAAACTGAACTCAACTGAACTGAACTCCCACAAAAATTCAGTTTGGTAGGAATGAGATACTATCTCCTATATTTACCTCTGACCCTAACAACCTAAGTGAACTAATAGCAAAATAACATTTACCCCTGTTTTGATTGGAACTGCAAAGCACGAATTCTACATTTCACAAAGTAACAGAAGATGTGGCTTTTACCTTCTTTTTCTTGTGAAGTTTGCTTCCTTCTTTGCCCCCTTGTTGCCACCATCGAGGTCGCCACCCAAATCCTGCGATTGTTAGGGTTGAAGGTGAGTAGAGAGAAACAAGGATGAGCCGAGCCAAATGAAGGATGGGGCGAGCCAAATGTGGATGATTGGGGCGAGCCAAATGTGGATGCGGATGCGTTAGAGCAGGGTTCTCCGGCGAGGGTCGTCGGCGACGACGTAGGTCAGCGCCGGATGTGCTTCCCCGGCGTTGGCGGTTGTATGTGGGGGGAGGGAGGAGCTCGTCGAAGGAGGCTGAATCAAGGGGCGACGAGGTACCTGCTCCGCGTGGTCGACGATGGAGGTCCTCGACGGCGGCGGTTTTGCCCTGACGGCTGGGGTTGGGAGAAATGGTGGGAAAAAGAGAGGAGAGGGGAGCTGTTTGACCGGGAAAAAAGATAAATGGCAAAGGGATGTTGGTGGCGCGAATTTTTTTTCAGGATTGGGCCTGTTTTGGCGCTTGTTTTGTTTTCAGGATGGCGCCAGTTTTGCCGCGTTTTTTTTCACAAGCACTGAAAATGCAGTCAAATAAAATTGGGAAATTTGTTATTGTTTTTTAGGATAAAGTGGTACTACAATTAAAATTAGGATATACATCACAAACTTCCCTGAATCATTTCAAATTTTTTTTACAACATTAACAAGCAAAATGAAATGTCCTTGCCAGTTTTTAGATTTTTCTAAGAACATTAGGGTATTTTTACATTTATTTGTGAGTAAATGAAAAAAATATATTAAATGGAAAACTTGGTCTAAAATGTTTGCAGATGCACACAACATATTTGCACACCTCCACGAGCACACCAAAAAAGTTTCACATGATTTCGAGATGGTCGCACTGCACGTCTACCAAACGAATGAGTTTCTCTCACGAAGTGATATGGACAACTCTAAAAGACCAATGCCTTTTGAGCATATGCATGACAAACTTTCTTGGATTCAGTTGAAATTTTTTTTACACAACATTAGGAAGCAAAATGGAGTGTCATTGCCAGTTTTCAGATTTTTGTAGGCACCATATGGTATTTTTACATTTATTTGTCAGTAAATCAATAAAAAATTATATTAAAATGGAAAACTTGGTCTAAAATTTGTGCAGATGCACACAACATATTTGCACACCTTCACGAGCACACCAAAAAAAGTTTCACATGATTTCGAGATGGTCGTATCTGCACGCCTACCAAACGAATGAGTTTCTCTCACGAAGTGATATGGACAACTCTAAAAGACCAATGCCTTTTGAGCATATGCATGACAAACTTTCTTGGATTCAGTTGAAATTTTTTTTACAACATTAGCAAGCAAAATGGAGTGTCCTTGCCAGCTTTCAGATTTTTCTATTCACCATAGGGTATTTTTACATTTATTTGTGAGTAAATCAAGAAAAATGGCATTAACAAAAAAGAAATATTTGAGGAAACAAATAATTTTACATGTATTTGTGAGTAAATGAAAAAAAAGGCATTAAAAAAAAGAAATAACAAAAAAACCCTGCCTGGAGCCGGGTTCGAACCCAGGCTATAGGGTTCAGGACCTGTAGGTGTTACCATTGCGCTATAGACGGCTGTTGTTCAGAAGTCCATTCTATTTCTATTTATCCAATAAAGTCTATCTTCTGCATAAAAACGAGATGCACCCCTGGCTAGGGGTCAGCGGCCAGACGCATCGTCTCTTCCTCATCTCATCCACCCCGCCGCATCCCCTTCCGCCGCCACTGCATCCGCCCGACGACGCCGCATCCCTCCACCCGCCACCGCATCCGCCCGCCGCCGCCGCATCCCCTTCCGCCGCCACCGCATCCGCCGCCCGAAGACGCCGCAGCCGCCATGCCATGGCTAAGGGCCAGGCCCGCGACAAAGCGACGGGCAGGTTTCTCCCCAAGACAGCCAAGGTGAAGGGTGCCAAGGAGACCAAGGCAAAGTCCCCCGCCGCACCCCGCATCTTCCTGGAGGTGAGATTAGGGTTTAGGGTTTACTGTATGGCGAGCTATTTTCTATGCTTTACAATTGTTGATCGTTTTGTGTGCTGCTGTGCGACATTGCTAAGTACTCCTATTTGAGGCAAAGTCTATGCAGTGGGTTATGATATGCGGACGAAGATGGGTCTTTTGCAAGACCGATTTGAGGCGAAAGTCCAAGAGAACACGGAACTGAAGGATCGTCTAGTCAACCTGGAATACATGGTCTTCAAGAATGCCATCTGTTGACACGAAACGTGACGCGCCGTGCCTCACACACAGCAAGCTGGAAAGCGTGGCTTCAATCGGGTGCCCGGACGATTTGGAGATCCGGAAGCGTGCCAGTCAGTTTGACCTGAAAACTGACAAGGGACAAAAGATTGTTAAATACAAAATCGGAACGTGCCGGATGAAACCAGACAGTTCCGTATATACGGCCCTGAAGCCACTTACGACGACATACAGCTGTAGAAGCTGTCTGCCAATCATGCATATGATTCATTCGGTTAATATGAAGGCAAGACACGAAAAGCATTGATTGCCGAACACGCATGCATGAGAAAACATGTTTGAACAAGTGAAAATTAACTATGAGTTGAAGTATAACCAAACTCGGCAATCAGCCGACTCGGGGTCCATGAAGAAGGAACGTGCAAGCTATCACGAGTAAGCCAATCAAGAACTTGTATCCGCCGTGCGATACCTAATCCTATCAAAGTCTAAACATTTCTATCATGCAAGAACCCACAACATGTAACAATCTAGATTGATCTAATCCAGCTACGTAAGCATATGATCTATTTATCATGGTAATAAAGGAATAAGAACTTTAGAGAATAAATAGATCTATAGAAGTAAAGAGCCGAAACTAACCAATCTGGATTGGGCAAAAGAGTGTTACAAAATATATAAAAGCATCAAACACATGCAACACGTGATAACTTAATGAATCTATTAGATCTTGCCAAGTCTAATAGAGCCGATAACTATCTTGCTTCGCTAAGCTATCAAGCGGACGCCTGCCGCACGGCCATCTAGTCGAGATAAACAAAGCATAAGCAAAGACTTCTTGATCATCAAGCAGACGCCTGCCGCACGGCCATCCAGTCGAGACAAACAAGACTACTTGCATCAAAATCTAAATCCACCGCATGATACTAGACATGATAGCAAGGTTGCCGGAACTTACGGAGGTCGACGGATCGATGGCTCCTCACGAAGAACTCGACGACACGACAAAAGGACTTGAAACATGGCACGGGGCCGGTTGTGTTGATTTGATTGTGAATATCCTTTACAATGGTCAAGGGTTTATATTTATACCCTGGTCGTAACATGAATCCTATGAGATTACGATTACACAATGTATTAAAGGTAACTCAAAAACATGGCGATCCTTTAGCTATGGTCTTCCTCGGAGTCCTTGATCGTTACGTTTCTCGCTTTCTACTCGGCTTCTCACTTGCCACCTTTTACTTCCCGAATGGAGCAACCGCCTTCAAGGCTAGCCGACCGCATGAGTGCTTGCCGATTCGCCCAGATTCAACCGACCGCAGGGACACTTGCCGAATTGTCCAGAGTCAGCCGAATGGAGGCTTGCCGAATGCTCCCGAACACTTGCTTCTCGCGAGCCTGCCATGTCTTGGCCCACAATCATATTCTCGGCCTCTACCAAAATCTAGTGTTAACACATGCCCCCTCAATTTCGGGATAAAAGTAATTTTATTCCGAAATTGACCACAAACTCTTTTCTCATTTAGGTCAACACTGTTTAAACTCGTAGCCGCCACTCGAAGCCTGTATTCCTCGATCCAAGTTTGAACCCCACTTTAGATCTCCAATGGCGACCCAGGATGGAGTTCCAGAGGTAATTTCTCGTTTCTCTCATATATTCGGTAATTTCTTTACCGATTCTCTGCCCCCTTTTGATTTGCCTTCTACGACTGCATCGTTCTTTGAAGGAATACAAGGATGAGATCTTGATTCCCTATGTGGCGAACCCAAATTCTTATTTCCTCGGCCCGATGGGAGATCCCAACCCGATTGAGTTTGTCGAGAAGGAAACTCTGAGGATCCCTTTAAATCTGGAGTCATCCCGCTGAATCTGTGGCCGAATACCTTCAAGACTTGGCTGTTTCCCCCAATTACTGGATGGAGAGATTGGTACCGGAGAATTCTGAACAAGAGCAGCAGTCACTGGGAAACTCAAGACATCCAGCATTGCTTGGAGCTATCCTTGTCAGAGACCCCTAGGAACGACTCTCTTTTGATAGCAGCCACCCATTTCTGGTCTGATGCGGCCAATGCTTTTATCTTCGGTCATGGCCCAATGTCTCTCACTCTGGCGAGATATCTTCATGATGACCGGCCTAAATGTAACAGCACCAGTGTACCCTTCAAAGTACAAAAGCAATAGCAACTCGAAGGCAGTCAAGTCAGGAGTTGGATGGGCAAAATACATTCAAACTTACATGTCAATTGGTGCCGTGGCTGACAAAGAATATAAAGCTTTCATGAATATGTGGCTGTGTAGATTCATCTTTTGTGGCAAATCTAATGAGCCAACTCTGAATCACATGGTAGTGGGTGAAGAACCGGTCATAGGCACCTTGATCCCCTTAGGCAAGTACCTTTTGGATGCTATTTACCATATGATGCATCAAACCACTTTGCCCGGATGCGCCCGGCATGGAGAAATTCAACGTGTAAATGGCCCCCGGTGGTTCGTTCGGATGTGGCTGCAAATTGTACATGCACCCGAATAGTCTCTGTGGACCTTCATGATTTGGGCTTCCCTTCGATTAATTATCTTTGAAGATGATGCGAGTAAAGAGAAAGCTTGCCGAAATATGGAGAGGCAGCATCCACCATTATAATTGATATAGACATTGGCCATCTATTCAAGCTATTCTTCAAAGGCTTTGACAATGTGATCTCGCTTCCCTACGAGAGAGAATGAAAACCCGACTACGCCCCTACAAGTTTAGCTATGAGATTGGTTGTTCGGACAAACCATCCACGAGATCTTCAATTCTTTCATCAAGCCTTGTGTTACGCGGTAGAATTTCACCATGGGAGGTTACCGCACCCCACCTATGAATTCTACAACCCAAACATGGTGGCCGGGCAATTAGGGTGTGGGCAGTTGCCCCCAAGGCTATTCTTCTCAAAAAACTATAAGGCCCGGAGAGAAAATAGGAGATGACATGGAGGCCAAGAAAGTTTTTGAACTTGGATGGGACCTGCACAGATATGAGCCTTCCCCTCTTGGGGTGATAGATGTTGCCCATCCCTTGTTTGTCTCTTGGTGGCAAGAGTGGCGTACTCACATTTTCAACATACCAGCGCATCCTCTATGTCAAGACCTGCAAGCTCAGTTTGACTCTGATAGTGAGGTGATTCTATTGTACCCACAATTTTTCTAGCCATTGGATTCATTCCTGATTCTTCAATACTTTGTCATTCACGGGATATTGAGCCTATTCCTCCTACTCGAGTGGCTCAAGACTACCGGGCTGGACCTATTCCCCTTTGGGGTTTAATGCCCCCACTTTGGCAGCCTTTATGAAAACTCTAGCGGTTTTGGGCACAGCACCTTCAAGAGGAGAAAGCAAAAGGAAAGCCACTGCTGAATCAAGCAAGGATGTTGCTTTGTGCCCCGGGAGGACAAGATCCAAGAAAGCCAAACTGTCTCCTAAGGTATACCTTGTCAACCTTTGTTGAATCTCATTTAAGCAATAATTTTGTGCTTATTTCTCCTGCCTTTTAGCCACAGGTCAAACTTTCGAGGTCGGCCAATGCTTCAACAACTATTGAAATTTCTCCTTAGGTCTCTGTTGAAGATGTAGGAATTCAGGAAACTACTGGCCATATAGGTAATATTTTCTCAGTTGGCCGTCTGGCTTTTCTGTCCTAGATGCATCTAATAGTATTCACATTCTGCCACTTTGTATCAGATCACCTCTTAGATAGGATGGCCGAAGAACCCTCTTCTCATCATGCTGCTAACTCACCATCTCTGGATATTCAGTCGAGTCCCCAACCGAGTCAGGACAGAATCCAAACTGAGGAAGATTCTGTTCAAAAGGTAGTGCCTTGCTCTCTCAATTCTTGAAGAAACCCGATCAATCGGCTAACATCCTTTCCTTTGTCTCAAAGGATGATATCCACCAATCTGCCGATTATTCCTTCACGGTTGAAGAGTATATCAACGAGGAAGGCGAAGAAACTACTTCTCGGCAAAAGGTTATCAACGTAAAAACCAAGCTCGACTAAGGGAAGTAGCTCTCCCATTGCCAAGGACATAAACATTCTCGTCGGGATGCAGATCGGATCGAGGGGGGACCTAGTTGAACTCATAGATCGGGAAATCCCTCCAACTCTCAAGGCTCCCTAGAATGCATCTCATCTTGCCGATCACCTTGGCAGGGTCAGAAGAGCGAACAAGAATATGGCCTCCAGAGCTACCTTGCAGAGTGACAATCTGTTGAAAAAGCAAGAAGCCAGAGAGCTGCACTCCCAGATTCAGGCTGCTAAACAATCCTTGGCAACTTTAGAGCTTGAACTGGAAACTATGGAGGAGGAGAAGGCTAGGTTGGAAGCTCAACTGGTTCAATTGAATGCCAAAATCCAGTCTCACAAAGATAAAATTGCCAATTTGCCGAACTCCATAGATACAGCCAAAACAAAGATAGCATCTGTCATCAAGGAGAATCAGCAGATCAAAACCAGGCTTACCAGAATCCAAAGCTCTGAGGATGACGACAAGAAGGTGCTAGAAGAAGTCAGCCGAATTAGAAACGACGCCATGGATGCAATCAAACTATTCCTAGGCAATTGAAGTACTGGCTTGTAATACACTTATACATATCATATTGCATTTCTGAGCAATTGCATCCCCTGTTATGTTTCGGTCTTCTTATCTCTGTCTGATTGATGACATAGCCAATTGCTTCAAGTTTCCCGATTAGAAGGATAATCAACCGCCTCAGGTTTCCCGATTGGGAGAATAGCCGATTCTCTTCGAACCGTCGCCTTTTGATTTAGCCGAGCCTGGCCCAGTCTGGTAACGGCCCAAAAGGAGTAAACCCTACTTCGCCGCTTGGGATACCCCGAAACATACGCCACAATCTCCATTTCGGCTTATAAATAAACCCTCTCTTCGGTTTTTATTCATCATTCTCAGTCATACACTTCCATTGCCGTCTCTTCACTTCTCTGCTCATCCCAGAAGACAATCTAGTTTCTAGGGCTCCAATGGCGAGTGGCGATGACCTGGCAAGCGTCCTGCCGAGGGAGAGGCAGAGGGAAGCCGAGCACCGCGCCGTCAGCGTCACTGGTGAGAATCGATCAGTTGCTCCTTTACGGTTCATGCTTCATGTTCATCTCTCCTAACCCTGATTTCCTTCATCTACTCAGGGTGAGGGTCATCACTGGCCAGTACCACCTCCTTCCCCCGATGGTGGTGACTCAACCGGGCACCTCGGACCAGCCGGTCCCTGTCTCCGGCTCTTCCAGTTCATCGAGTTCGTTGGACTCCGACAACTCCTACAACGCCAACCCCTGGGGTCCGGCGGAATCGGAGGGAGAGGACCCTCTGTACGTCCACGAGGAGGCGCTCAAGTTCCGCAAGGAGAGGGACGAAGCCTGGAATGAACTGGGTGACGTCTCCAAACAGTTTGGCATCGCGCAAGCCGAATGGGAGGATCAGTGCAAGCAACTCTGCGACGCCATCACTGGTTCGGCATCCCCACACAAATCTTTTCTCTCTCAATCCTCTTCGTGTGTTGATTTGCTTTTCCTGCTCAGCGCTCTCTGCAGAGAATGAGCGTCTGAAGGCGGCCGGCGAATGAGGGCAGCCGACAAGGTGAATGCCCGGGGGATCTTGCCGAGGGCACGCCCGGGCCGCCGTGGATGGCCGTGTTGATCAGGCCGTCATCCAAGGTGTGCACCTTGGCGTGTCCCTCGGCTTGGCGGCGATGACTTCCCCGACCGGTGAGAACTACACCGTCCAGGCTGTTGGCTTCGTTGGCGGCCCTCCTCATGAGATTGAGGACATCAATGAGCGTCTAGAGCATTATGAAGATCATGCTACTGCTCTTGCTGAATCTACCAATCCTCAATCTGTTCTTAATAAGTTATTCCAAGAGTAGTTTATAATTAGGGTTTGAGCGTGAATAATGAAATTATCTTACGGGAATGTGCTTGTTCATGGCTTTTGTGTTGAATGCCGAATAGATGCCTTCGATATTTTTTCGAATCGAGAATGAGTCTCAATGATGTTTCCCGAATGCGGTGGACGTCACTTTAATCGATTAGATCTTAGGCTTGCGTTGCAAAACGATTTGACGTATCACTCAAGTATTGTCATTCAAGGCTTCACCTTTCTCTTTTCCCGATAAACCAACCGCACGAACGCCAAAGTCAAATTCAATCCATTCAGCTATTTTTTTACTTGAAGGCGATACAAAGCTGTATCGGCTATCCGCCAACTTCACAATTTTTAGCTAAAGGCGATGTCGTCTCATCGGTTTGTTTGATTTCAAACTCTCTTTATGAACCAACTTCAACACTGGGTAGTATCTCTTAAGATATCGTCCATTGATAGCTCGGCAAATTCCTCTCCAAGCAAAGTCTTCAAAATATATGCATTGCCGGGCATACAATTATCTACTCGAAAAGGTCCTTCCCAATTCGGAGACCATTTGCCTAATGCTTTATCCTTTGATCCAATCGGCGGTATGGTTTTCCAAACTAGATCACCTTACGTGAATTGTTTCACTCTAACTTTCTTGTTATAATACTTGGCAACACGTATTTTGTTTTTCTCAATGTTTTCCAATTGCCACTCGAGACGAATCGATGCAAATCTTCTAACTCATCTACCATCAAATTCGTATAATCTTCCTTTTCCAATTCTTTTTGCAACATAACTTCGTCTTGATCCCGATTTGCAACTCCCATGGTAAAACAACATGATGCCCATAAACCAATTCATAGGGAGACGTTTGAGTTGACCCGTGACAAGCCATTCGGTAAGCCCATAACGCTTCATTAGGAACCAAATGCCATCTTTTTGGTTTCTCATCAATCTTCTTTTGAATGATCTTGATCATAATCTTATTTGATGCTTCTGCCTGGCCATTGGCTTGTGCATAATAAGGAGAAGAATTATACAATTTGATTCCCATGTCTTCGGCAAAGTTACAAAACTCCGAGGAGGTGAACTGAGTCCCTTGATCAGTTGTTATAGTTTGAGGGATCCCAAACCTATAAATTATATGCTCTTTAACAAAACTGATCATATTTTCTGACGTGACCTTCTTCAATGGAATAGCTTCAACCCACTTGGTAAAATAATCCGTGGCCAAGAGCACAAACTTATGTCCTTTGCTCGAAGGGGATGAATTTGACCAATTAAATCTATACCCCATCCTCTAAATGGCCAAGGTTTGATTATTGGGTTCATAGCGGATCTTTGGAGCCTTTTGAATATTGCCGAATCTTTGACAATCATGACATCCCTTATAATATTCAAAGCAATCTTCCAGCATGGTTGGCCAACAATAACCAGTTCTCCGAATTATCCACTTCATTCGGTAAGCTGATTGATGTGCACCACATAGTCCTTCATGCACTTCATACATCACCTTTCTGGCCTCTTTTTGACTCAAGCATTTAAGTAACACTCCATCTATAGATTTATAATATAATTGATCATCAAGAAGCACGAACTTGAGGGCTTTATACCTGAGCTTTCGGAAGCTTTTACGTGACGGATCCTTCGAAAAACCGGCGATCTCACACCTCCAATCATCCACCACTTGATCAGCATCAAGCATCTTTATCTGCAGTGAGAACTTCTTGATTTTCACGATATCCAGAAGCAGCTTGAGCTAACTTATTTGCTTCTTCATTGTGCCCCCTAGGAATATGATGCAAGGTTGCTATTCGAAAGCTTTTCAAAAGTTCCCGACATTCTTCATAATATTCTCTCAACACATCATTCTTGCACTCATATTGGCTAGTCAGTTGGTTGATTACTAGCTCAGAATCCCCAAAGATTTTAACAGCAACAGCTTTTATCTCTATAAGGAGCCGAAGCCCTTTAAGCAATGCTTCATACTCCACTTGATTGTTAGTAACATAAAGTTCAATGGGAATAGCATACTCAAAAGTTACTCCCTGTGGAGAAATTAAGAGAATACCAGCACCACCGCCTTTGCTACAGGATGAACCATCGAAGAATAAAACCCAGGGCACAATGCTTATCATTTCAATAGAAAGATCACGATGTTATGTAATAAAATCAGCAATAATTTGACCCTTTACCGCTTTTGCCGATTCATATCTTAAATCAAACTCGATAAAGCAAAAATCCACTTGCCAATCCTTCCATTCAAAATTGGCATCGACAGCATATGCTTTATTACATCAAAACTAGAAACTACCACGCATTCGGCATTTAATAAATAGTGCCGAAATTTGGTACACAAGTAATACACACATAAACAAAGTTTCTCTATAGCCGAATACCTTGTTTCTGGATCCAAGAGTTTTCGGCTAAGATAAGCTATCACTCTCTCCTTTCCTTCAAACTCTTGTATGAGGACCGATCCTATTGTTAGACTATCGGCCACCACATACAACTTGAAAGGCTTGCCAAGTTGTGGAGGTACCAGTACTGGTGGCGCCTTCATGTATTCTTTGATTTCATCAAAAGCCTTTTGTTGTACGTCACCCCATATGAATTCTTGATCTTTCTTGAGCTTCAAAAGTGGAGAAAAAGGCAAGACCCTTTCTGATAGATTGGATATAAACCTTCTCACAAAATTAATCTTGCCAAGCAGTGATTGTAACTCCGTAAGATTAGTTGGAGGGACAACCTTGTCTATTGCCTCCATGCTCTTTTTCCAACTTCAATCCCTCCTTTATGGACAAGAAATCCCAAAAACTCACCGGTAGAGACTCCCGAAAGCACATTTATTTGGATTCATTTTCAAACCATGTCTTCTAGTGCACTCCAAAGTCTTCCTTAAATCGGCTAAATGCCCTTCATGGTTTCTAGACTTGACCACCACGTCATCAACATAAATTTCTACAACTTTGCCAATCAACTCATGAAAGATGTAATTCATAGCTCGCTGATAGGTTGCACCGGCATTTTTTAACCCAAATGTCATGACAATCCATTCAAACAAACCAATATGCCCAGGGCATCTGAAGGCTGTCTTTGAGATATCTTCTATTGCCATGAAAATCTGGTTATAACCAGCATTTCCATCCATGAAGCTGATGATTTCATATCTAGCCGCTGCGTCTACTAACAAATCAGCAACCGGCATTGGGTACCCATCCATTGGAGTAGCTTTATTAAGATTTCTAAAGTCTGTGCATACCCTCATCTTTTCATTCTTCTTGTATACGGGAACTATATTTGAAATCCATTCTGCATAGCTGCATGGCCGAATGAAATTTGCTTCCAACAATCTTTCGATCTCTTTTTTCACATCAGCCAATACCTCCTCTTTATAGATCCTTCGTGGAGGTTGTTTGTAAGGACGATAACCGGACTTAATAGGTAATCGATGTTCAACAATAGACAGACCCAATCCGGGCATCTCTGTATAATCCCAGGCAAAACAATCTTTGAATTCCTTTAAAAGGGCTATTAACTGTGATTTGTACTCCGGATTCAAACTTGCACTAATGTACATCGGCCTTGGCTTAGTACCATCACCAACATCTATTTCTTCTAACTTGTCGGCCGACATAAAACCATGCCCCAACTTTCCTTTGTTGCCATCGATTGGGTTACCCATTAAAATTACTTTGAGAGCCGATTTGCTTGGATCGGCCGTTGATCCCTCGCCAAGACATTCACGGGACCTTCTCCCCATACTTTGCCGGAAAAACAATCAATGCCGTCATATTCCCAATAAGCGGGCTCCAGCAGCAGACAACACTTCTTGAATCATCGGCGTGGACAACCTCAATGTCATCTCCAACCCATTGAATAAGAATTTGGTGCATGGTTGAAGGGATGCAACAATTGGCATGGATCCAGTCTCTTCCCAAAAGCAAAGCTGTATGCCCCCTTGCCATCGATGACAAATAAAGTAGTGATCAAAGTCTTTGATCCAATCATCAACTCGACATGTACAGCTCCTCGAGTATCGGAAGGATTGCCCGGTAAATCTCGAGAACCATGTCGGTTTTTAACAAGTCTTCACTCGTCATTCCAAGCTTCCCCGAAAGTAGTATATGGCATAATATTGATAGCAGCCCCTCCATCAACAAACATTTTAGTCGAGGCTTGCCATTGGCGTATCCTTTTAGATAAAGTGGCTTCAAGTGTCGATATTTGGCCGGTTTGTCGAAAGTTGCTGTTGTGTCAATACCGGTGAGCCATCAAATCTTGAAACTCACTCTCATCAAAATCGGAGTATACTTCTTCTTGGGCGTCTTGGTTTTCGGGAGCTATAAACTTCGATGGGAGGAAGAAAGCCATACATGCATCACCTGAGGGTCCATGCTCATCGGGTTTCTTCTTAGGGCGCCATATCGGTTTCTCCTCAGCATCTGCTTGCTTCAGTTCTTTGTTCCTTAAGCGCTGAACTCTCCTCTTGACTCTTTCTCGATCTGGAGGGCACCACTTGTCCTTTTTGCCGGATATATTCATGGGGACCTTCCCCTCCGTTGTATCCTTTATAATGAGTCTAACGTTGATCTGCAAACCTTTTCCTTGGCTGATTTTCAAAACTGTCTATTTTTAGGCGCCGATCGTCCTCAGGAAACTACATTCCAAGTCTTTCATGGACCGGTCAGCGGTTGACTCGAGGCTTTGCTGTACCAAAATACGATCACTTTGCATTCGGGGCAATTGTTTCTAGCGACGACTTCAAGCCTTCGTTCGGCAATGTTTGAAGAATGAACACCCCCAATGAGGCTGCTCCATCTCTCTCACATGCTCTTCTTGCTCTCTGCGGTATACCTCTTCTTCGTATCTCCGGCGTTCCTCTATAAACCTTTGTTCTCCTTTGCCATTTGTTCAGCAAAATACGCGATGTTACCCTAGGCTTGGAACTTTCTCCTCTCTCGATTCGACTATTCTTGAACCGAACTTTTTGTTTCAGCTCTTCACTTGTGATTTGCTGATCAGGGTCGACAGTGCCATTCTTCTTCGCTCTGTCAGAGGCTAACACCTTCATCTTGCCTTTACCTTTAGAATCATCCGCAGAAACCATATTCACAGAGAACAAAATCATATTTTAAGGAAAAGGTTGACCATCAATCTTCATCTTGCCATCGAACTTCAGATGTCCCTCCTAGATAGCCTTTTGAATCCGCACTCTGAACACTCGGCAATCATTAATGGAATGAGAATTAGTGTTGTGATAACCACAATACTTCTTGTCTTTCACTCCTTCAGGGCGCAAAGATAGGATGTCCATCTGGCAGTTTAATGCATCCTTCCCTTACTAACAGATCAAAGAGCTTATCGGACTTGGAGACAACAAAGTCATAAGTTCCTTTTTGTTGCCTCAACCAACGCTGGCTAACTTGAGTAGGCTCCTTAGCCCAAGTCAGTTCGGCTGCGGCTATCTCGTCATCATCATCATACTCGGCCGCTTCTTCCGAGAAAACTTTGATACATTTCAGCGGCAACATTTCCCTTTTGGAAGCGGTTATCTCTTTTGAACCCCCGAGCTTGATTACTCATAGCGACCGGTCGGCGTGAAAGTTGACCAAGGTCATCAAATTCCATGCCGAACAGACTTCTCTCGACATTCGGCTGCATGCACTGCTATCGCCATCCCAGTAAACGATCATCCGGTAAGTCAATGAATAACAAAGGTTCTTGGTCTCTCTAAACCTGCGAAGATACTCTGCAGTGTTTCATTAGCTCTCTGTCTCGGACTCATGAGGTCGACTAGCTTCTTTTCATTAGTGCGGGTGAAGAAGTGCGCATGGAACTTCTAGTTCTAGTTACGCCCACGTACCAATGGAATGGGCGGGCAATGAGGTAAACCATGTAAAGGCTGGCCCCTGTGAGAGATAAAGGAAAATACCGAATCCTCCAAGCTTCATCTGTGGAAGCCTCCCCAAGCCGCATCAAGTACCCTCTTGATATGCTCCAAGGTGCTAGTATCATCTTGACCAAAACTTAGTCAAGTCATTGGAGGCTTTACTCTTGAAGGAAGTGCTACTCTATTATACCATTACGGATAGGGAGACTTGTATGAATAAGACTGATTTTTTGGCTTTAGACTGAATCGATGCTACATCATATCGACCATCCTGTGCATTATCGGATCGACGTCTGAATTTGGAGTTCCACGTGTTTGCCTTCGGAAGGTATTCCCGATGCACTTTTGTACCTGGATTAGGCAACGCATCCGAGCGGTATAATCGGTAAACTCACGATATCCATCTCCATACATATTCCTCTCGCAATCTGTTTGATCTTTGGAGATACTTTGAAAGTCGATGGGGGTACATCTCCGTTGTACCAAATGTTACCTGGCCATAAGTAGGAGGTTTTTGTCTCTCATGTGGTGCTTGTTTCACCTTTATTTGATCCGGATGCTCCCTCATCTCCAAAGAGGCTTTTCTTGGTACTTTGGTGGATTGAAAAGTGTTGGTCCGCGGATTGGTCCTGCATTCTCTTCAAAATACTTATCGGTAGTTGGGCGAAAGTGCTAACCATGATTGCACGAAAGGTGTTCAAGAAGGCGTATTATGATTTGTAATAGTTTCTCCCAAAGCCTTGTGAACCAACTCGACACCTTTTGAGCCTCTTCTTCTTCTTGATGTAATCAGATTGATGTGGAAGAAGAACCCTTGGCAACGATTGTTTTACGGAAGACCTTATTGCTTTTGTTCTTGGAGAAGGACATCAAGCATTTTCTTTGAAACCGATTGCATGCTTGTTGCACCAACTCTCTTGAATTCTCGGGCAATTCATCCAAAGTCACGTCCGAGCGTGATTGTTGTTGATTTCAGACATTTTGAATGACGATGTCCCCACCGGCGTGCCAAAAAGTGTGTGTTGACACGAAACGTGGCCTTGGTGCCTCACACACAACAAGCCGAAAAAAGCGTGGCTTCAATCGGGTGCCGGACGATTTGGAGATCCGGGCGTGCCAGTCAGCTTGACCTGAAAACTGACAAGGGATAAAAGATTGTTAAATACAAAATCGGAACGTGCCGGATGTGAAAGGACCGAGGATGCGCCTAGAGGGGGGTGAATAGGCGTTTCTGAAAATTAACACCTTTAAATGCGGAAATGATTAGCGTCGGAGTTTCCGATGAAATGGAAACTCTAAATCAGAGAATTAAACCCCCTCACAGTATAACCACAAACAATATGATTAATGAACAATAGATCTATGAGCCAGAAACCCCTGCAACGACAAGTTAAGACATCAGGCTTCAGATGCACCACACAGAGAAATACCGGACGTGTCCGGTACCACACCGGACGTGTCCGGTATACACGGGTTCAGCATTGAACCCCTGAAACCTGCTCTTTTCAATTCCTAATATCAAAACTAGTTCAATGAGCAATAAGTATTGAGCCTAGAAGGTGGAAACCCTGCACCACAAAGATTAGGACATGGAACAAGTAAAGTTATCACTCGATTGCATTACGGACACGTCCGGTATGTGTACCGGACACGTCCGGTATTCACGAGCACAGCAGGGAATCCCGAAACTAGCGTCTTTTGATTCCGAAGCTTGACACCAGTTGCGGATACCTCTAGATAACCTGTAGAGCTTAGTGAACCTGCAGACAACCTCAAATACCACAAGTGGATCACAAACACAATATGAAATAGAATTGAGACACGGTATTTGTTTTACCGAAGTTCGGACTTCTTCAAGTCCTACTCTCCGTTGAGGCAGCTGCGAGTGACCCAAGGATCAAGCTCTTGAGGACCACGCAGGTCACCCTAGCTGGAGTCTTTTTCAACTCCCTTTGCTTGGCTTGGTCTAGAGGACCACGAAGGTCTCCCTAGTCGAAGTCTTTACAAACTTCGAATCCTTGAGCTCAACTCTAGAGGACCACGCAGGTCTCCCTAGCCGGAGTCTTTTCCAACTCCCTTTCCTCCTTCCACTATTTAATTCCTTCCCTTGCGGCGGTGGAATCAACCGTTACAAACTTTTCGAGCCACACCACAATCTCTTGGGTGGTCTCCGGCGACGCCTAACCGTCTAGGACTGAAGATCCAAGAGTAACAAATGCGAATCACGAGATGTGATAATATGCACAAGTGCTCAAGAAGTGGCTTGCTCTCAATTTGAATTTCACTCAACCCACAATTAGGATTTGGCAATATGAAACAATCACACACTAAGAGAGGGTTAGAGAGTGTTTGCAAAGCTTTAGGGAGGCTTGGGAACCAGCAGAATCAGCAGCCCCCACAAGTGGAGGCTTGGGGGCATTTATACCCCAAGGTTCAAAACTAGCCGTTAGTAGCCATTGGGAATATTGGGCGGCGTCCGGTAGTCATACCGGACACGTCCGGTATGAGCCCTCGGCACAAAGAAACTCTTGGAGCTTTGCAAAACATATCTACCGGAACTTCCGGTCTCTTACCGGAACTTCCTCCGTCGAGGCGGCGGGCGCGGCGTCGCGTGCAAGAGATCACTTCGGTCGTGGGCCGAACCTCCCGATCTGGCGGAACCTGCGGTCGGCGACGGAACTTCCGCCGGGCTAGGCTACAGCAAGCAGCGTCGTGCGAAAAACTGACTACACCAAAGTGCACAACCCGAGAATACCGGACATTCTTTGAGTATAGCCATCTTGAGCATGTGACTTGATTCCATTCATCCGATATGAGTTACTCCAAATGAACCAAGTCATTTTCATTACCCTATCACCAATTGTGATATTGATCCTTCACACAAATACAACCATCATAGCTTGATTGATACCTCGACTAAATGCAAGTACTTTCTTCTTTGCTCTAGCTAGGTTCTTCGATCACCAAGCCATCGCTTGCCCTTCACCCTTGCTTAGTACCTCGAAGCCTTTCCTTGCTATCTTCACCTTCTCTAGCCATCAAGTCGCATCATGTGTTGAATCATCAATTAGAGTACATATTCATTTATATTGTCGTCTTCTTCAATCTTCATACAAGCAAGCTTCCAATGTGAGACCAATATATATATGCAATTCATCATGTCTTTAACACCCAATCCCAATATGCTTGCTTTCATCATAGTTATGAATATCTCACAATATATAAGCCATAGCATGAAATCCATTTGCATTGTTGTCTTGTGTTTGAGTTAGATTGATCATACAACAACACATTATTTTGGCTCTGTACATGTGCATCAAATACTTGTGAGATAACCAATTCCTGCATGGCACTTAGCAATAGCATTAGTCCTTTAATCACATTGTCATCCAATCATCCAAAACCCACCAAAGGGCTAGATGCACTTTCAATCTCCCCCTTTTTGGTGATTGATGACAACCTGATTAAAGCTTATAAAAAGATATAGAAATTAAAGCTTTCGGGTTCAATGATTTAAGAGAGGCTCCCCCTTAATATGTGCAATATGAATCGAATTCAATAATGACCTCAAATGTCAATTTGCACATATTGAAATATGTAGGAGGCTCCCCTAAATCATTGCATCGGTGGAGTGCAAGTGTGTGTCAAGAATAAATCCGTGATGCATATGACAAGATATATCACACAAGAATAAATGTAAAGCATCACATCACACATTTTCACTCTAAAACATGCATGGTCCTTATGAAAGTAAATACAACACATGTACACCACACACATAGCACTCATCACAATGATTTCTCAAGCCCATAAACCACAAAGATAGAATATATTACAAGATCATGTCTCATACATCCATCAAGCACAAATCTCATAAGATACATAGATGAAGCTCATAACACTGACACAAGTCATCTCTGAAAGATACAACAATAAAGCTCAACTCAAACTCAAAATACTAGCCAACCAGCTGCAGTACATGTCTCAGACACACCATAAATGAAGCTATGTCTCAGACACACCATAAATGAAGCTTTAATCACTCTACCATAAATGAAGCTTTAATCACTCTCTCTCCCCCTTTGTCATCGATCTCCAAAAAGGTAGAACAAACGATGAACAAGAGAGACAAAGGGGCTGCAAGCTGTGGCACATCCATCGATCACTCATCGTCGTCGTCACGCTCCTGCTCGTCAGGTGAACGTGGAGCACCAGGAGGGCGAGAACTGCTAGTACCGGCACCAATGTAGGGGTCAAAACCACCAAAGATATCACCCCACGAAGCTGAACCAAACTCCTCACCGCACTAGGGCCGCTTGGCCGGTCGTAAGGAGGTGCTTTCGAAACCGAGAGGGACGGTGGCCCGGGCTCACGGTGGCTGCTGCTGTCTCTGAAGAAACTCCGCAAACTCTCTATCATATCTGGCCTGCTGTTGCTCCTCAGTCTCTGGCTCACTGGCTACCTCATCTGAAGGTGGAGACCGTGGAGGATCAATCCTGAGCTGAGTCGCTATCTGCTTGAGAGTCTTCATGTCCTTCCTCCTCGCCTCTCTCTCGTGCTGCTGACTGGTCCGGATATCCTTGCACATCCCAAAGATGGAGCTAAGAATCTTCCGGAGAGGTGAGCGAGAACCACCACCACGGTGAGAAGTGGAACGTGAAGGAGCACGTGGCGGTGGAGACTCTGCACCTCCTGCTGCATCACCCCCGGGTGCCTCTGCTGCTGCTGCTCCACCTGGACCCGCTGGAGGAACTCCCAACTCCTCTAAGTCTACAAAAATTTTTAGGGCCTTATGCACTCCGTCATACTCAAATGTGTGTCCAGTCACCTGCTCAATCATGTGCATAATGTAGGGAGCAAAGCCACAGCCCTTGAGGGGCCTCTCACCAACACTGCGGATCTCACACCAGATAAAGTCGAAAACACTGAAAGGCTCTTCCTCTAGTGCCATCCTGGCAAGCAAGTTCCTCGAGTAATCCGCAATAGATCCCTTGTCTCCTCCCTTGCAATCGATGGTCTTCCTGAACATACGGTCTAGGTATCTATAGGTGGGATGGAGACCAACTACCTTGCCAACTGATCCTCTCTCTCTCTAAGGTGGATACATGTAGCCCATCTGCTCTGGAGGTAGAATAATCTGATCATGTATCTTGTCCTTCTGAAGATCCTCATCTAAGAAGCCAAGATAACCTGCAAAGGCTGCATAGTCAACACTGTACCACTGGCCCTCAAGCATCCAATGCATACGTCTGGTGTCCTCCTCAACAAACAGAGTGGCATAGAACTAAACAATCACCTCTGAATTCCAATCATGGCTGAACTCCATGATTCCATAGATCCCTGTGCGCTCACAAATAGCAATTGCATGATCAAGAGATGGCTTATGAAGCTCCCTGGTATACTGCCAATCCACCCACTGAGATTTAGCCACAACTGGTGTCCTCTTGAGTATCACACTAACATAGAAATCCATGTGAAACTGAGTGTGAAACCTGTAGTCAAACTGAATCTTGGGCAAACCTCTAGGATCAATCCTTCTCTGATCACGAGCTCTCTTGGTCATACCTTTGGCCCTATAATCTGTGATGTGGACATAACCAGGCAAATGTGGACGGTGAACCTCAAGCATCCCAAAATAATTGCCCTGCTGCCCTGGCTGGTGAGCTGGAGCTTCAACTTGCTCCTCTTCCTCTTCTTCTTCCTCCTCAATCTCATCTGAGCTGTCACCCTCTCTGTCAGTGCTCTTCCTCTTTCTGCTGGACTCAACTCTGTAGTCCTCTGTCTCATCATCATCTGAAGAAGAAGAACCACTGCCCTCTGCATATATCGGTGCAGCCCGGCCCTCTCTCCTAGGCCTCCTGCTGCTCTCCTGCTGAGAGCTCCTCGGGAACATGTCCTGCCTAGCCTTCTTGTGCCTCTCAAAGGCCCTAGGGTCATGCAAGCCCTTGGTCCGAGGCTCCATTCTGCCGCCTCTCTCTCCAGACATCTCTGCTGCCCTGTTGTCAAATGGATTTGCAAAGAATTTCAGAAACTGAGCCCAAATGCCATTTCAAACATTGCGAGTAGGGTGATAGAATTATTTGTCTAATCTTTGCAAACACCTAGTCCAACACTTGTATTAGGTTCACAAGACATCATTGACAAACAATAATAACCCTAAAAGCAACATTTAAGAGGAATTGAATCAACACTGCAGGGAAGACCTGCACTTTGTGTCATCATCTTTGGGCCAGCGTCCGGTAGGCATACCGGACACGTCCGGTATCTTGCGAACAAAGAACCCTAGCCAGGGATTTCAACCCAATCCTCAACCATTTCAATCCAAACTTTGGGCATTGCTTATTGACAGGTGTTAACACTGGATTTTGGTAAAGGCCGAGAAGATGACAGGTGGGCAAGTACGTGGCAGAAGCAAGTATTCGAGGAGCATTCGGCAAGCATCCATTCGGCTAGCTGCAGGCAGTTCGGTAAGCATCCGTGCGGTCGGCTAACTCTAGGCGATTCGGCAAACATTCATGCGATCGGCTATCTTTGAAGGCGATGGCTCCGTTCGGGAAGTAAGAGGTGGCAAGTAAGAAGCCGAATCGAAGGCGAAGAACGTGATGATCAAGGACTCCGAGGAAGACCATAGCAAGAGAATCGCCATACTTTTGAGTTACCTTTAATATATTGTGTAAATCGTAATCTCTTAGAATTCATGTTATGTCCAGGGTATAAATATAGACCCTCGACCATTGTAAAGGATATTCACAATCAAATCAACACAACCGACCCCGTGCCAAGTTTCGAGTCCTTTTGTCATGTCATCGAGTTCTTCGAGAGGAGCCATCGATCCGTCGACCTCCGTAAGTTCCGGCAACCTTGCTATCATGTCTAGTATCATGCGGTGGATTTAGATATTGATGCAAGTAGTCTTGTTTGTCTCGACTGGATGGCCGTGCGGCGGCGTGCAGCTTGACGATCAAGAAGTCTTTGCTTATGCTTTGTTTATCTCGACTAGATGGCGTCGGGCGGCGCGCGCTTGATAGCTTAGCGAAGTAAGATAGTTATCGGCTCTATTAGATTTTGGCAAGATCTAGTAGATTCATTAAGTTATCACGTGTTGCATGTGTTTAATGCTTTTATTTATTTGTAACACTCTTTTGCCCAATCTAGATTGGTTGTTTTCGGCTCTTTATTTTCATAGATCTATTTGCTCTTTGACGTACATATCATGTCACCATGAAAGATAGCTCATATGCCTATATAGCCGAATAAGATCAATCTAGATTGTTACATGTTGCGGGGTTCTTGCACGTTAGAAGCGTTTGAATCTTGATAGGACCGGGTGTCGTCGCGGCGGCGGATGCAAGTTCTTGACGGGTTTATTCGTGATAGCTTGTTTGTTCCTTCTTCATGGACCCGAATCGGGCTGGATTTGCCGAGCTTGGTTATGCTTTCAATTCATGATCAATTTTTACTTGTTCAAACATGTCTTCTCATACATGCGGCGTTCGGCAATCAAATGTTCCACGTGTTTTGTCTTCACATTAGCCGAATGAATCATATGCATGATTGACGAGACGGCTTTTTATAGGCGTATGTCGTCGTAAATGTAACCCCGAGGGCCGTATATACGTAACTGCCCGGTCTCATCCGGCATGTTCGATTTTGTATTTAACAATCTTTTGTCCCTTGTCGACTTTCAGGTCAAACCGACGGCACGCTTCCGGATTTCCAAACCGTGCGGTGGTTCGATTGAAGCCACGCTTTTCGGCTTGCTGTGTGTGAGGCACAGTGCGTCGCATTTTGTGTCAACAACAGGTAAGGCAACACTTCTACCAACCAGATTTACAAATAAACTTCTAATCACATAGATCGGAAGGGGTCCGGTTTTGAATACCTTGAGAGAAGAAGAGAGAGAGGAATCCAAAATCCAAAGACCAAATCCTTGATTCTTGAAGGGAATGCAGTCAATCCTCTCTTCCTCACTTTCTTTCCTTGGTTGAATTACTTGGTCGCCATGGGAGTAGAGAAGAGGGGTGTTTGTGGGCTGGTGGTTTGAAACAGAGAAAGAACCGGACTGGGTCCGAAGGGGGTACAACTGGCCTTATCTCCCAGCGCATACCGGGACACGTCCGGTAGGCGTCTTTTTTCACGTCCGGTATTTGCGGGTTGGCTGTTTTTGCTCGAACTTTGTTTTCTCTTTTCCAAACCCCTTCTTGATTGATACTTATTCCAAAATAATGTTCAATCTCCAGTTAGACACAGCATGGCATCCAATCTCATACAAAACTTGAGGTGACTTATCCCTTTTCCAAATTTGGGTATACGCTTATTTCCAAAAGAAGAGAGATGATCTTAGAGAGATATAGTGATTAGGACTTGAGAGAGGCCATGTCATTTGTGATTAGTTGATCAAGCGAGCAATAGGAGCAATAACCACAAATAACATGGCTAGGTCACAAAGACCAAGAACCAATTTGCTTTTTAAAATCACACAACCTATATATGCTAGTAGGGGTTTTGAAAATTATCTATCCTACAACACGCAAGTGCACATTCTAGCATAAAGGGCCTTAGATGCACTACAATGCATGTATGTAAACACATACCTTTGCCTTGAGCCCACAACATTTCCACTAAGATAGATCCCATCATGACGGTAATTTGGTTGACCCCACTTGTCATATGATTATGTTATGAAGGATTTCTCACTTAAGATCATAGGAGGTCAAACTCGGTTTCAATTCAAATTAATGTTTACGCTCCCATTGCCATACCGGACACGTCCGGTAGTCATACCGGACACGTCCGGTATGTGCAGGACAGAACCAGTAAACTTCTCTGCTTGTGGTTATTTCTTCCATTCTTTTTCATTTTTAAACATCTGCATCTCAACAAATGTATTGCTCTACTAGAGAGCCATTAAAAGCACCATATGGCAAGTAGTATAAGCTATTAATTGAATCTAATTAGCCACTTCAAATATTTCACAAATTTGTCAATTTGTGAACTATTGAGCACTAATCAACCAAGTGGCTATCCTATAGGTTTTAGGTACTTATCATTAATGATGAAGACGAAGAATGGAATATCAATTACACAGAAATCTTTGGGTCAACCATATAAGATGATATGATAGAAGTTGGTTGATAGACTGAGTAAATATGTTCAATTTGCTTGCTCAACCACCCTGAAGTCTTCATCTCATAACCTAGTACCTGCAGCAACAATCTAAGCACACTTTGGTACCCAACTCATATTGGGTCCTTTTACGTTAGTTAGGTACCCAAATGGTTTTAGTACTAATTTGAGGTGAACTCATCACCTTACTAGTGCTAACTCTATTTGTGCCCTTCCAAAGCATATCAATAAAACCAAATGTGTTCGGTTTAGGAAGATCACCATTTGGGCAATTATAGCTCACATGTCCCTTTCTTCTACACATATAGCAAATGCGCCCTTGATTTGCCTTTTGCTTGTTTTGCTTGTTGGGGCATCCATCCACCATGTGTCCCGCTTCATTGCAACCATAACACCTCCTTGTTCCAGCTATGAAACCAACTCTTGCTTGCTCGTTGGTGGGACAATTCTTGCTATGATGGCCCGGCTTGTTACACTTGATGCAAGCATTTGATTGAACACTCTTTGCTTGCTTGGCCAACTTGTTTGAGGCCTTTTGATCGGCCGCTTCCATTTTGTCGGCCCAACTCTTGTTTGGACACATAGCCTATTCATGCCCATACAATCCACAAGCATAGCATAGTCTCTTCTTGTGTTTCTTGCTTTTGATTGCGTTGGCGTTGTTTGATGTGTGGTTCGTTTGTTGGACTTTGGAGGTAACACGGTTTGAACCCTTCTCAAGCTTCTTCACCATGATGTCACGGTTATCTTGAGAAGGTTGTGCTTCCTCCTTGCCTTTCAACCGAATCACATCTTTCTTGAGTCTTTCCACTTCTTCTTTGAGCTCATGTTTTTCTGAATAGTTATGCTCAATCAAAGATTGGCTTGCTTGAGAAGCACACTCATTAGTACTAGAAACATTTAATTGTGATGGTGTACTAGTGAGTGCAAGAGTATGAGATTGAGAGGATTTTACCGATGAGATTACAACCTCATTAGCTACCTCAAGCATGATATGCGATTCCACTAATTCCTCATGTGAGCACTTGAGATGAACATACTTAGCTTGTAGCACATTGTATTTGCTTGATAGTTCATCTAGCCTTGCCTTAAGCTTGATGTTTTCTTTTTCTAATTGTGAAGCATTGGAAGAGGAGTTAGTAACTAAAGCATGCTCAATTGACAATTTTTTATACCTTTCATTGATTGCTCTTAGTTCTTCCAACTTGGAGATGAGTAACATTTCTTGTTTTTCAAGCGATTGCTCTTGCTTCTCATTCTCCTCTTCTAGCTCAACATTCTTCTTCACTATCTTCATGAATATGAGCTTGTCCTTGTTGCCGAGATGATCAAGAGTGTAGTTGTCTTCAATTTCAATATCACTTGCTACTTGATCATCTACTTGTGCGATCTCCATATTTTCATCAAGATTCTTCACTTGATCTTTCTTGATGGGCTTCTTCTTGATTTTCTCGGCCGTAAGACACAAGTGATGCAGCTGGTGTGACTCATCACTTGGTGACCATTGAGCTTGGAGTGGCACCGCACACAATACTAGGCGTCTTCTTTGCCTCGACCATACCGACACGTCCCCAGGGTCTACCGGACACGGCCGGTAGTCGCTTGTCTGGCGGCAGTGCAGCCGAGTCTCGCTCATTCACTTCCGGCTCAGTGAGTTGCTCGTTTCTTGAGGCTTCTTTAGTGCAATATGACATGGTAGACGAGCTGTCCATTGATTTCCACACATAGCATTCATCACATTTGGATTTCCCATACAACTCAAAGAGTCTAATCCAAATGAGATGAGCACTCTCCGGCGAGTGCTTGACCATTGTAGATAGCCTCATCAAGAACTTCTGCACTCAATGTACTCAAAATGACATTACATGCCATAGCGTTGAGTTGCACGCATCTCTCTTCCTCTTTTGTCAAATTTTTATAGTTGCACCAATCAACTATGGAGAGAGAGATGCTAGCATCCACAATACGCTCAACAAGAGGGCTAATATCTCTAAAAGTATTGAGTACATGAATTGACCAAGATAGGAAGTTTGAACCATCATTTCGAAGAAGCATGGGCTCCAACTCTATAGGCGTCGACATCCTTTTCTCACGGCGGTGAAGCTTTTAGTGAGTCCTTGCTCTGATGCCACTTGAAAGGACGGAGGATGCGCCTAGAGGGGGGGTGAATAGGCGTTTCTGAAAATTAACACCTTCAAAAGCGGAAATGATTAGCGTCGAAGTTTCCGATGAAATGGAAACTCCAAATCAGAGAATTAAACCCCCTCACAGTATAACCACAAACAATATGATTAATGAATAATAGAACTATGAGCCAGAAACCCCTGCAACGACAAGTTAAGACAGCAGGCTTCAGATGCACCACACAGAGAAATACCGGACGTGTCCGGTATACACGGGTTCAGCACTGAACCCCTGAAACCTGCTCTTTTCAATTCCTAATATCAAAACTAGTTCAATGAGCAATAAGTATTGAGCCTAGAAGGTGGAAACCCTGCACCACAAAGATTAGGGCCAGGGGAACAAGTAAAGTTATCACTCGGTGCATTACGGACACGTCCGGTATGTGTACCGGACACGTCCGGTATTCACGAGCACAGCAGGGAATCCCGAAACTAGCGCCTTTCGATTTCGAAGCTTGACACCAGTTGCGGATACCTCTAGATAACCTGTAGAGCTCAGTGAACCTGCAGACAACCTTAAATACCACAAGTGGATCACAAACACAATATGAAATAGAATTGAGACACGGTATTTGTTTTACCGAAGTTCAGACTTCTTCAAGTCCTACTCTCCGTTGAGGCAGCTGCGAGTGACCCAAGGATCAAGCTCTTGAGGACCACGCAGGTCACCCTAGCTGGAGTCTTTTTCAACTTCCTTTGCTTGGCTTGGTCTAGAGGACCACGAAGGTCTCCCTAGTCGAAGTCTTTGCAAACTTCGATTCCTTGAGCTCAACTCTAGAGGACCACGCAGGTCTCCCTAGCCGGAGTCTTTTCCAACTCCCTTTCCTCCTTCCACTATTTAATTCCTTCCCTTGCGGCGGTGGAATCAACCGTTACAAACTTTCCGAGCCACACCACAATCTCTTGGGTGGTCTCCGGCGACGCCTAACCGTCTAGGACCAAAGATCCAAGAGTAACAAATGCGAATCACGAGATTTGATAATATGCACAAGTGCTCAAGAAGTGGCTTGCTCTCAATTTGAATTTCACTCAACCCACAATTAGGATTTGGCAATATGAAACAATCACACACTAAGAGAGGGTTAGAGAGTGTTTGCAAAGCTTTAGGGAGGCTTGGGAACCAAGAGAATCAGCAGCCCCCACAAGTGGAGGCTTGGGGGCATTTATACCCCAAGGTTCAAAACTAGCCGTTAGTAGCCGTTGGGAATACCGGGCCACGCGTCCGGTCGTCATACCGGACACGTCGGTATGAGCCCCTCAGCGCAAAGAAACTCTTGGAGCTTTGCAAAAACATATCTCTGGGAACTTCCGGTCTCTTACCGGAACTTCGGTCGGGGCGGCGGGCGCGGGCGTCGCGTGCAAGAGATCACTTCGGTCGTGGGCCGAACCTCCTCGCCTGCGGCGAAACCTCCGGTCGGCGGCCGGAACTTCCGCCCGGGCCAGGGCTACGACAAGCGGCGCGTCGAAACAGCTACTTCACGGTGCACAACCCGAGAATACCGGACACGTCCGGTATGCGTCTGGACGACGTCCGGTATACACGAGCTGTCTTTGCCCGGTCGATCTCGTGCTCTCTTTTCACTCGAGATCTCACATGGGTTGTCTTGAGCACTTATGTATAGTATTTATCACCATGATGCATCCCTCTTAATAGTATGGCTTTCCTATTCAACTCAAGGCATTAAATAAAAACTAATTGAACCACTTGAGTTGCCTTCAATCACTTTCAATGCCATAGCTTTTGATATTCATCACTTGAGGGTGCAATCATGTCCACTTGATCTTTCTTCTTTGAGTATAGCCATCTTGAGCATGTGACTTGATTCCATTCATCCGATATGAGTTACTCCAAATGAACCAAGTCATTTTCATTACCCTCTCACCAATTGTGATATTGATCCTTCACACAAATGTAACCATCATAGCTTGATTGATACCTCGACTAAATGCAAGTAATTTCTTCTTTGCTCTAGCTAGGTTCTTCAGTCACCAAGCCATCGCTTGCCCTTCACCCTTGCTTAGTACCTCGAAGCCTTTCCTTGCTATCTTCACCTTCTCTAGCCATCAAGTCGCATCATGTGTTGAATCATCAATTAGAGTACATATTCATTTATATTGTCGTCTTCTTCAATCTTCATACAAGCAAGCTTCCAATGTGAGACCAATATATATATGCAATTCATCATGTCTTTAACACCCAATCCCAATATGCTTGCTTTCATCATAGTTATGAATATCTCACAATACATAAGCCATAGCATGAAATCCATTTGCATTGTTGTCTTGTGTTTGAGTTAGATTGATCATACAACAACACATTATTTTGGTTCTGTACATGTGCATCAAATACTTGTGAGATAACCAATTTCCTGCATGGCACTTAGCAATAGCATTAGTCCTTTAATCACATTGTCATCCAATCATCCAAAACCCACCAAAGGGCTAGATGCACTTTCAGGATGAAACCAGACAGTTCCGTATATACGGCCCTGAAGCCACTTACGACGACATACAGCTATAGAAGCTATCTGCCAATCATGCATATGATTCATTCGGTTAATATGAAGGCAAGACACGAAAAGCATTGATTGCCGAACACGCATGCATGAGAAAACATGTTTGAACAAGTGAAAATTAACTATGAGTTGAAGTATAACCAAACTCGGCAATCAGCCGACTCGGGGTCCATGAAGAAGGAACGTGCAAGCTATCACGAGTAAGCCAATCAAGAACTTGTATCTGCCATACGATACCTAATCCTATCAAAGTCTAAATGTTTCTATCATGCAAGAACCCACAACATGTAACAATCTAGATTGATCTAATCCAGCTACGTAAGCATATGATCTATTTATCATGGTAATAAAGGAATAAGAACTTTAGAGAACAAATAGATCTATAGAAGTAAAGAGCCGAAACTAACCAATCTAGATTGGGCAAAAGAGTGTTACAAAATATATAAAAGCATCAAACACATGCAACACGTGATAACTTAATGAATCTATTAGATCTTGCCAAGTCTAATAGAGCCGATAACTATCTTGCTTCGCTAAGCTATCAAGCGGATGCCTGTCGCACGGCTATCTAGTCGAGATAAACAAAGCATATGCAAAGACTTCTTGATCATCAAGCAGACGCCTGCCGCACAGCCATCCAGTCGAGACAAACAAGACTACTTGCATCAAAATTTAAATCCACCGCATGATACTAGACATGATAGCAAGGTTGCCGGAACTTACGGAGGTCGACGGATCGATGGCTCCTCTCGAAGAACTCGACGACATGACAAAAGGACTCGAAACTTGGCACGGGGCCGATTGTGTTGATTTGATTGTGAATATCCTTTACAATGGTCAAGGGTTTATATTTATACCCTGGTCGTAACATGAATCCTATGAGATTACGATTACACAATGTATTAAAGGTAACTCAAAAACATGGCGATCCTTTAGCTATGGTCTTCCTCGAGTCCTTGATCGTTCGTTTCTCGCTTTCTACTCGGCTTCTCACTTGCCACCTTTTACTTCCCGATTGGAGCAACCGCCATCAAGGCTAGCCGACCGCATGAGTGCTTTACCGATTCTATATTCTAGCTATTCATTTAGAGTCATTGCGTGTAGATTATTTTTTATCCTTGGTTTTTAAATGTTAATGACAAAACAAAAGTGATGTTAAAAAAAACAAGCATTTCGCCAAGTTTCCGAAGGCAATTTTATTTATTAGGATAATTTATTAGGATCATTGATTCGCCAGGATATACATATTTTTCTAGAATTTTATAATGAGTAAACCTTTATGGAAAACAAATATATTAAAATCATATTTAGATCATAACCTTTTTTTTAGCAGACACCCCCATGTTTTATTTAGAAAATTCTATAGGGTAAGTGCAGAATTGGTTGTAGAATTTTAACTCTTATCAGAACAACCATAGGAAGAAAGGGTCTTACATCATTCCTCGGTAAGCAATGGTCGAAAAGACTTCTGCGTGGAATTCTGCCCCAAGCACCGAGAACATTCAAGCGTAGGGTCCGACTCTCGACACCTTTGACATTGGAGAACATGATTATGAGATCAAGCCAAGCCTCATCAAAATGGTGCAAGTTATCATATTTAGTGGAAAGAAGGATGAAGATGCTATTGCTCATCCGCAGAATTTTTGGAGATTGGCAACACCATTGACATTCAAGGCATTCCTCAAGATGTCGTGCTACTTCGTTTGTTTCCTTTCTCATTAGAAGGAAGAGCGGCAATGGTTTTTATCGGAGTAAAGATCAAATCAAGACATGGGGGAATGTTCGAAAAGCTTTCCTAGAGAACTTTTTTCCCAATAGGCCGAGGTAATATCTTAAGAGGGAAGATTTTAGAATTTCGTGGGAGAAAGGTGAACCTATTCCGTAAACTTGGGAACGTTTTCAAGGATACATATCAGACGCCCACATCATGGAATGGAGAAGTGGTTGCTCATGCAAACATTCTATCATGGACTAACCCAAAGATCATGTGAGCAATTGGACGCCACCGCTGAAGGATCATTTATGTCACTCACCCCTGGAAGAGCTGAAGCAATTATGGTAAGGATGGCAGAAAATCAGAATTGGACATTCAACACCCAGACATGCCATGAAAGTGAAGAAGTTCCAGGAGGAGTTATGTGCAATATCAACCAAGATGGATGTATTATTAAACCGCTAGAGCAGAGGGCTAATTACAAAAGAGATCGGCAAGCTATTCAAAATGCATTCAACTCTCAAGATCAATATGAAGAGGATATTAGTGCAATCATCAAGAAGCAAGGATGGAGTCAACCTCGTGCAACAAGCCAAGGTAAGTACCAAGGTAACTATAATTTTTCAAATTAAAGACAACCACCCTTGAGAGAATTAATATTAGAACAAGCTAGAATCAATGAGAGTATTTATAAGAAGCTTGCTTTTAATGATGAAATATTAGAAGGAATTAATTCAAAATTAGATAATTTTTCTCTAGCAGTTAAAGGAGCAAATCATGTTTAATAAAAAGATAGAATCACAAATTACACAACTAGCTTCTACTTTGTCCGCCACTAACCATGAACAGTTAAAGGAATATCTACTAGAGGAGGAAAGGTTACACGTGATCCACCTTACCCGTATAACGTAGACCTTCACATGTTTGTCTTGCGTGTAGACAAGGGAGCCGAAAAAGAATACTAGAGAAAGAAGAAGTAGAAGCACCCTTACCAATAGATGATCCGCAAGAGCCCGAATTAACACAAGACTTCCAAGATACTACTATCCTACCATTCCCCCAAGGAGGAGGAGTATCGCCACCGATGATCGGTTCAAGAAGTTTGTAGAGATTATACGTAAATTATATGTCAACATTCCGTTGTTAGATGCTATACGGTACCCACATATGCAAAGTACCTTCGATCCATCCTCAACAACAAGGACCACTACCCTCACCGAAGTCATCAAGCTAATGTAAGCGTGCGGTGAGGGCAATCCTACATTCTTCACCTATCAAGAAGAAGGATCCGTGGATGTCCCACTATTGATTGCTCTATAGGCAAACTGGATGTTCGAGAACGCCTTGTGTGATCTTGGAGCAAACGTCGGCGTCATGCCCAAGACGGTCTTCGACAAACTCAACTATTCCCCGCTCACTCCAACAACAATGTGCTTGCAACTAGGCGACCAATCACCCGCTACCCCCAGGGGATAGTAGAAAATATTTCGGTAAAAATCCGTGACTTTTTCGTTCCTGTAGATTTCGTGGTACTTGACATGCGGGAAGAGAGGAAGATACATCTTATCCTTGGGCGACCATTCCTAAACACCGCAAATGCGACCATCAACATTGAGCCGGAGAAATTATATTCACCATTAACGGGCAAGAAGAGCGATTTGCATTCAAAGCCAAGACCCGAGCAATGCAAGACTCAAGGATCAAGAAGGGCAAGGTGCATCAACAACTCCGACCGCGGAGATCAATCATAAAGATTAATTTAACTAGAGAAGTCCAAGTCGGTGGACCTTAAAAAACCCCGAACCTTCACGGAGGTAACTTCGGTAGTTATTAGTAATTTAATTTCTCACATTAAATAACATATTTACCAATTGCATTATTAAAAAAAAGAGAAATAAAAATAAGCATGCCATATATAAAATCTAAACCCCATGAAATTATGACTAACGGAGTGTAAATCCCCGTCGAGAAAATTTACTACTGGTGGCGTAAAATTATAAAAATACTATCATTGTAATTCTAATTTTTCGTAGATTCATAAAAAGTAATTTAGTTTTTTCATTCTTGTGTCATTATACGGTATAAATGCAGGAGACATGTGGGGCCCACACACATCACCTCACATCACCTCACACCCACCAATTATTCACCGCATCCAAAATATCAATTATCACACTCATTCACATGCACTCACCTCCATCCATGTCCGCCACCGAAAAAGAGTACCTAGGAATTAGGGAATTGATCACATACATGCCAAAGAGGACACCGGAGAAATGAGAGCACTAGCAGGCGGCAGGGGGGGCCTACGCCGGCCCCATCACCACGCCGGCGCCCCATCATCATCATCTCTACGCCTCCAACTTCTCACACCCCCTCACTCATTCACTCTAAGTCCGAGAGCTCGCTCCACGGCCGATTACAAACTACGACATTTCATTCTTCCAAATCACTCATTAATTAGCAAGAAAAGAGAAAAAGAAAAGAGAGAAAATCAATTTGCAAGATCATCATCGGGACTCCCTCTTCTCTTCCTCTTTGATTTGCTAATCCTAATCACTTTTGTGTTCTTCATATTCTTGTTGTTCTTGCCGTGTTCTTCGTGTTCTTCATTCTACGTGCAAGATGAATCGAAAAATTGGAGGTGCACTCGGGAGCATCAAGAGGACACTCATTCCGCAAAGACCCCGCCGTTCATCATCCCAAGTACCTTCGGTTTAAGTTCCCGAATGGACGTTGATCCTCCATCACCTCCCTGAGCAACATCAACCGTCTTCCTCTTCTCCACGTAAAGAGAGGTATGAGTTAACAAACCTTAATCAAATTTTATTACCACTTAGACCTCAAATAGAAATATTCAATGTGGTAAATACAAAAGAGTTTACTCATACTCCAACATTTGATGACAATTTACTCGTTGAAACCGGAATGGATTCCGAGTTTGAGCTTATTTTTAGAATGATTGGATGGGAAGATGCATGGGAAATCACCGAGGGGTAGCAAGTTACTCACCATAGAATTTATTAGCTCCCTAGACTTTGATGATGATTATGTTCGGTTTAGAATGTTCAACAAGCCTTTTACTCTCACATGGAAAAATTTCAGTTTAGCACTAGGATTTTTCGAAAGCAAAGCGTAGTGAATATAGCTGATGTTCTTGGAGATTTTAATAAAGATGATTTTGGGAGAGCATCCTTTGCTAAGAAACCGAACGCAAACAAAAATATACCACTGAAGAAGTCCATAACCCAACACCGAGATTCATGCTAAAATGGCTAGCTTTTACTTTCTTTCCTAGAGAGGAATTAAATACCATTAGACAGGATGAGTTACATTTATTATACATCATGATTAAAAAAGAGAAAAAGCATCTCCCCGTGAAATTAATGTTGAGCTACTGAAAACCGTACCTCCTATGAGAAAAATGCGATTTTTCATTCACATCTTGGATTACACGCCTAGCTACAGGATTAGATTTATTGTCCAATGCTACACTCACTTTTATTACGGTGCCCGAAGAGTTATTGGATATGACTTTTTTTTTTCGTGCTCACATGGTGAAACGCCCGAAATAACAAGATAATCATGATCTATAAAAATTATCCAAATGAGTACGAGCCGTCTAACGAGGATTTGGGGATTTATTCTGTTGGCAGTTTTACTTTTCTAGAGACCGCTAACATTGGCAAAAAGTCCATCGGACGCATCGCCAGTACCTAGGATCTGTGGTACACCGGGACCGACACGGCACCATCGACCAAACCGGCTCATTTCCATTACACTAACTTTGATGAACCAGTGCATATCATGAGCCGCATCACCGTGGTCCACCCACTCGGGTTGGGAGGACCAACCCACTTATCATCAAGGAGATTTGTCTACGACCCACGGGATGGGAAACATTCCCCACACGAGCCCGAAGATCGGGGACAAGATTATCGAGAGGACGTGCATCATTCTGCTTGGCGCTGAACACGGAGTACACCACTGGTGGACCGTGCCGTGCACCATGCACCACCGCAAATAATTACATGCCGCCTCCCGAGCAAAAGATTTTAGCACTCCTATTAATGATTGTCCCCGCTATGTCTATATTTTTTACTAACCTCCAAAGCCAGGGCAAGCGAGACGAAAAATGAGACCTTGCACCGACATGAGCAAAGGGCAACACCAAAGTTGACAACAAGCTTCATCAGCAGGCACAATGGCAGCACCGGGCGGACCAGCCAGTTTGAGCAGCTACATTATGGACAAAGCAGACATACAAACCGGAGTGGAGTACCTAATAGACCGGTTGGGGTACCCACCACCGCCTCCACCACATTATTGAGTATGGTAACATGCAGCTTGGGGAGAGCCCCCGAGGTGAGCATCATCCACCACCGTATATATTTATCTTTTTATTTCTAGTATTTATTTTCAGTATTCACTTTCTAGTATTTATATTTGTCATTAGATTAGAGTAATTCGATTTACATATATATATTATAAAAAAGAGAAGAGAGAACAATTAAAAATCTGCAATTACTTAGCATCTGAAATTAAAATCTGTCTTTGAATTATATGAAGTTTATCTACCCCGAGAATTTATTCTGAAACCTGATATCTGTGGGGTAGCATAAAACTTGTGATTCAGTCTAAGTAATTGACAGATATGATATAAAAAGGTATGAGCTAGTATATGTTTCATTCCAAGTGATAGCTAAGCTCCAGATATTTTGCAAAGAATTAATTAATCAATCTGGTAATTTATCCTACTGATATGATTTGAGTAGATTACTCTGTTATGTGTTCATGATTGGATCCACACGCACAAAAGTTTTGTTTCTAACAATTCTCTCTTAGAAGTCTAAAAGAGAGTGTGGGTTATAACAATTAAAAGATGCCATACCAAAGAAGTATGAGCCCAAAAAGATGCCATATCAAAAGGGTATGAGCCAAATCAAAAGAAAGAGAGTAAAACAATGGGTGCAAAGACACTCGCCTGAGAGGGAAAAATGGGTACAAAAAGTATCCGCCGGAGATAGCCCACACTTCTCGTAAAGGCAGAGAAGAGAGAATGTTGCATAAGAGTGTAAATAAAGTTTTCAATCACTAGCACATTCAATCATAATGCATAGCTTGAGTAGTCCACTCCAATCTTGTTAGTAAACTCCTATGGTTTTCAAGATAATAATCCATACATGTTCACAATAAAAAGAGAAAACCTCTGGAGTAGTGCTTAAGCAAAGAATGAAATATATGCAGTGCTTGCTTGATTATTCTATCTTTCAATCACCCAAGAGTTAGTTAAAAGTTTGATAAGCCCCACAGTTAAAAAAGGTATAAGGATAAGTTTGAAAGATAGATTAATGAATTATAATCTGTAGAAGAATTTTAAATTCAATACTAAAGTACTTGTTGATATAACATGAGATACCCTGGAAGTATTATTTCAAGTCGACTTTGCTAAGGGACTAGCAAAGACTTAGCTTGGGGGTAATTGTTGACTCATCACTAAGTCCGAATTTTATACCGTTAACAATGGCTCTTGAAGATGCAATAATAGATTGATAGAGGTTATATCGACAAATTCCACGAGTTTTGTTGATTTGTGAAATTTCCGGTGATTTTCCGAGAAAAGGTTAAAAGAAGGATTTTAATGTAAATTTACCCGCGAAAAACTTAACCGCGACGCAACTACATCGCCAGATAGTTCGGAAGACTCCGAAGACACCCGAAGAAGCGGGGCCCGCAGCCGCTACCAGGTGGGGGCCGGCCGGCCCCCACCATGGGGCCGGGCCGGCGCCCTAGGGTTGCCCGGCGGCGCCCCCTTCCGTAATCTTCCTCCCGACGCCTAGGGTTTTCATCTCCACCGTTGGCTATGTCGGTTTGATCCTACGGCGCGCACTGCACTCCACCGGGCTATAAAAGGAGGGGTAGACCCCCCCTTCAACACACCAATTGATTCCTCCCCGCTTCATTCGCCAAGAGTAGTCGGGTTAGGGTTTCCAGAGATTAGAAGTAGAGCTCTAGTTCTTCAAGTTCTTAGTTTAGTCGTCTAGCAAGATTCAAGTAGAGATCGGGCCTCCGCTCGGGATTCCAGACTGTCTTCTAGAATTTGGTAATTTTATCTTGTATTTCATTATGACTTTGCTCTACTTTAATATATTGCTACTTATTCAGTTCTTAGTTTATTCTAGTTGCACATTCGATATAGATGTAGTTTATGATAATTATTGTTATATGATCGTAAAGCGCCTGATTCAATACTGAGTGGGTCGGGTGGTGCGCATTATGTAGACGTGGTGTCTAGATATATTGTGTACCTACGGAGGCACCCCGATGTGCCTGGGTCGTGGGTAGTCCGCCAAGCAGTGACAAATGCGTTGGTTCCTCTGTAGTCCACCCCCGCACGTAGGACTAGCCGAGCATGGTCGCGAAGGAGGTGACCTTTGTGTCTCAATATCCTCATTAGTTGATGCTCCTTATGATGTCTTCTGATTTTATTGCACTATAGATGAAAATGTATAGCATGCGTAGGTCAGAGACTTTATATTAGTAATTACATAGGTTTCTTTATTTCTAACTGAATCCCTAGATTGCTTTACTACATTAGAGAGTCTCTATATTCTAGCTCGAATACCATTTATCTCAATTACTCATTTATCATTTATCGTTATTGTTGACTAGTTATTGCTAAGGCATTGGTGTAATAGGTTATGATGGGGTTTAAGCATTTATTATTCTTGGTCCTTGTAAGTTCATTACTCCTAATAAGTAGAATGTTTGCTTTATCCTTTTGGCATAAAAAATAAATCAACGATACTGAATACTTCCTCCGGGTGAAATGCTACAACGGGAGAATTATCTCGTGGCGCTTTGATATATTCTATTTAGAGTCATTGCGTGTAGATTATTTTTATCCTTGGTTTTTGGCATCATGTTAGGGATGACAACTTAACTTAAAGTGATGTTAAAAAATACCAACAACTCCCACTCTCTCCCACCGCGAGCATGGAGCACGGACGCAAGCGTGCCCATACGCCCGGCCGCCCGGCTTCACGGCTTCGCTTACGCCACACTCGAGGTAATTACCGTTGTTGTAAGCTTCAATCGATGACATTTCAATTATTATAACTCCACCTTTGCATTACTTGCAGCCGGGATGGAAGCGTAAAGGAGGAGGCGTTGGAGCGGGCACCGGGTGGTACGCACCTAGCTCGAGGCCGAGAGGGCCATGCGTGAGCGCATCGAGGCGAAGATGGCCCAAATCATCGCCTTCGTCGCCCAAATGGGGGCACGCTCGGGGATGGAGCTCCCACTACGCTATCGGCTCCAAAGTAGTAGTGCCGCCATAGATTCAAATCGGCCTCCTCTCTTTGGGACTCCCGTAAGTATAAATGTGTATTGGTTTCGTTCGAACTTTGGTCATCACACGTACTAACCCGGTCTCTTTTGTGCAGCCTCAGTCGGCGGGTTCGAACAACCCGGCTTGGCCTACGACGCAGTCGCCACAGCCTTCACTAGGGACGGGGTGGCCAGGTTGGCAGGGTGGACAGTGAGTTGGCTCTTGAGAGATTTGTGAGTTGTCCTCTGACCGTATGCTTCTATTTTCAATAATGCACTTGACCCTTATTAGATTTGGAGACTTGTGATGCACTTGAAACATTTGTGATCGGATTGTGATCGAATTTGTGATGTATTGTGATGTGATGTGATCGGATTTGATATATGTGATGTGGTTGTGCTATATGCGTTGTGGATGTGCTGCAGATGTGATTTATGTGATGTTTATGTGATATATGTACTGTGTATGTGATATATATACCGTGTGTGTGCTGTGATTTAATGAAAAAACAAACTGAAAAAGAAAAATTTATTGTCACTTTGCCGAGTGCAATGACCACAGCACTCGGCAAATATGGTCACTTTGCCGAGTGCTATGGTCAAGGCTCTCGGCAAATAATTTTTTAAGAAAATCAGAATTACCTCTTTGCCGAGTGCCATGTGGGGGGGCACTCGGCAAAGGGTTTTTAAAAAAAAATTAAATTATTTGCCGAGTGCCCCGGGAGGAGGCACTCGGCAAATCTTTTTTTAAAAAAAAATTAGTTCTTTGCCGAGCTCCGTGGGAGGAGGCACTCGGCAAAGGATTTTCAAAAAAAAATTATTTCTTTGTCGAGTGCCCCCGGTGGAGGCACTCGGCAAAGGATTTTCAAAAAAAATTATTTCTTTGCCGAGTGCCGCCTCAGGGCACTCGGCAAAAAAGCCGCCAAATGAACTCCAGGCGCCGTTAATCCACGCTTTTCTTTGCCGAGAGCCTCGTTTGGCACTCGGCAAAGCCTTTGCCGAGTGCCGAAAAAAAGCTCTTGGCAAAGAGCCCGTTCTTAGATGGTGTCTTTGCCGAGAGCTCTTTGCTTGAGAGGCTACACTCGGCAAAAGGCTTTGCCGAGTGCATTTGTGTTTTTGCCGAGTGCCTGGGGCACTCGGCAAAGAAGTGAATTCCTGTAGTGTTATTATCTTAAACCAATAAATAAAGGTGGGTCTAGTGCCAGCTGACCATAGTTACGTGTGTTTTTGTTACAACATGGTGTCCCTAAAGGTGGGCCCTGATTGGTACAAAAAAAAAATAAAAATACAATCATCCAAAGGTGGACCATGTTGAATTTCCGGTCGTCCGGTGATGATAAAGGAGGCTACAAATCCTCTCTCAGCTCCACAGATATTCTGCTTGTCAGGCTCGTGTAACTTCTTCGGCAAAGGCATGCAGGATTGCTACTGCTGTGGGACTTTCGACCATAGGGCTCCTTGCTACGAGACGATAGATGAGTGCAGGGCAAATTGCCCCCTGTGCAACCCTACGTGCTCGCCATAACCATGTCCATGCAACTGCAATCGATGGATAGATCGATGCTCG
>JADLZL010001601.1:0-137376 GCA_015844335.1 Chrysopogon serrulatus | reverse complement strand
TGTTGTCCAACCACAATTTCTACATCGATTGTATTTCTCTAAAAGCCTCACATCACCATTCTTGTACCATTGCATAGCCCATTGGCAGGGTCAATATTCCTTATCAATATGATAGGACACTGAAGCTTCAATTTTAAGACATGTGGACGCAGCCTCATAGGGGTCAAAGTGTTAAGGAACTCTGATGGATAGTAGTTATGTGGACCATCTACCATGGAGTCAAAACTATGATACACCGTCTTGCACCATAGAACATATCAATCATTTTTTTATATTGATTATGTCCACCAAATCGTTATGCATAGATAAAATTGCTCTAGTCATGATGCAGTCTTTTTCTAACATGTTTGCATTTAGATCTAGACATATGGTGTCTATCAAGCTATGAAGATCTTTGTCAGCATCCCTAGAGTATGGGACACATATTTAAAGTCTGGAATACATATATTGCCATCTCCATTAACCTCTTCCGTTCCACCACCAATGCACAATAGATAATCAGCAAAACCATAGGTCACTCTAAGCCCTCATGTTGTGAATAAGCTTTAGGTGGCACATTGATTCTCAAAGATATGACATTCGAAGAGAAGCACCGACCACTTGAGCCCTAGATCCTTTGCGCTGCTTGAGGGGAGGACTTGTCTGAAATCACCACCAAGGATAGCAGTCTTTCCACCAAGCGACGGGATTGACCAGCCCATTATATCTTGTAGATCGTTATCTAATGCTTCTAATTTTGCCTCTGTCATAGATGCCTCATCCCAAATTATGAGAGCTACTTGCTGCAGCAACTCAGTAGTAATACTCTATTTTGTGGAGCCTACAGCAACCATAAATCTTGAACTGTGAGTGGTATCTTCAAACATGAGTGGGTCGATCCTCCCGCTTTAGCATTATCGACGCTGCAACTCTAGATGTGTAGCTATAGTGTCGACAAGATATCGGCGATAGCTCTACCACGGGCATACCAATGGCAGTGATTTATGTGGAGGCACGCGATGGAACACAAGCGAGATGGAACAGAAGAACAAAGATACCGCGGTTTACCCAGGTTCGGGCCGCTGATGCATAATACCCTACGTCCCCCTCTTACATTTGCAAAAAGCTTTGATCGATGTCTAGGTAGGGGTCCCCTCGCCTGCCTTATATAGTCCCGAGGGGGCGGGGGTTCAGATCCTAAGATCCGAGATGGTCGGTTACAAAACAATCGTGTCCTAATAGAAGTACAATTGGTTTTCTAACCGACTAGTTCCTTGTATGACAAGTAAATCGATTGTCCACCTAGGACTCAGACCAGACCAAAGAGGCCGATCGGGCTTGGTCCTGTGTCTTTGGGCCGCCTTGTGAGTCGAGACTAAGGACCCGCCCAGTGAGGGTATAGGGGGCTAAACGCCCACAGCTAGTCCCCGAGCACCATGAATCTTGAGGAACAGCATTTTCTATTTGTCGACCAACTCGATCAGCAACCCCTCCGAAAAAAGCTTACAATCACCTGCATGTCCGTTCGAAGAAGCACCGCCAGTTTAGAAGAAAAGGTCGACCACCGTTTCATCGTGACTCCTTTTCAATCGAAAGATGCATGTTGCTCCAAATAAGGAAAGAAAAGCGACTCATGTCCAAAGTGACATGGGCCCGATAAGCATATGATATTAGATATCATTGGTTAATTATCGCGATAAATCACTTTCCGTAAAAAAGCGATATATGCTTGTAACTTCCAATAAAAAGACCAAAAATAGGCCCGGTCAATGCTGAAGTGACGTGGGCCCATGTAGTCCCCAAGGTTAGTAGAAGATGAAAATCATGTTGTGGCAAGCTTACTGATGAACTTCTTCATCCCTCGCCCTATTGCCAGGCAAGCTCGGGGATGGACTTCTTGAAACCTATCTTCCCGTAAAAAACCCATTGAGACTAAACACGATGTTTGAAATGCGAAGTCGATAATATAACTAAATGGGCCGACACACATCCAGAGGCCCAATGGCATAACCGAAATATCCTTCGTCCCCAGAGGACAGAAAAAGAGATGCCCGACGCGAGAACCGAGTAATGGTACAGGGTTACCACGCCGCGGGCTGTTCGGCTTCGGCCGTGGGAGTAATGATGGCGCCGTCCCATCGTGGGAAAGTGGCCTATCATGAAGTGGAAACACCGACCCCTCGTCTAGCTGCCGCCGCTTCCTATACAGCCCGCCTATAAATACGGGCGCGCGGGCGGGGGGAGAAAAGCACCCCCGGGCAAACCCTAGTCCCAATCTTCGCTTCACCAACCCTCCGCCACTCGCTTCGGGAAAATTGAGTTCGGGGAAGCGCTGCTGGGGCGGAGAGCTCGGGCTGAAACACAGCCCCGGCCTCGCCCGCAACGACGGGTAGGTATCGCATTGTGTCAGATTCACTTTTGTTGGAGAAGATACTAACGCCATTCTTCTTTGTGCAGAAGTCCCGCGCGGTGCGCCCGCGAATTCTCTTGGCCACGAGAAGCCGGTGAAGGGAGTACGGGCGGGCGCCACGGGTATGGTGACACGGACGGGGTTGCCGTGGGCCGACCTCCGTGATCGAAAGGCTGCGGATGACGGCGCCGAGACGCCGGTGACAGGGCGCAAGTAGCCCCGCGCCAACCAGAGGCCGCCGACCAGCGGTGGCCGAATCGAAGAGGAGCTCCGGCGGTGCTCCCAAAGAGCCAGGCGTCGCCGACCTCGGTGGGGGCTGCCGGTGATTCTCTCTCCCCAGGACCAGTTGGAGAACGTGCCTGTGGCGCATCCTGAAACGGGGTGTCCCGTGGTGTGCGCCATGGGGCGGCTTTGCCCGGTCGTGGCTTCAGCGCGGCAGTGCGAGCTCCGGGACCTCGTCGGCCTCCCCGGAGGGCGGTAACGTCGCCGACTGGAACATCTTATCGGGACTTCACCGACCCCCGCCCGACGCCATACAGTAGGAGGTGACCATGCGAGAAAGGTCATCGAGGGGACGCCCATAGGGCTCGACGGTTGTACCCAAGGCACTTTGGTAGGGCCGCCGCGCCCTTTGACGAAACTTGGTTTCAACCCCTAGTGCTCTAGGACCGGGCCTCGGATGGGCGCCCAATAGGGTGCTTGGTTGAGGGAATGCTTTTGCGTTCCATGGGTTTATTGGCCCTTGAACAGATGCTTTGACGAGCTTTATGGCCTTGCCCCCAAGCGCCATAGGATTTTGTAGTGACGAATATGTAGTCCGAATCTAGGCATGCTTTAAACGGACTCAAGTAATGCTTCTACTTTGCATTTCCATTTGTATTGAAAACCTTGCAATGCCCAAATGTTCTTGTCTTTGTATGTTATGGCGCAAATCATAAATTGATCGACCAGATGCGGCTTTGAAGAGAACCCGGTATTCTCATTTTTGCAATCAATCGGGTTGTTAATACCCTTTATAACCGACTGGGGCGGTCCCCGTGGGGACAGATCGACCACTGCTTAGTACATTTTAGAGCAAAATACGTGATCGCCGACCCTAATGGCTCCACCAATTCAGAATGAAGTAGAAAAATATCAAGTCCCCGGTCGGCGGGTGGACCTAAGAAGCGATATAAAATGACTCGAGCCCATCATAGTATTTTTATCTTTATCATTAAAAAACATACCCATGTACATGGCCTAAGAAAGCCCGATTAAAAATTAGGGTAAACGGTTGTCAATGGGGCGATCTCCTCGAAGTCAATGGGCCACCCACATAGTATAAATAGTGCCTGGCCGGCCGCCGCCCGCATTTCACCCTGCACGCGGTTGTTGCCATTTCCTTCGCCTTCAATCTCGTCAATCTTCAATCTAGGTTTCCATTCAACACACCATAACCCCACATTCAACCCTCATCGAGGAGATAATGGGGAAAAAGGCTAACAAGGCCGAGACGGAGGCGCAAGAAGCTCTTGGATGGAACGGGAGGCGGTCGTTGCCAACACCGTCGTTGGCGGCAATGGCGAAAAGGAGGCTTGCTGGCCGAGGATCTGCAAGTGTGGAGGCTGCCGGCGAAAGGTGGTCGAAGTTCGAACCCATACCCGATGAGATTGTAGTTTTCGAGGATTACTTCCTGGGGGATTAGGGATTCAGGTGCACAACTTCCTTAGGGATTTGTGTATTTTAAAGGGGATAGCATTGTGCAATCTTCCCCAAACTCAATCTTAACCCTAGCCATCTTCGTGACATATTGTGAGTGCTATCTAGGAATAGCGCCACATTTCAATCTCTTCCATTACTGTATGTCCTGAAAAGAAGGGTGTTGGATCCGAGGATCTCGAGGTAGAGGCGGAGTGCTACCTAGCTCGAAAAAGGGTGTAAAGTCCAAGCGATGAACATCCAAAGACACCTCCAACACAAAAAGAATCGGATGAAGCGCAGTTCTACATTAACCGTAAAACTATAAGGCTTCCCCGGTCCCTTGCGACATTACTAAATTCCCGAAGCAAATCCTAAGCTGGCCGGAGATGCCTTCTAAATAATGGGATGTCCCAGGTTGAAGAACTGCTATCCTTGATGGATTTCAAAGAATATTGATGGCATTGTGGGGGCCACCCATTTGTAGGGCACCGTATCCAACCCTTGAAAGAAAGGGTGCCTTTGCATGTTTGAGTATGAGGGCCACAAAGATCCTTCACGAAAGAGAAGAAAGTCTAGAGCCCAAGGAGATATCAACCCGGTTGTCAAAAATGTTTCGAGTTATGCCTCGTATGGATACAGGAGGGACAAGCAGGCTCCCTCTGCGAAGAATCCCTCGCCCCGAGGTATGTAGTTATAAAAACTTTTCTTTTCCATTATGTAATGCATTTGTAAGCATAAGCAGCCAGGAATGATTATTGTTGGAACCCGAGGACCTTCACATATATGTCTCCGATGTGCCTCTGGAGGCCCGCCGATAGTGAGGCACTCGGGGAGCGTAAAAAACAACCAACCACGGTGGCCGAAGATCTTCGAAGAAACCGGAGTCCCCGGAGAGGCAACGAAAAGCGCAAGGCTATCGGCCCAGAAAGCACCAATGCCATCTCCTCCCGGGAAAGAAGGCGAAACCCACCAAGACCAATCTTGGTGGTAAACCGAAAAGATTGGCGAGGAGCGAGAACAACGGCCGAGGCGTGTTATTGAGACTCGGGGCTCCCGGACTCGAGGGACGTGATTCCTCCGAGCAAGTTCGAGCCAAACCCACCAAAAGAGCAATCCCATCCGGCGCCGACCCTGCGAAAGCCCACCCAACCATCCCGTGTTCGACCCGAGAGGAGCCACGGGTGGCGCCGACGAGGAAGCCGGGCATGGCCTCAAACCGACCGCCGTCCAGGCGCCCCCACGGAGCCTAGAAACTCCAAAAAGCTACTTGAAGATCGAGGCGATGAAGGGGACAAAAGCAAGGGTGGTCGGTGGTAGGCCTCCACGGCGGCAATGGCCGGCCGGTATTCGGCATGTCCTTCAAACGGTCCTCCGGTATGCCGTTGATGAAATCCTTGCTCAGGTTTGCAATGTAATTGATAAGCTCCGGCATGTTTTAACATAATTGAGTTGATAAGTTGTGCCCAGCAACCCAACGTTGATGAGGAGGGAGCCGAGAACCCAGGCCTCTAGAGGTGGCCAATCGCACCAATCTGCAAGATGACGGGGGGGCGAGGTCGACCACCCCGGGTTTTGAAGGTACTGCATCCCCTCCTCGTGTCCGGTCCACGAAGAATCACGAGGGACGGGGAGACCGGTCATGTGGTGCAAACCGGTGCTCGATCGATGGTGTCCACCAAAAGGGTTCAAAGAAGACGTAAGCCATCAAGACATGCAGGCCGATGGAGGAAATCAAAGGGCATCGAGAAAATGCCCAGGCGAAGTCTATGGTAAGTCCAAATTTCATAGCCCGCCGTAAAGTGGTGGTAAATGGGAGGTCTTTGAATCCAAGGTCGACGCCCGATTCAAGACAACATCGAGCATGGCTTCAAGTTCTTGTGAGAGCATGTAGGTATGCCAATAGTCCCGGGAACCTTGTCAAAGTATAAGCTATTAGCGAGAACTAACGACCATGATTATATAGGGGTTGCAAAAATTTACCGAGCGGGGCACAATGATCGACGATTCGCCCATCATGGCCGAGAACCAGCGCCCAAGTAGAAGACAAATGCAGCCCCGACATACAAGGTCAATGTTCTCGAGGGCCGGAAAAAGGTAAAAATTTACTTCTAATGTTGTCTCTCAAGTACAACGCCCGCATCAGGCCGACACATGACTTCATTGTAGATCTTGAAGGCGAAAAGGAGAAGAGAAGGCGCAATGTGTCAAGGACACGAAGGCTGAGATAGCGGTATGTAAAACTGCCTTTACCAGTCTTACTGTCATGGCGATATGCCCGCTGACGCGTGCTATATGGATCTGCCGCACTCGGAGCAAACACATGGCTGGAGTTAAGGATCTTTAATGCGAGGAGAACAAGTGCATCAAGGAGCGGTGGCGATTGGTCGAGACGGACCGAAGCCCCTAATGAAGGTCTTGTCACCGGGAGAAGCAGCCGTGCTTTATCCGACGCACCAGGGAAAGCGGTTATAGGTGTGTGTTAGCGAAGCATGGAAGTTGTTTAAAGACTACCAAGATGCTGGCCGATTTGTTCTTTGCTGCTTTCCGGTGCGTCCTCGGTAATGGACGCACTACCCCAAGATCGACACAAGAGGATTGAGGAAGGAGCGTAAGCGGGCTACATCGGATCAAATGAAGACACTCCACGCCGACTTCTGGACCTTGCCCATTGTAATGAGAACATTTCTCTTCTTGGCGAGGGCCCGCGCCGACTGTCTGATGTATAGTCATGAACAATGCTTGCTGTAGTATAAACACACTTTATTTGTGCCCGGCACATCTTAGGGTTAAATGTATTTAACATATTGATGCCCCTGTCAAGATGGATCTAAAGCCCGTAATTCCTCTTCGAGCATTAGCCCCATACGATGCGTTAGGTGACCTCTGTGGAATGGCAGCGATCTGCGGAACTCTCTTAGACCCTAGTACCCATAGGAGGCGGTCAAGTAACCCCTCGCCACTTTGATAGTCCCGGGATAGTATTGCGCCGGTGGTCGGTAACCAAAAACATCATTTGATCATCTGAGAAAACATGTTGAAGCAAGTGGAAGCTTTTTTGTTGATCATATAGAAAAAGGTATGTGAAAGGGGAAAGGTACATATCTTTATTCTATTCTTCTATCGGTAGAATCTTATAAAATTTGTTCTATGTGCTATGAGTTGGAGGCTCTTCGACATTTAAAGTGCGTAGCCTATAAGATGTAGGCCTAGTTACCGCTTTTGGCTCATGAATGGCCCCTCCCAAAGGTGGGGGAATAAACTGCAAATCCTTCTGCTGCAATCGAGAACCAGATCGCTGACCACGGCTATTGAATGACCCCCGACATTACGATTGTAGTACGTAATGTGCCGTACCGAGCGTTCTCGAACGCATGTATCCAAAGGCCGCCTGCATTGATGTCGAAGCTCTCGTGCTTCATCTCGAGGTGTCGTCATTGTAATATTCGATCACGGGAATGATTGCTACCTCTGCCCGGGTAGGACAGCTTAGAGCCAAATATCATAAAAGTATGGAGAGACTTTGTGCCTCGACATAAATTGTGTCTTAGTCCCAGGCTTCTTAGGGAGTTCTTTTATCCAACGCCACGGGTAAAGGCCGTCTTTTTCGCGGAATAGGCGTTTTACTAGTAGGGCGTCAATGATCATTCCATTGGCCTTCGACGGCCGTTAGCCCTTGGATGAGCAAACGACACATACTTCACTTGTATGGATAGTTCGTCACGTAAGTCCCGAAATGACTTCCCCGTGAAATGCTTTGCCAGGTCGGTGATGATGCTATACGGTATGCCAAATGGTGAATGACTTCATTTAGCATCTCGGAGGCTTTACGGGCTGTCCATTACCGGGGTTTTATACTCGATCCACTTGGAGAATTTGTCTATGAGGACATAGACATATTTAAAACCGCTGGTTTGTTTAAATGGCCCAGATCATGTCAAGTCCCCATGAAAGGGCGGGGAGATTGGTATCGTCACGGAGTTCACGTGCAGGGCGTGTATCTGTTTTGCAAAATTGGCAATTCTTGCAATGCCTGGGACTGTGTATTCAGCGTCGACCCCAATGGCTAGGCCAATAGAATCTAGCCTCTGAAGGCTTTGCCTAATTGGTGTTAAAGGAAGCGCATGGTTGCCACAAGAACCGAGGAATGTCTTTGAGGAGGTCGACCTTATCCTCTTGCGTGGACGCACTTCTAGAGTACCTCAGACGGCATTCTTTCGCATGAGCCGCCATCGACCCATTATATAGTGGCGCTTCGGATTAGTCGTCGGCATCGTCCTTATCGCCGGACAAAGACACCTTACTGTTGAAATGCGGATGAAGGGTGTGCGCCCGGTCAGGTCGAAGACGTCGTAGACAAGCGGTCGACCCGGCTCGGGAGACCGGAACCACCGACTTCGTTACCCGGTTGCTCACTAAAGAGCCGCTTATGGTGTTGGTTCGGAGCGGCCTTGGCTGTCGCCGACGTTGCTCTTCCGAATGGAAGGAGTAACCAGATCTTGGACAAAGACTCCGTCTAGAAACTTTTGCCGGACGACCTGAATTTGGAGAGCTCGTCTTGGGTTTTCACTTCTTGGGGCGTGAATGAATTCAAGGCCGTAGAATTTATCCTCAAGTTTGCGGATTGCCCACGACGTAGGCGTCCATCTTTTCATTGGCGTAGTCCCAGTCTTTGTTTACTTGGTTGATGACCAAAGCCGAAGTCACCGTATACCAAGAGCCTTTTGACTCCTAGCTCAATTGCGATCGGAGTCCGTCTTGATGCACCGTATTCGGCACGCGTTGTTGGAGGCTTTGAAGTGGATCTGAAGGTCGTATCTCAACTGTCCTCTGAAGGGAGCGATGAAGAAAACACCTGCGCCCGGCACCTCCTATGTTCAAAGAGCCGTCAAAGTATATCTTCCATTGCTCCCGCCTTTGTATCGTAGACAGGGCAAAGTCATATCCGTCCACTCGACCAGGAAATTATCCAATGCCCGAGATTTAATGGTGGTCTGTCCCGTGTGGGCGTAGCTCAAAAGGGCTGAGCTCGATCGCCCCTTGACGATCGACCAGTAGCATCTTTATTTCCGCAGGATATCACCCGGCCCATATTCGGTGACAAGGTGATGCTATCTTTGTTGAAAATAGTGAGAGACCTTCCTCTTTGTGACCAGAAATCGCGTAGAGGTTTTACGAATATGCGGGTACCTCTGCTTAGTTTCATTGAGCACCTCGCTGATGTAGTAAATTGGTCGTTGGACGGGGTAGACAGATTGTTGTTCCTTGCGCTCAACCACTAAGACGGTGCCGATCACTTTCGGCCGGTGGCGGCGATGTAGAGTAGAAGGCGCTCATCTACGACGGAGGCTGTGAGGGACGGGGTGGTGACGATAGGTACATCTTTAGCTCATTAAAAGGCTGCATCGGCTTCTTCAAACCATACGAACTTCTCTTTTGGCCCCGAGTAGCCAAAAGAAGGGAAGGCCTTTGTCACCTAACCGGGATATATACGCTTAAAGGCTACCATGCACCCTGTCAACTTTTGGATATCTTTGACACACTTAGGGAGGCTTCATATCCGGGGATGATTTTTTTACTTTTTTCGGGGTTAGGGCGTATGCCATCTTTGGTAACGACAACTGCCGGCGGTACCCTGTAACACGCCAAACACACATTTGTTCGGATTTAGCTTCCATTGGAAAAAACATTCGGGGCTTTGAAAGTCACCGCCTAGGTCCTCAATCAGCGTTGAGGCCTCTCTCGGTTTTCACCACTACGTCGTCTACATAGGCCTCGCATAGTCCATCGTGGTTTCTGCTTCAAGGCATTCTTTGTATGGCGCTGATATATTCGCCAACGTTTTTTTTTGAAACCCGAACGACATGGTCGTGTAGCAATAGGCCCCCAAAGGGGGTGATGAAGGAGGTCTTTTTTCTGAGTCGTTTAGCACTAGGGGCTATCTCAAGTGATATGCACGAGTAGCAATCTAAGAAAGAAAAAATTGACAACCCACGGTTGAGTCGACCACCTGTCGATGCGAGGGAGCGGAAGGGTCTTTCCTGGCGGTGTTTGTTGAGATCGGTATAATCAACGCACATTCTCCATTCATTATTCTTTTTTGCGTACAAGGACCGGGTTTGCTAACCGGTCCGGATGAAATACCTCTCTAATGAAACCAACATCTAAGAGCACGGTAATCTACGCCCTAATCGCCTCCTTCACATCCCGAGCAAATCGTCGTAGCTTACGCTTGACTGGTTTGGCTGCCTGAGGAGACATTAAGGAAGTGCTCGTCGGTTCCTTAGGGACACCGGCATGTCCGCAGTTTCCAAGCGAAACATTTATGTTCTCCTAGAGGAAAGCGGACGGCCGCGTGTCTTCCTATTTAGGTCGAGGTCGGCCCGATCATAAGCAGTCTTGTTCGGCTCGCCGGGGACCAAAGGGACCTTCTTGTGCGCCTTTGTTGACTTCTTCGGGCGGTTGTGCTTTTTTTCACCGGAGCTTCAAGTTCAGCGGGCTTGGATACTTGAAGCTAGTAGGTGACTTCCAAGCGACCCTTGGCTTCTTCGGCCCCGGCGAAGGCGCTTTTTCTCACAGGCATGAGCCATGAGGACATTACCACCGAGGGGATAGGATCCCTTGCTCGGGTTGGCATCTTGAGGACAAGGTAGCCATAGTCTTGGGATAGCCATGAACTTGGAGAGAGGCTGGTCTTCCAAGAATGGTTTGATAAACGCCGTTGAAGTCGGCCACGATGAAGTTGATGTAGTCGACGCGGAAGTGCTACGGCGTGCTTGAACCGCACGGGCAGTGAGATCTGCCCGAGGGGCATAGAAGGCTTGTCCGCATGATGCCCCGAAAAGGTGAATCCACCGATTTCGAGCTCTTCTTCTAGTAAGGCGAGCTATAAAAGGCGCCGCGGAATAGAATGTTGAGGGCGCGCCACCATCGATTAGTACCTTCTCAAAGCGGGCGCTCCCAATGACAGGATCAAGGATCGGGGAAAATGACCAGGCTGGAAGCTTGGCCCACATGTCCGGCCAAGCTGAATGATATAGCTCTGCCGAGCTTTCGGCGTCGGCAGCGATTCGATGCTGCATTTAGAGGGGGCGATGGCGTCGTCGAGAAGCTTTTTCCCTCGCGTTTTTAGTTTGCGCCTTTGCCCTTTGAAGATGTAAGCGATTTACATGTTTCTCGGGGTCCTTATAGGTGTGGCGAGGATTCTTGCCGTCTTCTTCTTCATCATCGGACTTGGGGGCGTGTGGCGGGCTTCCTTGGATAGTCCTTCTTGTTGGTCGTATTTGTTTCTTTTCGAGCGAAGATGCGGGCGAAGCCATGACATTCGCCGAAGGTGTGCCCTGTTGGGATGACGGGGGCATCTTCATTCAATATCTTGTCGTACTTTCGCCCGGTGCGTCGCCGACATCTCGCTTACGCCCCTTGTCGACGTTGTAGACCGAGTCACGTTGCCGACCACCGCGGTAGCGTCGGTTTATCCTTGTCTTCGTTCCGGCCGGCTAGCGTGGTCGGTCATTGCCGCGTTAGTTCGCGGTCATCATGGCGATCGCTGCCCCTGCCGCGCGCGGCCCGGTGCTCGCGATCATCTCTCTTGAAGTTGCGGCGACGGGGCCTGCCCTCGGCCGCCATCCGGATCTCTATCATCGTCCTCATGAGGCTTGATGCGCTTGTAGAGGTCGGTGCGGCCCCCGTAGAGGGGCTTCAGACCCGTGCCCACTCCCGGGCGATCTTGAACATGTCCTCCATGGTCGAAGGGTTCTTCCCTGGGAGTTCCTTCAAGGTCAAGGTTGTGTGGTGGGTCGGTCCGGAGATGAATATGCCGATTGCTTCGAAATCGAGAGGTCGGGGGCTGTTACCGAGACTTGAGAAACGGCGAATGTAATGCTGGAGTGACTCGTGAGTCTGAAGTTGTGTATTTGGGCCAGCTCGTACTTCGGCCGGTTGCTCACAAGTTGGTCGGTAGTTATCCACAAACATCTCTCACAGTGAGGCCGGTTGTGGATTGAACCATCCCTCGTAGCAGCCACCCGGTTGGCGGACTTCGCCGAGTACTTACCGGGAGGTAGTTGGCCATGGCAAAGCTCATCGCCACCGTGGCCGGATAATGGTTTTCGTAGATCACCATCCTTTGCTCGAGGTCGGCTTTGCCGGGCCGTAGTGCTGAGTCCCCGATCTTGAAGTTCCTAGGCGATTGACTTGGCGCGATCGCTCGGAGAAACACCTGGGGCCTGGGGCCCGTATCGGCTTCGGTATCGCATGTTATTGATGGCGTCGTGGAGGTCGAGCGGATGTGTCAAGTTGACTTCTTGCGGCGCTAGGTGGCTTTGTTGCCATGGCCTTACGGTCGGTTAGGGCGACCACGGTCCTATCCCACATGATGACTTTCCCCATCCCGATCGTTGGCCCCACCTCCTTCAGCTCGTCGCGTCGCGTTGTAGGGGGGGCGGCTCTGGAGAGGTCGGGCGGACGGCTCACGCATGATGTTTGCCCGAGCCTCCGCAGCGTTGAGGTGGTCTAAGGCGGCCTCGATCTGCGGGTGTGGGTTGCATGTTGCGGAGTCGCTCGACCGCTACGGTGATGTTGGCACTGTGTCTTGTGGACTCGTGCTTAAATCGACCGTGGTCAAACTCATTGGCGTGGTTTCACGGCGGCATCCTCCCTCTTTGGCATCGCTTGTGGGGCGGGTGGTGGATCGGCGTCGGCATCTTGCGCCCCGTCCGCTCCTCCGCCGTCGACGGCTTGGACTTCTCGTGGGGTGGTGGCTGAACCACGGCCCGTCCGCGCTTTGATCTGCATTACGGCCAACCTCTCTTCCCGATCCCGGGAGTTTCTATGATAGGCTCCCCTTCGTCTTGGCTGATATTGAAGGCGGTTCTTCGAAAACCCAAGCGGATATTTCGGGAAATTGGTGATGTCCACGAGCTGCGCCATCTTCTTAGTGAAGTCGCCGCCGTCGAACTCCCGCTGCCATCGAGGAGCTGCCGCTACCGCGTCAAAACCCGAGATAGAGCTCGAGCCGGCCTCCTCCTCGATGGTGGGAAGGGAATGAATACTGGCCTCCTCGCCGTGAACATAGTTGACGGTGTGCCTAGCCGCCCCATCAAGGTGGAATTCGACCCGTTGAGCTGGTGGCCGTTCGCGGAGCATGGAGTCGTCTCTCCAGAGTCGATGTCGACAGCTGCCGGTCGTTTGGCATGCCAAGGGGAAGGGTTCCGCCTCGGCAGTTGCCGTGGACTGATCCACGGGTTTGACCGGCGATTCTTGGGCCGCCGATATCGCCCCTATTTGGGCTCTCCGTGAGACCGATGCTTGCGGGGAACGGCCCCCGCGGCCGTGTCGAGGTTGGACGTGGTCGGTCCCCGGACATGTCGTCCATGTTGATTTTGGCGCTGGCCTGAACACCGCGAGGGGTGAGGACCGATCGTATTGGATCTCGACCCGCGAGCTCGCCTAGCACGGGTATGTACACCGTGAAGCGGTTGAATCGTGACCAGATGGAATCGAACGATGGAACCGATCGACACGAACCTCGAGATTGCGCCTTGTCGCTGGCGGTCGAGCCTGACGACGGAAAGGGATTGGCGTGGGACCTAAGTGCCCGCGCAGCCCATCGCCAAATTGGGATCTGGCGGCGCGGGGGACCGGCGTGGGTTGGAGCCCGACGCCGCGTCGTTGGACCATGGTGAAGCCGTCATCATCGGCCCGGTCGCCCGGACCGACTCAAACTGGTCGATAATCTCCTCCTCGCACCTCTTCCAAGGTGATCGATGGACTCGAGGAGATCGGAGTTATCGATCTACCTCCTCCTCCGTAGCGAGGGCAGCGGTGGACGAGTTGCCGTCATGGTCCTCTAGGGCCTGAACCCTGGAGGAGAAGGCGCAGTGCACGAGGCGGCGGGCGCTGGTTCGCCGGGATCTCCATGGTGCTCCCCATTGTGGTGACGGTCCGTGTGACCGAGCCGACGGTGAAGGTAGATCCAAATTAAAACTCCATGGTTGTTGCGAAGGACACCATCTTGCTTGCCTTAAAAATAGAACGCAGCCCCCTACCTCGGGCGCCAAACTTACCGACGAGATATCGGGCGATAGCTCTACCACGGTTATACCAATGGCGGTGATTTATGTGGAGGCACGCTTTGGAACACAAGCGAGATGGAACAGAAGAACAAAAAGACACACGGTTTACCTGTGTTCGTCCGCGATGCGTAATACCCTACGCCCCTGCTCTTCCGTTATTCCAAAAAGCTTTGATCGGATGTCTAGGTAGGGGTCCCCGCCCGCCTTATATAGTCCGGGGGCAAGGTTATGCATCCTAAGATCCCGAGGTGGTCGGTTAGAAAACAATCGTGTCCTAATAGAAGTACAATTGGTTTTCTAACCGACTAGTTCCTTGTATAACAAGTAACTCTAATTGTCCGCCTAGGACTCCGACCGCAACCAAAAGAGGCCGATCGGGCTTGGTCCTGGGGGGCACGCCTTGTGAGTCGAGACTAAGGACCCGCCCGTGAGGGTATAGGGGGCTAAACCCCCACATATAGCCACAGCAAGTTTGTCCAAGCTACATTTTTGGTGAGACGGTCCCTATACAAAAAAGGCCTTTCCTGTCTCACCAAGTCCATCTGCAAAGAACAACCCGCCTTTTCTACTATAGACAGTGCCCATTATCTCATCATAAGCAGACCTTTGCTCGGCATTGAGTGAGTTGCATAATAGCACATCTTCAAAATTTGCTCGATGCTAGCTTCCTCAAATATCTCATGAGGAATATGCATGGCGGCACTATCATATGTGTCATCAATATCTAGAAGAGGAAATGACCTTATGTCCTTCCCCATAGAATGCAGCATGTTTTGAAAATCTATCAAAACCATCTGTTGCACCAGATCCGAGGATGGATTGTCACGGTTGTAGTCTTCTGACATTGCATCATAATGTTTCTTCCACAACCCTATTATATCATGTGGCTCGCAGAATACCAAAATTGTTGCAAATAGCCGGCGTAGAAAAGAAGGCATCTGAAAGAAAGTAGCTTCAAATGACATTCATCTTGTGTATATGGTTCAAGTCTTTGTGATTTGAAGTCAAATTAGTGTGTTGCCATCCAACCAAATCAATAGGAAGCTCATCCCCATTGTATTGCCTATTAGACTACATTCGCACTAATAATCAAACCAAATATGAGGCTCTCTTATTGGATCCGTAGAGATATTGCAATTCATGGAGTTGCAACATGATCAAGCTTTTTGGTGATTTCTTACTGATGTGAAGCAAGTAACACCAAATATGAGGCTCTCTTATTGGATCCGAGATATTGCAATTCATGGAGTTGCAACATGATCAAGCTTTTGGTGATTTCTTACTGATGTGAAGCAAGTAACTAGTGTTTACCAATGTTTTAATGGATCACTAAAAATTTGTTTTGGCAATGCCTTTGCTTTGTTATTGAGCAATTTGTAGATTTTCAAATTTTACATATTCCAACGCATGAGAATTATAAATCCAATATGTTGACTTAAGAAGCACCAAATTGTGCATCCTTGGCCTAATTTTCACATAAAAATAGCCGATGCAATAAAACATCATCGCAGCTTGGGATGTCTAGGTCGATTAGGGCGACTTTTCGTAGGGAGGTGCAAATTGTTCCAATTTTTTCATGTTGATCTCATGGCCAATTTGTGTGATTGGAGAACTCTTATTCACTACTACATAAATTATTTGGCGAGGCAGTGCTTAAACATTAACCGAGGCAGTTACAAAATACAACTGCCTCCAAAAAATGCTCAACAATTAATGGAGGTGGGCATTTTCATTTAGGGGTTGTTCAATTAACTACCTCACAAAATCATTTATGGAGGTGGTCAAAAAATAAACCACATCCAAAAATAGATTTACAGAGGTAGGGATTAATATGCCTAAGCCAATTCCTATTGTCGAGGCCCATATTAGCTGAATTTCTGATTATGACTATGTTTACAAGGAGAAACCCTAGCCCATCCTTTGTCTCCTAGTTGCGCCCCCCCCTAGCTCCTCCCTTCCAAACAACCGCACCCCTCTCCCCGGTCCTGCCCTCTCCTAGTCCCTCTCTCCTCTTAGTGAGTTCCTAGTCCCAGCGTAAAGCACTCCACTCGGTGGCGCCCCTTCCAAATGGCTGCCCTCTAAGTGAGCTCCGGCGGTAGTGGCCCCTCAGAAGCCCGGTGCGCATGGATCCCCATATAGCTCTCCTCTGCGAGCTCCCAACAACAGATCTAGGCTGGCCACCCACTAGGCGATGAATCCAAGCTGATCATTGCCCCTAGGGGTGGATCCAGGCCGACCACTACCCTAGTGGTGAATCCAGCCATCCGCACCCATAGCAAGGAACACGGCGGCAGATTCAAGCGGCTAGCAAAGCAACCACATCGATTAATCCGCATTAACTGAGACCTTTGATGGTAGTTAGTTGCTTTGCCCGCCTCTATAGATCAAAAAATGCATGTCTGCATAAAACATTATGTAGTAGTCATTATAGTATATCTACATGATCCAAGCACTAAAATTGATAAAAATATTCAGCAGGGTGCTTTCAAGTTTGCTCTGCATAATGATGAATTGGATTGAGAACTAGAGAAAATTGTTGCTTAAGTGATTGGATAATGATCTGGCTAGAGTGCCATTGATTTGGTAATGTTAAATTTCTTCCTACTACGTTGATGCATCCAATTATCAAACCATGTCCATGTATAGAGGTTGGGGCTAGACTTTATTGGCTAAATTGATTCCCATCATCTGAGGGACTTCACATTGTTTTGGTTGACACATAGAGGGGTAGTTGATTTTATTATTGAGCACATAATTCATAGATCAACATTCCCTAGACATTAATTACATATCAATGAGACTTCTTTCCTGTCTAAGGAGGTTGCGGATATATTACATATAAGATTAAGTTGCTCAATTCATCTCCATACTATACTCAAGCTAACTATCTGCATATGATATGTTTTTGGCAAGCTAGGGAATGTTAGCCCTCTGATGTATGATTCGGATCTCAATCCAGTGTCAACAAAATAGATAAAAGAAAACTAGACTTACCAATATTCTCTTGAAAGGATTTATATGCAGTCATAGTTAACAAGACATATTGCTCTCCCTAATGTATAATTAACTAAGTTTACATTGCGAGCAATGGGGATGAAATCAGATAGTATACAGAGATACTGTGATCCTGCATTTTGTACTGTATCCTATATTTTATCCCATACTTTTTAATCGGATCTTAAAATTGGACACGGATCATTCAGATATTGATGATATCTATTTCATGTAAACCTCAAAAATCTAGTTTTGAGAATTCAGATTCAGATACGGTCGGATACTAAATGTTTAGATTTAGGTATGAGCTATCCATATAGCGGTTTGACCCTGCCGGGACTGATGGATATCGGAAAATACCTGTCCTATTTTTATCCCTAGTGAGCAGCCATATGGAGGATCGATCATCAATAAAGAATAAATCACAAATAAATGATGTATATTTGAAAAAAAAATGCATATCTGACAGCATGTTTTGTTTTGTAGAAACATTATAACACTCAACTTATCAAATCACTGAACCTATATTTATGGAACGAGAGAACTTATTAGAATACTAAAATCACATTATAAGAATTTGGTTCTTGCTGCTTAAACATTTTTACGTGGCTAGAAAATTCGCAGTTCCTCATATTTATACTATCATTAGTATGTTTTGATCTTCACTCTGTTATCTTTCATGCACGATATCCAGGATTTCATCTAATTTTTACTCTTCTCTTCCTTGTTTTACCGACAAAATGGATGAATTTACAAGGGCATCTATGTTTCATATCCCCCCAAAAAAATGGGAATGAAATTAGACCCTGTATCAATCTACAACCCCATGGCTTGTACTAACTCACCAACTTGAATTGCTGCCATTTGCCACCTCCAAGTATCAAAACTGTGTTGAAGCACAAACTTCACTGCCTTGCTTAAAAGATGCTCTCCGTCCCTTTTCACCTTTGCAATCTTAGGGCACTTGAGCAACCCTATATAGGCCTCTATGTCATGCACACATGCAGGATCTCTCGCTTTGAAGAAGTCCAGGGCAAGCTCGACACCGACATGCGTGTAACACGCACACCTCCATGGAAGCTCCAACCTGGCCCCCAAAAAGTTCTCGTTCAAGAAGATGCCAGGCAACTTGGTGATAGGGTCATTGACATTTACCATCCTTAGCACCTTCACCCCGAGCTCATCGCACCGATTCTTGAACCCAGTGTTGCCAACCCTTGGGCCCGCAAAAGAGTAGACGGCGATCGGCACGGTATTGCCGCAACCGTCACGGTTGAGACCGAGCTCGGCAAGGTCATACCCCAAGAGGAGGGCGAGGGAGCTGCCCATGCTGTGACCGGCAAGCGTGATGCTCATCTCCTCGTGTTTGTATTTGTTGATGAGGCTTGTCAACTCAAAGAGGAGCTGGTTTCGGCAGCTGCCGCTGGTAAACCTGCAGGTGGCGTCGTCGGAGGTGTAGACGGAGAGGAACCCCGACTCGACCTTCACGTCCGGGCGTGGGTCCGCCGGATCGAACCTCGCCTGCTCGAGGGAGCTCATCATGTTTGCCACCCACTCCGAGCCGGTGACCGTGCCACGGAAGGACACGACGATGTCGCGACGCCCGAGCCGGCGCGCTGTCTCGTCGGACGCGACCGCCACGTACCCGATCCACCGGCTGGGGCACGGCCCCGCCGCACCAGGAAGCGCGATGGCCGGTGCAGCATAGATGTACCTCGTGACGTCGTACCCGGCGCCGGCCATGCCGACGGCCTCAAGCATCCGTGCCTTGCCATACTTGCAGTTGAGGTACCGCTTGGAGCATGCGTCGAGGTCGAACGCCTTGTACGTGGCTGCGACGAGTTCGCCATACCGGACGATCTCGGCGCGGAGGAGCGGGTGCAGCGGCTCCACCAGACCGGCCCAGTCGCCGGCGCCCTGAATCTCCCGCCACATGCTCGCCAGCGTCTCGTCATTCTTCTTCATCACTCTTTCGGTCACGACGACAGGTGCTGCCGGCGTTGTGTGTCTGATGTTCACCGAGATGGACGGAGCAGAGAGCCGTGTCGTCTGCGGAGCGAACGTGGACGGCGGCGTGGCCACCGCCGCCATTGCTGCCGCGGTGGAGGCATTGCCCCGCTGCTGTTGGGGTTTCACGCATAGGCCCGAAGAAGGCTGAGAAACTGGGAGGTGTACCGCCATTTGTTGTGATCGATCAGCAGGCCTTAGGGAGAGATCCAGATGGGAGAGACGACAGAAAGCGAGCTCGGAGGTTGGCAGTTAGACCTGGAGGTGATGCTCGCGAGCCTTTATATGGGAGAGGAGGACCGACGCGGTGTGTATGTGTGTGTCCGTTTTCTTGTGAGACGTGTTGGCTAATTGGAAAGCGAGAGAACACAGAGCACATCTTGCACGTTGCGCGCGGGGATTTGACTGGATGGGGAGAAGCGTGGAACTGATGGCTCCTTTCCTTTTCGCTCAACCTTTTCCTTCAAATTTGCATTGACGTCCCTGAACTCTGACCATTTCAAACTGAAGCTTCAATTTGTTTTGTTTTTTCCAAACAATTTACATGGCGTAGTACTATTTTGCATAAGGAACACATTTCTAGTCGATGAAATGCACATTTTCAAGATTTGCTAACGGGTATGAAAGTGTTCTACATAACCTGAGCTTCGTACTTTAAGTAAAAGAGCCCCAAACTTTGTTTTTACTTTTTTTTGTGTGTTTACTTCTAGTTTAGAAAGGTAAACCACTGTCTTCAACAATATTAACAAAATAAAATAATTAAATTTTGTACATTTTGTTTGAATTATATCCTCTAGAAATTTTAACAATTATATATCAGCAGACGTGTGGAACACATTAAATATGAAGAAGATATACGCGTTTCATCAGCATTACCGATTTGCTTTCTGTAAGCGATAGGAATTTAATTTATAGCACACATATAGTTAGAATAAAGTGGATGCCATACTCTCACAATACAATATCATCTCCATAGAATAATGTACGTGTCTCTGCCACCACTTTTGGCTGCTTTCGAATGTTGTCTATCCAATCTCCATGAAACCAACGAATGGTATTTCTTAAGAACCATGGATGGCAAGCTCCAACAGCTTACGCCTATCCATTCAGCAAAATCACTTTCCGACAGAACAAAAATGTGATCAGAATGATCTGTGAACTGCCTCCAACCAAACCACTTCGACTCGGAGACATGTATATAAAAGTGAAAGCGTACAAGATGCTGACCCTGGTTCAAAGACTACAAAATTGCAGTTACGCCAGGGACCCATGTGATAATTGCCGGTGGTCGGTAGGGGCCTCCACGTTGTGGTTGCGCCGGCTGGACGGCGCGGTAGCCCGATGATGGCGTGAGGCGCGGGGTCCACGCGACGACGAAAGCAGCGACGTCGCCTCCGCACTAATTATACCCCCGCTCGTGCTGCAGGCCGCACAGCTGCTACTCGTTACGCGGCACGACACGCAGGCGCGAGGAACGGCCGAGGCCGTCCCGTACGTACGCGACCGCCGAAATTGAGGCCGCCGAAGTACGCTGGTGCGGACGTGTTCCTATTTTCAGGACCCCTTTTTTGTAATGATGAGTGTGTTTGACTCGGCCAGGCCCAATAACAACATTCTCTCTACGATATGATTGGGGGTTTTATTATTTTTAAATTTTTTACATAATATTTTAATAATATTCTCATCTAAATAAAATTTGCAGATTTGATTCTTTTGATTGTGCTAATCGGGCTGGTATGACCAAATAACATTGTCACGCCATATGTATTAGCGTGACAAAATCTTACTCATCGGAGATCGTTTCCAACATATATAGAAAACCTTAGTTATGCCACTCTCATTTGTGTGACAAGATAGTCATGCCACCATGAGTGACGTGATAAGACTGAATTTTCAAAAAAATCATAACTCTTCAATACAATGTCGGAAAGAAGATGATTTTTATATGAGTTGGAGCTCTCGAGATATCTATAACTTTCTAGTTTCGAGTTTTTTCATTTGAGGACATTAAGATGTTCAAAAAGTTATATACTATTTCAACATCATAATAAATGTGTATAAGAGCTCTCACTTTTGAAAATTCATGTATTTTTATCAACTTTGTAGTTGCAAGTTTTTTTCATTTGAGGAGGTTAAGATGCTCAAAACATAATATAGTATTTCAATACCATAATAATCGCATACAAGAGCTTGTCGCTTTAGAAAATTAATATCTTCTTTCATTGGTGATAAATAAATAAACTTTTTATACCAAAATTGTAGCCCAAAATTTGATCTACAGCTTTGTAGTTTTGAGTTTTTCATTCAAGGATGTTATGATGCTTAAAAAATAATATAGTATTTCAGCACTATAATAATTGTCTATAAGAACTTATTACTTTAGAAAATTATCTCCTTTGCATAGTGTCAAGTAAAGACACTTTTTATATCAAAATTGTACCTCATAATAAGATCTATAATTTTATAATTTTGAGTTTCTTCATTTAAAAATATATTTTCATGAGACATCAATATAAAAATATAAAAAAATAATATGTTGCTTAAAGTTTATATTGTTTTCTTGACTATTTAAATGACCTTAGATCTATAAAGTTGTAAATCTCATTATGAGCTATAACTTTCATACAAAATGTTTTTTTTTTGTTGACACCATACAAAGAAGGTGTTGACACCTGTTATCCCAAAATTTATTAGCAATTACCACTTTCCGAGACATGAATATATGATAAGAATAGGGTTACCACTAACAATTTCCACGAGTTTTGGTGATTTATGCATTTTTCAGGGAATTTTCTAGAAAAGCCTAAAAAGAGGGATTTAAGTGCTAATTTACCACGAAACTTGATCGCGACGCAAGCACATCACCGGAGGGGTTCAGAATACTCCGAAGACACCCGAAACAACAGGGGGGGGCCCGGCCAAGTGGGGCCGGGCCCCCCCCACCCCCCCGGGCGGCCCCTAGGGTTAGGGTTTGCCATCCCCCTTCTGAACCTTCCTCCACCGCCTCTAAGGAGTCATCTTGGCCGCTTGCTACATCGGTTTGATCCAACGACGCGTATTAATCCCACCGGGCTATAAAAGGAGGGCCATACCCCCTGAGGAGGCCAGATCATGAGATGAAGAGTTAGGGCTTTAGATAGAGATCCACTAGATCTAGGCTAGCAATCAAGATAGATATTAGAGAGATAGAGTAGAAGAGTAGAGATTCGGAGGAGCCCCACAATTGTCGGAGCATCCTTAGGAGGCGTATTCGTGCTGATTCGATTCCCTCGCCCGAAGCCGCGCGTTACGAGGTACTTTTGTATTCACCATTCTCGATTCAAGTAAGCGGTTGTTTATATTCGTTCTTTGGTTTGCAACTCATATTAAATTGAGTACTTTGATTTGGGTAGCTCCTAGGTCGAGTAGTTTTTTTTGTAGCGTAGATGTGGTGTCCGGGTTATGATTGCTTGTGAATGTCCCCGATCGGTAGGATAGTGGTAGCTCGCGTAGGTGACTTTATAGCTACGTTGAATCCTCCGTAGTCCACTTCCCGTTGATAGGACTGATAGGCTTATAGGTGTCCGGTAGGTAGATTACTCTGTTTCTTCTTCTATTCAGGTCACCCGGTCCGATAAGATGATATTATACAAAGTTTACCTAGTTAGAACTAGAGTACATTAGCTATTTCCTCATTCTCAATAGTTTTCTAGATTGTTTGTACCCCTTAGATTAAGAGTATTAGGCTGGGTCATAATTCACCCTACTGTTCCTTTGGGTTCGATATTAAAACCGGGTTGATCTTGGTGAAGTGCTGATCAAGATATATCTGCAATGCGTTTGCGGATAATCTGATTATAATCATTATTTAGGGTGCGCTTAATTTATACCAACAAGCATTTCTCGGCGCCATTGCTTGGGAACGATTTGCTGATTTTGATTTAGCCTATCTTAGTCTATAGTTATCCTTTTATATTAAAAACAAAAATAAAAAAATATATATATTATGGAAAACGAATCTCAACTTTTATATCAATACGGAGCACCATCGAGATCGTACCTCCAGCCAATAGAATCTTCTAAACCTATCACATCATCTGGCTATGAGCTACGCCCGAGATTAATTAAATTAGTTTAGGAACATATCTTTTCTGGTAATTCTAGCGAAAACCCCTATTCCCACTTAACTGATTTTGAGCAGACATGTTCATGTCTGAGCATTAAAGGCATGGCTGATAAAACTTTAAGATGGAAACTCTTTTCGTTTTCATTAACAAACAGGCGAGCTAAGAAATGGTATAATCGCTATGTCGGGAGTAGTCAAGGAGATTGAGAAATATTACGAAAATACTTTTGTCTTAAATTCTTCCCAAAGAAAAGGTCGCTAAACTTCGATTTGAAATCATAGGATTCAAACAATTAGATAATGAATCACTAGGCAAGGCTTGGGATCGTTTTTGATGGTTTTGTAAATTCTGGACCTAATCTTGCTTTACCAGAACCTATGCTTTTACAACATTTCTTTTTAGGCCTTGATGACAGAAATAAGGAATATCTTAATTTGGCCTCAGGTGGAGCATTTATGCATATTACTGTTGAACATGCTAAAACTATTCTTACTAATATTTTAAATGATCTCCCCGAAGAAAAAAAAGAAGAGTTGCTAGAAGAATATTCTCGCTTAGCTGAAAATAAACTTTTACCCGATTCATCTCAATCTATAGTTGAATTAAAACCTGAACTAGCTAATGAGATAATTCTAAATTCTGAGTGGATGTTTGAAATAGAGGATGACTTCTTTAATGATTTTGGGAACACAACACTTTATCATAAAATTATTGAACCCCAGCAATCTGGAGATTTCAACTCTAGTTTTTCACATCCCGATGATTTAAAATTTCTTAGAGAAATAACAAGAAAATTAATTTTTATTTTGGGTGATGATTGGTTGATAGAATCTGAGCAATCCCCTGAAGTAATTCGTCTTAATTCACCCTCTGTTAGTATAAAGTTGCAAGTAGATTCATACCCTTTTGAAGCTTTATATAACCCAGTCGTAGGAGTCAACATTATGTCATATACATTTGCTAGAAAATTCTTAAAAGACATACCATTAATTTCTACAAATAAATTATTTAAAAATTATTCAGGACACATTATTTCTAGTTTAGGAGTTTTGAGTGCACTTCCTATTGTTATTAATGATTTCCGCATCTTGCTAAATTTCTATATCTTTGATGTGTGGGATTTTGATGTAATGATTGGAGCACCCATAATAAAACTTCTTCAAGAAGGTCGTAATGGTAAATTAAATGTTCAATTCGGGAAAGGATTTAATTTTTCGATACCTATAACTCATGCAGTAAAATTTAAAGCAGAGCCCCTTCCCAAATTAGATCCAATAGATGAGGTTAAGACTATTGAATTTGAAAATTTTATTTACCCCGCTTTAGAAGATGATACTCAGTTCTTCATAGATGAAGAGGAGGAGGATCTTATTGATCCTGAACCTCTTGATGAACTACTAGAGCCACTTAAGTCTCCTATTAAGCTTAAACTATTACCATCTGGTCTTAAATATGTTTTTCTAAATAATGATCAAGAATATCCTGTGATTATAAGTGATAAACTTTATGATAAAGAGACTTATAAATTAATAACTGTTTTAGAAAAACATAGAGCTGCTTTTGGATATTCACTCCAAGACCTAAAAGGGATTAGCCCTATTCTTTGCACCCATCGCATACCAACAATCCAGAAATTACACCTTCAAGAGAGCCTCAGCGGAGACCCCAAAATACGATGCGAGATGTAGTAAAGAAAGAAGTTCTAAAGCTTTTACATGCAGGGATTATATACCCCCCCGTGCCGCATAGCGAGTGGGTAAGTCCCTGCAAGTTGTACCTAAAAAAGAGAGGAATGACAGTTGTCCAAAATAATACCCAAAAGAACTACCCAAAAAAAGGATGGATGAATGTGCATAGATTATAGAAAACTCAACAAAGCAACAAAGAAAGACCATTTTCCTCTACCTTTCATTGATGAGATGTTAGAGCCGTTTAGCAAATCATTCTTTCTTCTGTTTCCTTGATGGTTATTCAGGATATCACCAAATCCCTATCCACCCTAATGATCAGAGCAAAACCACCTTTACATGTCCCTATGGAATTTATGCTTATAGAAGAATGTCTTTTGGATTATGTAATGCACCCGCTTCTTTTCAAAGATGCATGATGTCTATATTTTCTGATATGATAGAAGAAATCATGGAAGTTTTTATGGATGATTTTTTAGTTTATGGAAAAACTTTTGATGATTGGCTGGAGAATTTAGATAAGGTTTTGCAGAGATGTGAAGAAAAACACTTAGTCCTCAACTGGGAAAAATATCATTTTATGGTTAGAGAAGGAATAGTGTTAGGACACCTAGTGTCAGAAAGGGGTATAGAGGTAGATAAAGCTAAAATTAAAGTAATTGAACAACTACCTCCTCCCTGTTAATGTAAAAGGAGTTCGAAGTTTTCTTGGTCATTGTGGTTTTTATCGTAGATTTATAACGAATTTTTCACAAATTGCTAGACCAATGACCAGATTATTAGCTAAGGATGTACCTTTTGAGTTTGATGAAGAATGCTTAGAATCATTTAATATTCTTAAGAAAGCACTTACATCAGCACCAATCATTCAACCCTCTGATTGGTCTTTACCTTTTGAAATTATGTGTGATGCTAGTGATTATGCTGTAGGAGCAGTCTTAGAACAAACAAAAGATAAAACGCATCATGTAATTGCCTATGCTAGCAAGACAATGACAGAAGCACAATTAAATTATGCGACCACCGAAAAAAAGAACTTTTGGTCTTTGTCTTTGCTATTGACAAATTTATGTCTTACTTAGTTGGAGCTAAAATAATTATTTATTCTGATCATGCTGCTCTTAAATATTTGCTCACTAAGAAAGATGCTAAACCACGATTAATAAGATGGATCCTTTTGCTGCAAGAATTTGATTTGGAAATAAAAGATAGGAAAGGAATAGAAAACCCTGTAGCTGATCATTTGTCTAGGATGTATTTTAAAGAACCCTAGGAACTACCTATTAATGACTCATTAAAAGATGACATGCTGTTTAAAGTGACCAAGACGGATCCTTGGTACGCGAATATTGTCAACTTTATGGTTGCAGGTTACGTACCACCAAGAGAGAATAAGAAAACTCATTTATGAAAGTCGTCTCCACATATGGGATCCGCCATACCTCTTTTGGGTATGGGCTAATGGATTACTCAGAAGATGTGTACCAGTAGAGGAAGGCATGCAGATCATTCAAAAATGTCACTCATCACCATATGGAGGTCATTATGGGGCATTCCGCACTCATGCAAAAATCTGGTAGAGTGGGTTCTTTTGGCCAACCATGTATGAAGACACCAAAGACTTCATCCGAAGATGTGGAGCGTGTCAGAGACACAAAAATATCAATGCAAGAGATGCTATGCCACTCACCAACAATCTTCAGATAGAGCTCTTTGATGTTTGGGGAATTGATTATATGGGACCCTTTGTGAAGTCAAAGAATTATGAGTACATTTTGGTGGCAGTTGACTATGTATCCAAGTGGGTAGAAGCTATGCCATGCAAGAATGCTAACTCAAAACACTCAAAGAAGATGTTTGAAGAGGTTATATTTCCAAGGTTTGGAACACCTAGAATGGTTATAAGTGATGGAGGAACACATTTCACTGATAAGAAGTTTCACTTATACCTACAAGCTCATGGAATACGACACAACGTCGCTACTCCATATCATCCTCAGACAAGTGGCCAGGCGTAAAACATCCAATAAACAAATCAAGAATATTCTCCGCTTGAATGAATGAAATGGGAACTTTATGGAAGGATCGATTACCTGATGCACTATGGGCATACCGGACAGCTTATAAAACACCTTTGGGTATGTCACCATATCAATTGGTATATGGCAAGACTTGCCACTTACCAGTTGAATTAGAACATAAAGCTCACTGGGCTATCAAAAGATGGAACATGGACCTAGAAGCTGCTGGAGAGAAAAGGAAGATGCAATTATCAGAATTAGAAGAATGGAGAGAGAAGGCTTATCACAATTCGAAGATCTACAAAGAACGGACGAAGAAATGGCATGATAAGAGGATCAAGAAGAAGGAGTTTGCACCAGGAGATAAGGTATTACTTTTTAATTCCAGGTTCAAATTATTCGGGCTGGGAAAATTAAGGAGCAAATGGGAAGGATCTTTCACCGTTGTAAATTCATCACCACATGGAGCAATAACTCTACAATCAAACGAAGGTACGTTATTCAAGGTAAATGGACACCGACTTAAACTTTATTTAGAGCCATTTGATTCAGGAGTAGTGGATGAAATCGAATTCATCCAATTACCAACTTATTAAGTTCTATTTTATTCCTGCATTTAATTTTTATCCGAAAACACATCTAACAGAAACATAAGAGTCCGAAGCACCTTGCGGAAGGGCACCCGAGGTGGGCCCTGGGTGGGGCCGGTCGGCGCCCCTATGGGGCCGGTCGGCGCCCCCCTGCGCCCTCTCGTCCTGACTCTCGTCCCCCGTCCTTCTACACTCTTCCTACGTATATTCACGTATTATCCACGTATAATCGGCTATTCTTTCATACGGATCCCGTAGAACCTAGGTTTTGTCCTCATCCTGTCTCCTAAAAACCCATATAAATACGTACCTAGACCTCCCCAATTGTATTCCATAACCAGCCACCTCTCTCTTCCAAAAGAGCTCTCCAATCCAGATCTATTAGCAATGGCGAACAAGGCGATCGTCTCCTACGGCGCGGACTTCGACAGCATCCCCAGCGATGATTCGAAGGCCCTCGTCCTCGCGCAGCCGAAGCCTCTCGCTGTCATGCCGCCGAAGCAAGTTGCAACGATCCCCAAGCGCCATGAGCAAGTCTACTACGTGCAAGATCCAATGCTCTTCCTCCACCACCTACAAGGCTGCTGCTTGAAGGAGGTGCTAAAGGAAAGCAGATTGCTATCCCCAAGGGTACCCAGCTCCTTGCACCTAGAGCTAATGAGCGACTTGTGGCAGTCGAGACCGACAAGAAGGGCAAGCTGATATGCGCTAAATACACCAACGCTGCTCGTCCTTCTGTTCAAGAAATTCGTGCAAACCCTAATGAAGTATGTTACACCAAGCCCATCGCACCTAAGCCCAAGCCTAAGAGGAAGAGAGCTACATTAGCATTAGCACTGGAGAAAGTTCCTAAGCAGCCAGCACCAACCCTACGCACTCTCAACGAGAAGCTTGAAGGCCTCTTCAACCTTGTCAAGGAGATGGAAACATCTAACAAGCTGAGGGACAAGCTCATAGATGACGTAGAAAAGAAGGTTGGGGTTAATCTCAAGTTAATCCGCAGCCTCAAGCGCGACAAAGAAAAGCTTGAAGAAGAGGTTGCAGCCCTCAAAGCTATAATTCAGGGCCTCAATAATGAAGGGCAGCATTAGTTGCCTAGTTACCCAATAAGACACACTTCCGCTAGTTCGATTAGTTAATTGAGTCAGTCGAGTCATTTTCTTAGGACAAAGCCTAATGAGCTAGGGCAGTCGTTAGCTCAGTCATTAAAGCGTCTGTTGAATTATTGTATACCACCGTCATAAATGAATAAAGTGTCTTATTTTATACTAATATTTGTTATCTACTCTACTCTCTATTTCTAGAATATTTTGTCTCCACATATTGCGCAGAAAGTATGCAGGAAAACAAGTGTAGGGGAAGCACAATTAATCACGAAGCAAAAATACGATCGGAAAAATAGCGTAATTTGAAGCGACATCGACCCAACACCGCGCAAGCGAAGCAGGACCTCCAGGACCCCTAAGGTGGGGCCGGTCGGCGCCCTGGTGGGGCCGGGCGGCGCCCCCTGCCACCTCTCGCTCCCTCGTTTCGGTCACGGTTGAAAGGTCCTAAATGGCTAAGGGGGGGTGAATAGCCTAATTTAAGAACTACAAAAGCACTAGAGCAAATTTGTTAGTAAAACAAATGGCGAAATGCGGTTTGCTCTAGCTCTAATTGTTAGGCAAGCCACCTAATATCAATTCTAGTAAATTATGATCACTATGTCACACAATGGCTATGTCACTACCTTACCACTAGTGAGCAAGAAGCTTAGCTAAAAAAATTAACTACAAGAGCTACTTCTACTCAACTAGCTACAACTACTACTACACAAGTAAGAATGAATAAATACAATGTAGAAAGATGATTTTTATACCGCCGGTTGTAGAGATGATAAGCCAATCACTAAAAGAGGAATCACAATATATATATATATCAATCAATCACCGGAGACAAGATGACACAATAATTTTTCTTCCGAGGTTCACTTGCTTGCCGGCAAGCTACTCCCCGTTGTGTCGACCAACACTTGGTGGTTCGGCGGCTAAGAGGTGTTGCACAAACCTCGCCCCACCACGGGCACCGCAAGAACCTACCCACAAGTGAGGTAGCTCAATGACACAGCGCAATCCACTAAAGTTGCCTTTTGTAATCTCCACGGGGAAGGCACAAGAACCCCTTACAAATCCTTGATTGGGGGCGGACACAATCACCAAATCCCTCACCAATCAACCAAGCACCAACCGTCTAGGTGACGGCAATCACCAAGAGTAATAAGAAATCCACAATCACAACAATCACCTAGTGCCACCAAGAATGCAAGCTCAAATGCACACACTAGGGTTTCCCTCAATCCTCTCTCAAAGTAGCCACGAGCTAGGAGAAGGAGAGGAGAGGGAGAGGAAGCTCTTGAAGCTCTCAAATCTCACACTAGAGCTCAATCTCTCACTTAGAATGAAGCACCAATGCTAGGGAGTGAGAGAGTTTGGAGAGAGGAGAGAGCTTGTTCTTCTTCTTGTTCTTTCTCTTTTTGATTTTTGAGTGGTTGTTCCCCTTTGTTGGGGAGGGGAGAGATGAAATATTCAGGTTCGAACGCTCACCGGGAAGTTCGGTGGTCACCACCGGAAGTTCGGGACCACTCGCATCTAGCCGTTACGCAGGGAAACTAGCCGTTCACGGGTTGACCGAAACTTCCGGTCAGCGGGTTGGCTTCCTCAAAGAACTTCGGTCAACAAAACGGAACAAAAAACGGAGCCACGGGCGCACTTTGAAAACGCGGCCCTACCGGAACTTCCGGTCTCCCGAGGCGAACTTCCGGTCATACCGAACTTCCGGTTGACAACCGAACAAATGGAGCCACGGGCGCGACTTTGAAAACAGCCACCGGAAGTTCCGATTTCCCGGACCGAAACTTCGACGTAAACTTCGGGGCATCTTCCCAAGGCCATAACTCCTTTATCCGGTGTCCAAAAAAGGCGCTCCATATATGATTTTTGACCATCTTGACGAGAGGAACGCAATGGTGAAGTCCATTCTATCTTTTGAGACCTTTTACCGAAAGGACATTTTTGAGTGCCAATGAACTCACCACGTCACTAAGCGCAATGCATATGCAAAAGAGATTCACACTTAGTGGCACTAGATAACCATTGCAATTAAAGATTTCCCCTTTTATAGTACGGTTATCTATCCTAAATCCGATCACGCACTCTATTGCGTCTTGACCGGTAAAACAAAATAGCTCCTATTAAATATACCTTTGCCTTGAGCATATTTTGTTTTCTCTTCTTTTCCAAATGTGGAGCACTTGATCATCACCATCTATCATCTAGCTTCATCACTTGGTGTGTACCAATCTATCTTACAACTCACTCATGATAAAGATTAGTACACATAGGTTTCATCAATTACCAAAACCAAACTAGAGCTTTCACACTGGCGGTTGCTTGAAGACCCAGATGGTTCACATAAGCAACCGCCTATGAAAAATGGCATTTCCACTGGCGGTTAGTTATGCCAACCGCCTGTGGAAATGCATTTTCAAATGCATTTTCACAAGTGGTTCTATTAAGTGAACCGTCTGTGCTTTAATTTCCCGCCCAATTTAATTTGAATTTTTAAATATGAACAGCCTCCCTCCTCTCTCTCCCCTTCTCTCCCTCCATCCTCTCTCCCCCTCCTCTCCCTCTCTCCCTCTCTCTCCCCTCTCTTTCTCTCTCTTACACCGTGATCAATACAAAGGCCATTTAATTATAAAAAAATACATCAACAAGAAAGTAATTATATCATACAATTATATACATATATACACCATTAACAATTTAATTACATCATATATTATATACATCAAAGTTGTTTTCCGGCCATGATACGATAAAAAAGTTTATATTGGATATATATAAGGGGATCAGCACACGCGGTTCACTTAAGAAACTGCTTGTGTAAAATAATCAACACAGATGGTTCCTTAAGCGATCTGCCTGTGTAAATGAGCTTATTTACACAGGCGATTCACTTAAGAAACCGCTTGTATAAAAGAATCAACACAGGCGGTTTCTTAAGTGAACTGCCTGTGTAAATAGCCTCATTTACACATATTGTTCGCTTAAACAGTCGCCTATGTGGATACTCATTAACACTGGCGGTTCCTTAAGTGAACCGTCAGTGTAAATACTACTATTTACATTGGTGGTTCTTTTAATGGAACCGCCAGTGTTAATCTTTTTACATAGGCGGTTCTAGTTATGGGACCGCGTCTGTTGATTTTCAGTGGCGTCCGTTGGCCAAAACCGCTTGTATAAATATTTTATACTGTCAACGAAAATGATCTATGTACTAGTGTGGATATGGGCATCCCAAGATGATCATGAGCATTTGTCTTTAGGAGGTCTCTAGATATACTAGTCTCTATTAATTAGCGATGTTGTCTTATGAAATCTTTTTTTTATGGTAGTGCTAATCAGGACACCCCTACATGTGGGGGGTGGAAGGGAAGGGGTTGTTGAATATAGGTGTGCCCATGCTAATCCTTAGACTTATGTTTTTCGATCGAGTGATTGATGTATGTAACTCAATATACTATCAAGATAAGAAATTTGGAGCGTCAAATAATTGTTGCTTTCAAAAAGAGTAAAGTCCATACCTAGTCCTTGAACTTGTTTGCCTATGTCATGCTTGCCGGTTCATGAACTTTTAAAGTGTATCATCTATGTGTGCTAATTTATTATTTGGTCTCCATTGTGTCCCTACCGAAAATCTAGGACTCCTCGTGTTCTCATCTATAAATAAATTGAACCTTAGTCTTTGACTTACCTCACCATCTGATTCGGTAATTGAAGTCCCTCATCATCAGTCTCTTCGTTATCTGATTCCACAAGAGGTCTATACACATCAAAAGCCTTCAATGTTAGTTCAGACTATCCATCCTCCATTTCATGGTGAGTGTCAACAAATTTCTCATCCACCATATTAGTGCCATAAGGACAACACTCCCTATTACCCTCTATTGTACATTGTTGAGCATTCCTCTTTTCTAAGTTAGTGTAGAAATCAGGGAGTATTTCACTAGCCTTTTTGCCCACATAGGTCACTGTAGCTAGGCTCAAAACTTTTTCCAGATCACTAGCATTGCTAGTACCAACTACATCATCCCAGTTAACACCACCAATTATGTCCACATCATCGAAATACACAACAAAATTCTTGATCATGTGCACCAAAACTGACATGATATTGGTGTCTTTGTCCTCAACAATGTTTCTATGCCCATCTTCTAAGATCATCTTCTCTGGTCATAGCAAATAAAACTTGAAGCTTTGCACTTTTGGTACCCTAACTAATCAACGACGTGATCAAACCACACAAAAGGCGACCAAGTATCTACCTCCAAATGATCAAAACAATCAATATCCTCATCCACAAGAGGTCAAGAGGTTTGAGATTACCAAAACCAACAAAGAATCCCCATTGATGAACCTCAATAGTGAATTACTCCCCACCTTCGTCTACATTTAGGACAAGAAGCTGCACTTTAAAGCATCACGCAAAACCCCAACAAAAAAATGACCTTGATAATTCAACTATATGCAAACCCTAACCAAGTCCCCATGGCGAACCTCCTATGATTACTAGATGCCTACAATTCCAAATTAGGTAGACTAACCATAAACCAACATCGGTTCCCCTTTGCACCGCGCAATCATGCTGCCATGGGGTCTCCGTCGTGTCGCAAATCTTTTGCATCAATGTTCCCTTTAGGACTTCACCTCATTATCTAGCATAGCCTCGCTCCAATTTTAGGCGATCACCAGCAACGCAACTGTCATGAAGATGTATTAGACCTATGCCCACATCACTAGCCACGGTGTCACAACCATGTTACTGTTAATCGCTTGTCTAGGATCGTTATAGATGTAACTGAGACCCAAATAGTGAATTAGCACCTGGATGACACACTAAGGGCTGGATAATGACTAGGCTCTACTGGTTCTAGCTCATTAACTCATTCTGATAATGAACAAGCTCGACTTGGACCGTTATCTTAATGAGCCAGATGGCTAGCGTGGCTCAACTTGTTTACGAGCTCACGCTGGCTCGTTTAGCTCACGACCAGATAAAAACATAGTAATAATAATACAAAAGTAACAGGTCTTTGTTGACACATATACAAATATATCACTATAGTATTACACCGTACATTGATGATCCGCACTCCACTATATATACATAATGAATCCATAATCCATTATTGGTTATTCATATATCCATTAAAAACAAAGTGATAAAGTCATAATAATCCCAATCCCATGTGTTACATGGTCCAGGTATAGACATCAACCAATTGTGAAGTGTAAGATATGAATTAATATGGAACTAATGCAACTCTTTAGACTCGCAAGCTGGCTCGTTAACTACACGAGCTGAAATAACGTTGGCTCAACTTTGAAAAATATAAACAAGACGAGCTGACTTGGTCTACTAACGAGACAAGTCGAGCGAGCTATATCGAGCTGGAGATCTACAAGCTTCTACATGCTTTTTATCCAGTCCTACACACTTTAAAAGTTTATGGACGGATATGATACATGCAAAATAAGTTCAAGAACAGGCGTATGTATATATGCTCCTCTATCTTTCCCTCCTAAAATATTAACATATGTACTAGGAGTAAACTATAGTTTGGACAGAATGCAAGCTAGCAAAGCTGTCACACACAGTGACATAGGGTTCGGTGAACAACTCATCCATCGAAGAAGAACAGACAGAATCAAATGGTCGGAGCCTCTTAATTGCAGTCTGACACCGAACCCCAAACACTGTCATGGATTCCGTAGAAAACAAAACATGTTTTGACGCTTTCCATACTGCAAGTTATTAGTACTAACTAGCTAGAGGCACACCATGTAGAGATCACAAGCAAGGGCCTCCGCGCGCGCTTGCTTGTGGTGCGGCTACTCAAAGCTCGTCATCCGCATGCACACAGCAGGTATTTACAGCTTTACTAGGTAGCGAGTAGCAACGAGGTGTGGTTGTGCTTGTTCTTTCCAACCACTTAATTAGGTCTCTAGATCTTCTTCAACTCGATTTAAATGTTTATTTTGTTTTTAATTAGTGATTAGTGAAAAATGGTAGTTGGGTATCATTAATTTCCAACCACTTAATAATCTAGCAAGTTAACAGAAAAATAGCAATCTTAAATTTTATCTTATCCAGCGCTTTCCTATAATAGCTTCCTAAATGATTTTCTATTGAAAATCTTGAATTATTTCTAATGAACCAAATCTTTTTAATAGTCTTTGTATTCTATTTTTTCATCTAGAATCCTTTATTTTCTTAATTTATGCACGAGTCTAGTTTACTCCAATCTCAAGATGACGACGGGGCGGGTCTGGACCTGAAACCCGTGGGTTTCAGACTTCGATAGGGCCGGGGCGGGTTCAGATCTTGCCCCCGTGGGTTCGGGGACCCGAAACGGAGCGGGGCGGGTGCGGGTTTGCAATGTCCCCCGGATGTCGTTCGGGGACCCGAAATTAACCATGCTGTGCTAAAAGGCCCATGTATGAGCCCAACTAATAAGGGAACTCTAGGTATATAATTCGGCTCTTGAAGTGTTTAAATGAGGAAAGATTTTGAGAATTTTATTAACTCAGAAACATATCCCAACAACTCCTTAAATACTCATGTAGAAAAATGATTATATATATTATATATGTGTGTAATAAAATACAAAAGCAGTTGATGACTATTGCAGTGATAATTAGAATAAAAAAACTCATAGCCTGGGCAGAAAGAGCTCTCTTCAACTACCATTCTTATTAAAACTGTAGCAAAATTATGAAATTAATTTATTCATGGATTATGAGCAAGATATGATAGCACCAAATGTCCAAATCTCATACCTGCGATTGGAGCTGACACAGGCACAAATCATAGAATCAAAAACTACTCTTGGCCTTTCAAGTTCATTATGGTGATTTGATCTTCTTCCTCAGTTTCTTCTGAAATTTTCTTGACAAACAATTTATGCCATCTGATAGGATTCCTGATTCTACCCGGAATGTTGCGTAGTCTGTAGTGATGAGAAGGAGGAGGAGCTGGGCGTGCTGCTGCCGCCGGGCGACCGGGCGCCGTGGGCGAGAAGGGGTTGGAGGCGCAGGGAAGGAGCTAGGCGGCTAGGGGCAAATCCCGGCTCCCTGAGGAAGCCGGAAACAATTATATTGTTTTGCTTAATCTCCTCAAAAAGAGTTTACAAATATTTATATGTCTCTCTAATAATAATTATAAAATAACCCCCTAAAGTAATAAAATTACGATAAATATATGGGCGCATGGCCCCTTGATGGCCGGCTTCCCTCTAGCCACTAATGGGCTTTCGGCGTCGATAGGGAATGCCGGTCATAACATCTCTCCCCGCCTGCAAAAACAGCTCGTCCTCGAGCTGGAAGTTGGGGTAGTCAGCACGAAAGTCATCGAGGAGCTCCCACGTAGCCTCATCTTCAGGAAGGCCAGCCCACTTGATCAACACGCGCCAGATCCCTCAGCGCTGCTGGGCGCGCAAGGCGTGTTCTGGAGCCGGCAGCACCCGGCCATCAAGAACAGGAGGAAGATCGCCCGGAGTCGAAGGAGGGTTGCCACGGTGCTGCTTCAGAAGGCCGACATGGAAGACGTCGTGGATGCGAGCGCCCTCCGGCAGCTGGAGACGATAGGCGACGCGGCCGATGCGTTCGAGAACACGGAACGGCCGTTGGCCGTCCGGGGCCCTAGCTTGCGTTTGGCACGTGGGTCGAGAGACTGCGTAGTACGGTGAAGAAGGAGCAGCCAGACCCACGAGCCCACCTCAAACTCCACGTCCCTGTGGTTGGCGTTGTAGTACTTCTTGGACAGCCGCTGAGCACGGAGGAGGCGGCCGGCGAACTTCAACAAGCATCTCATCCCGGCGAGGGGAGGTAATCCGGCAGCCTCCGTGCGTGTCGTCCCGGGCCGTAGGGGCGGGAATGGGCGGCGGGGGCCGGTCGTGGAGACGACCTCGAAGGGCGTAGCGAGGGCGGTGTGGAAGGAGGTATTATAGCAATATTCCGCCCATGACAGCCATTCCACCCACGCACGAGGCCGGTCACCTGTCACAAAATGCAAATACATAGCAATCACCTTGTTGACCACCTCGGACTGGTCGTCCGTCTGGGGATGGAAGGCGGTGCTCATGCGGAGCTGCACACCCGCTATCTGGAAGAGGTCCCGCCACACATGGCTGGTGAACACGGGGTCCCGGTCACTGACTACGGAGAGGGGGAACCCGTGCAGGCGCACGATGCCGTCGAAGAAGGCACGGGCCACCGAGGAGGCGGTGTAGAGCGCAATAAAATGCGCGTACTTGGAGAAGCGGTCGACGACGGTGAGAATGACCCGACTTGCCCGCGACCTTCGGCAGCCCCTGAAGAAGTCCATGGAGATGTCCGCCCACACCGGAAAGGCACCGCGAGGGGTCGCAACAGCCCCAGCCCAGCCGCAGCGTCTCCATCTTGTTGCTTGGCATGTGGTACAAAGCGCGCGCACCAAGTCCTGGACCAGCACCCTATCCCGCGGAATGTAGAAGTCGGCGCGGAGACGATGCAGCGTCTTCTAGATGCCCTCGTGGCCGGCCGAATGGGCCGCCAGGAGCACGGTGGCGGAGATCATCATGGTCCCGCACGTAGATGCGGCGCCCATGGAGAAGAAGGCTGTAGTCGAGACGCCACGGCTCGCCGAGGTCGCCCGGCCTGCAGCTGCAGCAGCCAGCCGTTGGCCGTCCGGGGCCAATGGCGTCAAGCCGAATGTCCTCCAGGAGGGAGAACGACGGCCCGGACAGCGCCCAGCAGCCCCGGGCGCCCCGGTGCCTGAACCCGCAGCGCTGTCCTCGCATCGCGGCTGGATGGACAGAGCGCCCACCACGGCGTTCAGCGGCGGCCCGGCCGGTACTCCACCGTGAAGTCGGCCGAAGAGTTTACCGATCCACCGTGCTGAGGAACGGTGGACAAACGCTGGTCAAGTAAAAATTTGAGACTATAATGATCGGTCGCGAACCAGAAGGGGCGCCCCCCGCATAAGGGCGCCCCCGTGGCGCACACCCTACACCAAGCCGATCAGCTCGGCGTTCATATGCGGCGAAGCTTGAGATGCCGGGGCAGCGGCGTGCCCGGCTGAAGGGCGAGGGGTCCCGCGCTCGTGGGAGGACGGCGCTGAACCCCGCACTGACGCTGTCGCAATCGACCACAAAGGTCGCGTCAAGTCCGGCATCCGGGAGGACAGCCCCGTGGTCGGGCGCGCTTTGAGCGCCTCGAATGCTGTCGTCGCGTCGTCGTCCCACAAGAACGCGTCTCGTCGCAAGAGGCGCGTGAGTGGGGCAGCGATGATGCCGAAGTCCCTGATGAATTTCCGGTAGTAGCCGGCCAGGCCCAAGAAGCCGAGGAGGGCCCGGCAGAGCGAGGAAGTGGCCACGCAGCCAAGGCGGCCACCTTGTCGGGTCCATGGCGACATCGCCCTCGGTGATGACATGGCCAAGATAGGCCACGGACGGCTCCCCGAAGGAGCACTTAGAGCGCTTCAGTTGTAGGTGATGAGCTTGCAGGGCGTTGAGGACGATGTTGAGGTGCTGCAAGTGCTCGGCCCACGACGAGCTATATATCAAGATGTCATCGAAAAACACCGGACAAACCTCCGGAGGTAGGGGCGGAGGACGCCGCTCATCGGAGCTGAACGTGGCAGCGCGTTGGAGAGCCCAAACGGCATGACCGAACTCGGCGTGGCCATGATGGGTGCGGAACACCGCCTTGGGATGTCGGCGGGGTGCATCCGCACCTGGTGGTACCCGGAGTGGAGGTCAAGCTTGGTGAAGAACTTCGCCCCGTGCAACTCATCGAGCAGTTCGTCAACCACCGGGATCGGGAACTTGTCCTTGGAGGTCTTGGCGTTGAGCGCGATAGTCAATGCGTAAGCGCCAAGAGTGATCCGCATTCCGCACCAAGAGCACAAAAGTGAGAATGGCGACGTCTTTGGGCGGATGATGCCTTGCGCCCGGCTTGACCACGCGACCGCCGTTCCAGCTCGTCTTTTCTCGCAGCCGGGGTAGCGGTAGGGGTGCACCGCCACCGGGGCGATCTTGGGCAGCGGGTGGATGCGGTGGTCGTGCGGGGCGCGGGAGGGAGCCCCCGTGGGCTCGACGAAGACGGCGGGCGTGCTTGTTGGAGGAGGGCGTCCAGCAAAGGGCAGCCGCGGGTCGAGCGGCGTCGCGGCGAGCAGTACCGACGGGGGCTGGTTGAGGTGCAGCCGCCCCGGCCACTCCCTTCCAGGTGATGCGGCGGCCATTTCTCCAGAACGACAGCGTGAGGGCCTCACAATCCCAAAGGATGGGGCCCAAAGTCCGGATGAAGTCGAACCCGATGATGAAGTTGAAGCCGCCCAAGTTGAGTCCCACGCAGGTGATGAAGAAGTCGTCGTCGTGGATGCGGATGGGCACATTGCGCGCGATGCCCTCGCAGGGCATCCGGTCACCATTGGCCACCATGATTCGCAGGTGGTCAGCACCAGCTGGAACGAGGCCGAGACGACGCATGGTCTCCCCTGCCATGATGTTGTGCTCGACCCGGTGTCGAGGAGTGCGAGGAAGTGTTCCCCCTTGATGGTGACGGGCAGGAGCATGGAGTTCGCCGCCCGAATCCCTGCAACAGCCTGGAGAGAGACCACGAGGGCGTTAGTGGCGGCTGGCACAGGGGCCTCCTAGGGAACCGGCAGGCCATCCTGGACATCGGCTGCCGGCTCGTCGTCGAGGTAATCGTCGCACTCCAGGTAGAAAAGGCGTGGGCACACGTGACCGCCAGCACGCGGGGGCTCGCCGCGGTTGAAGCACACCCCTCCGGGCGGCGACGCTCCTGCTGCTCAAGAGGCGAGAGATGACGAAACGGGCGACTGGGGGGGCTGCACCAGCGTCCCGAGCTGGTGGAGGCACGAACCCGGCCGCGGCGGGGCGACGCTCGGAGGACGCTGCCTGCTGGGGCGCCCAGAAGCCCGAGGGGGTCGGGTGCCACCGGTGGTGGCGGGGGCGGAGGCACGCAGTCTTCAAAAGCCCGGGCCAAGTACATGGCGGATCGGAGGTCCGGGCGGCGCACGCATCTGGACTTGCTTCCTGATGTGGTCCGAGAGGCCGCCCATGTACAGCTCCGCCTTTTTGACGAGCGGAGAGATCACGAGCGTGGTAGAGCACGGCGTTGTAGCGCTCGAATAGTCCCGCACAAGAGAGTTGAAGGGCAGGCTGGTGAGCTCTGCCAACCGAGTGCCCAGAACCGGCGGCCCGAAACGTAGTGAGCGAGGGGGCCGGAAGCGCTCCATGATGGCATCCCTTCGTCTTGCTCCAGGGCATAATACCATGTCCGGGCAGCACCACGCAAGTGGTAGGATGCGAGCCAAGTCCGGGACGAGGCCGGCGTCTGCTGTCCGCGGAAGAACTACTCGCACCGGTTCAACCAGTTGAGCGGATCCACCGAGCCATCAAAGATCGAAAACTCCAGCTTATAGAATTTGGGTCCTGCCTGGGCGCCCCCCATGGCGAGCGCCGCCGCAAGGCCGGGGTCGATCACCCCCATGTGCTGGCTGGCCGGTGGTGGGGGACCTCCCTGGAACAGCGGCCCATCGACCCCCCCATAGAAGATGCCGCTGGCAGGGGGGAAGATGAGGTCGCGAGCGACGACGCTGGAGCCGAGGACGCTGGTGTCAAGGAGTTCACGGTGGAGTAGACCGGCACGGAGGCCGCGATCTGGACTTGCAGCCAGTCAAAGGCAGAGACGGCGAGGTGGGCCACCGCAGAGGTGAAGGGGGGAACGCCCGACCCCGAGGACGGCATGCCGTAGGGGTAGGGACGCCGGTGTGGAAGATGCGGTGGTGGCGCCGGTGGTCGGGTGAGCTCGCCCAGGCAGATCGCATCTCCCTCATCTCACGCTGGATGTCGAGGATGACGGTGGCCAGCGTTTCCAGCGTGAGAGGTGCGGCGGAGGAGGCAGCAGATGCATCGGAGAGGACCGAGTCAGCGGCGGGGGTATGGGTGATGGGCGGCTGCGTGGAAGCGGTGGGCGGGGGCTGCGACATCGTGGCCTGGCAAGCTGATACTAGATTGATAGGATTCCTGATCCTACCCGAGATGTTGCGTAGTCTATAGTGATGAGAAGGAGGAGGACCCAGGCGTGCTGCTCGCTGCCGGCGACTGGGCGCCGTGGCGAGAAGGCTGGAGGCGCAGGGAAGGAGCTAGGCGGCGGCTAGGGCAAATCCCGGCTCCCTGAGGAAGCCGGAAACAATTACATTGTTTCTGCTTAATCTCCTCCAAAAGAGTTTACAAATATTTATATGTCTCTCTAATAATAATTATAAAATAACCCCCTAAAGTAATCAAATTACGATAAATATACGGGCTCATGGCCCCTTGATGGCCGGCTTCCCTCTTGCCACTAATGGGCTTTCGGCGTTGATAGGGAATGCCGGTCATAACACCATCATGAACAGTACAGTAACTAATGACTTGCAAAATTATTTCATCATGGGCCACTGGTTCGTATATTCTTGCATCACCATCCTCTCGACCAGCTTCAGCATGCTCTGCTTCCCCCTATGTGCTAGTGATCACAGCAGCAGATGATTCGTTCCATAAGGATCTGAACTCTTTTGGGGATTCAATTGGACCGAGAGGTTGAGCATAATCATATATATGTTGTGCCTCTGTGCAAGGTACAGGTTACATAAAGCTTACCACCAATGTCACTATTCGGAATGTTGCTGGCCATAACACTGGCAAGGCGCTCACACTGGCGATCCAGCGTTCCAACCCATCGGCGTGCACCGAACGCGAGCCCTGAGTTCACCAGCAGTTCGTAGATATTGTGCTCTGACCTGTCATACACCTCGACGTGTTCCGCCCGGTCACATGATATATATACATAGACACACAGAGTAAATGTACCAATCAGTTGTTTAGATAATACAGTAATCTAATGATAGTGAACCATCAGCTACGAGAATGCGTCAAAACTGAAAAATTTAATCATGTACTATACAGACTACAGACCTTGAGTACCCATTTAGGCATTTCATGAATCAGATATCTGACGGCTGGAGCCGGCACTTGATAACTGAGCTGGGGCGCAGGCTGTCCAGTGAGACCTCAACGACGGCCCATGTTCCATCAGTGTTTTGCTTACAGTACCTCCCAAAATTCTTTCCCTGGTTGGCACCAGTGTGGAAGGCACCTGAAACTCAACTGACATCTGCAAAATGCACACAACATTGGGCATTTGTAGCTAAAAGCAATCATCAGATGACATCAAACTACCTATGCATTCCAATTTTTTTTTTTTCAGAATACGCATCACCTGCAATGCATCATTGTAGTTTCCAGCCACCCAGGTGCACGATGCTCGAGAACACCGTCGCGTACTGATTCTATGCATAGAGAAGAATAATTAAAATTCAGAAGTCCAGAGCTAGCAATCAGATCAAATATCCTTATGTTTTAAGAACTATATCCAATCAAAACATTATACATTGGGCATCGATCACACGTCATACCACGTCCACGAGGATCAAGTGTTTATAATTTTCTTTCGGGCTATTCAATTAACTTGAAGAGTTACTTTTGAATAACTTTGAGCATCTATATTTTGGCAATGCAGACCAGAACAATTGTCTCCCAAAATAAATATTCAGAGAACTTCAGAGAACCTCCGAAAATAAATTGCGGCCAAGATTATTAAAACTTTTCTTCTCCTTGGGCTAATGAAAGAGATTCAAAAAGTTACTGTCGTTAAGAAATTGGAAGATGCCTCCCAAGACATCTTCTAAATTTCTAATCCTAAACCAACACGCATCTAAATTTCTAATTTTAATCCAGACCAAAGCATAGTTAGATTGGGAATCCGATGTGGGTGCAGTGTATTGATACCTAGGATCGTCCCTCTGCGACATGAATGAGGAGTGGGTGCGGGACTGCACCTCCCGTGCGAGTCGTGCCCATCGTGGGAGGCGTGGCGCGATCATTGATGAAGAGGAGCAGGCGGACTGCTTCGGTGTGGCGGCGTACGGCGGAGATGATGCATGGCGATGGGCGCCGCTCCTCGCGACGGGTGCTCGGCAATGTCGGAGCGGGGGCATGGCGAGGTGCTGGTGCAGGCGTGAGGGTGTGGCGGCGTCATCTAGCGCAGAAGGGCAGACCCTGGTCGATGATTGCGCGTTGTGGGTGAGCGGTAGGCGAGGCGTGTGGTTGTTTCCTGATGAGCGGAGGAAGAGGCAGCCGGTTGTTTCTTTTTTTTGTTGAATGTTTGCCGTATGATTGCCGTGATTAGAGGGAGAAAAGAAAGGAAAGAAAAACAGAAGAGGGAGGCATCGCACGAGCGAGGAGAAGAGGCGAGCCTAGTTTTTTCGCACGAAACAAAATTAACCTTTTCACTTTTTTTTTAAAAAAAAGAAGAAAGAAGAAATCTCTTCTCTTCTCTTCTCTACAAATAAAAAGAACAAAAGTCTGAGATTTTTCATGGTGCGGTAAAAACACCGTCGTTCCTTTCGTTCTGCCACCTGCGTTCCGCACGGACATGGACGTTTCCCTGTCTCGTGCGACAATTACTCGTTCCGCACGGACGTGCTTTCCTTGTGAGGCAGATTTCCTTGCTTTCCTTTCTAGACATTCTTCTTTGAATCCCGCACGTATGAAATCACGGCCCGGTAATCACGACTCCTCTCCTATAATAGCACTTTTCTCTCCTTCCTTCCCCCGCGCCTCAAATCCCCTGCGTTGCGCCTCCCGCAGGCCGCCGCCTCTCGTACTATGCACTGCAACTATCTTCTGAGGACGGGCACCGGCAACGCACCGCACGCGGCAACGTGGAGCCTGCACCGCCGCTGCCAGCCGCGAGCGTCGCAGCCAACGTGTGGACGCAGCGCTGAGGCCATCGGTCCACCGCCTGCCGCCATCCATCGCACGCCGCCGTCGCACATCCATCGCACGCACCCGACGCCCAGCCGTGCGCCGTCGCCCCTCTATCTCGCGCCGCACTCAATTGCTTGCCGCCGTCGTCAAGTCCCCAAGACGAACCACACAAGGTGAGAATCAAACATCAATCATCCAGGTGAAAATCCCTTTCAAAAAAATCATCCAGGTGAAAAAGACGCATGCAGTCTTATGGCTCACAAGATGTCCGTTAGCGAGTCCGCACTACTTAGGATTGCGAGTTTGTCGTCCACATCACCGCCCAGAATCGCCGCACACAGAGCTGAATGACATCAGCACAGAATCGTCAGGATTCAGGTATGAAGGTTGCTATAGCTGTTGCTGCTCCCATGTATTGCACTGTTGTGCAAGTCAATTTGCCATGACCTCATTGCCGTGCAGCATCTGCATAGGCATATATGGCATTGTTCATCAGTTTGTACTTCAAAATTTTCTTTTCTGTGACATCAATGAGGTCGTTGCGAACATACAGAACTCATGTTTACCCTAAAAGGTTTCAAAGCAGCAGACAGGAGGACGATGAAGGCCTGAACAGCAGCAGCGCACCAATCGACATAGTAGGCTTTATGTTAGTGAATTTAGCATTTTATTAAGTGATCATGTTTCTTGTTGGTTTCTTCCTGTTTCTTAACAGCAGATAGACTCAGGAATCAGAAGTGGAAATTACTGCAGGTAAATCGAAAACCATGATATTTATTGTATGTGAATCATTATAGATGAACTAATAAAAAGACATTTCTATTGACATACCGGTTCATCATTATCACTATTGAAAATTAACTAGACTTGATGCATTGATTTATAAGAAGTAATGCATTGATTTATAAGTAGACAAGGCAGATAACAATAGGGGACAAGCAGTAGCTGTAAAGTTATGTGTTTCTATACCTGAGTTTTAAACGAAAATAATAGTGCCTATAGGTTAGTACCTTCAAACTCTGAACAAAGGATGAAAACTATGTCTATTTTTTTTGTGATTCTAGGCTGTTAACTGTTCGAGTACCATATTCAAGTTTCATTCTAATCAGCGTGGTTCAAAAACTTAACATAACCTGATGAAACAAATTGCACTTACTTTTGAATCACATTGCAGTTATCTAAAATTACCAAAGCGTCTAGATGATGTTTACTAAATGCCTCACCAGCAGGCTCCTCATATTCAATTGTCCAGTTTGTAAAAGATATACCTACAACATTGAACAATGAGGAAAATATTTTTTTTATGATCACCATGTTCATGGTATACAGCATTAGTGTTAACAATACATACCAGCTTGCTGCTGCCCTTCTGATGAATACTTGTTCAACCTTCACTGAAAGGTCTGAACTCTATGAAAAAATGTGCATGCCTCTTGTAAATATTAGCATTGTTGATGAATCTCAACTCTCCATGAGAGAAACTTCATGCTTCTTTTAATTTAATATATGTCGATTCCCCTGAACTTCAGGTTGGAGTACTTTGCAGTCTAAACAAATCCTAGGAGTATCTCATCCCGTGCCACAATTTCATGTTCAAGGCCATTTGTCTATATTATATATTCTATAGATCACTGTACCCTATCGAAACCAGTATATAGTCTAGAGTGATGATTGATGATGCATGTACTTACAATTCAAACAGTATGAAATGCTTTTATGCCGAAACAATAGTACGAATGTATATTAGAATATATTTACGAGGTTATTTTTTAAAGAGCAAAACAGTGAGCCAGAGCAAAAAAAAGTTAATTGATCTACCAGTTCAGCTATCTAGACTTAAAGGGTTACTAAAGAGTTCTTTTTTTTTTTTTTCAAATATCCCACACATCTGAATGTCTTAAACATAGCAACTTTGTCAGCGTCGCGGGATGCGGCGGCACCGACGGAATCGGATCGGAGACGAAGAAGAGGAGGAAGGGTAGCAGCCCGCCGGACAGGCTGTCAGCTGGTTCTATCTCATTCACGTAATTGGTTCATAGTTGCCTTTCCTTACACGACTCCCTCGCCTTTTCTACTCTTCCCTGGACAGAGCACTCACACAGAGACTACAAACCCAATCTGGGCCACTGACTCTAGCATTCCTGGGCCTCACACGACCACTCCTCCTGGGCTTGTCGACGGGCTTGTCGGTGGACTGCACCACAGGGTGGGGGACGGTGACAAACTTGGGTACAAAACTTACTCAATTACCAGAGCAAAAAATATCTAGACAGTTCACCACAGCAAAAAATATCTAAACAGCTCATTGATTTACCAGTTCAGCTATCCAAGTTATAGGGATACTAAGAATTTTTTTCTGAATATCCTACACATCTTTATGTCTTGAATATAGCAACATGGGTACTATCTTGCTCGACTTATATGGTACAACTCAATTCACTGATCTAAGCAAGCTCATAAAAAGAAAGCACCAAGTGTTTGCGGCAGTAATGTCCTTTCAAGATTACAACACCTACTCACTGACAAATAGGCTGGATCAATTCAATCAGATTTTGATGCATAGATCATCAAACTATATAACTGGGGTAAACAATACCAATCTTGAATCTCGGTTTGCGAGATAGAAGTGCATAATACTAATCTAGCAATCCAAGTCAAGCACAGGAGCTCACCTTACTGAACGTGGGGAAGATTCAAGAGGATGGCACCGCAGATGGGGCTGGCCACCACGAGATGCAGGGGGATGGAGGAGCCTAGCCCTCGGGAATGGAGACGGGTGTACAGCAAGAGGATGCAGGTCAGCGGGTGCTGGACTTGGGGAAGAGACCGACGAGAGACAAGCTCGACCTCCTCCGACGGTGGCGTGGGTCGAGCGGCCGTCAATCTAAATACGGCCTTGGCTCAGGTCTTCGCCGGATCTGGCTCACCTCGGCTGTGTCCAGCTGGCCTTCGCTGGAACCGGCCAGGAGAAGAGGAGGAGGCTCAAATCAAGTCCGCACGCCGTATTCCAACACCCACCGGCAGCACGCACTCGCTACCCTCCGTGCGCTGCTTCACGAGAGGGGCAATCTGGAGGAAGAGAAAAGGGAGCGCCACTGCTCGCACCATCCTCGGAACCTAATTCGGAAGCTGTGACCGTCAGAGAGGGCCAATGTGAGGAGGAAGTAGGGAGGTAGGGCCGAGAGACGGAGAAGCTGAGGAAGGGGATTACGGACGGGATCACAGGAGAGAGAGAGGGGCAAGTCTGTGTGGTGTGTATGGGTGAGCTTTTTCAGTTTGTCTTTTCTTAAGTCGACATAACGGTAAATATGGGCTTTTTTGAATCAAAGGTCACATGTATATTTGTATCAACTATATGGGCCTATTTCTATTATGATTTATACAATGAAAAATAATTGAATGTCTCAGGAATAGAAAATTATTAATAAATTTCATGAATCCTATCATCAAACAAAAAGCAATAATCTACCTAACAAATTATATTTTTTTTTATGTCTCTCATCTAGGTACATCTATGGTATCTGCTCATGAACAAATTATGCTTTTTGATTTTATATTTGATGCACAAGATGGCCAAAAATATGAAATGACTTTGTGAACAAACCCACAGACATACACAGGACTCAAGACAAATTTTTAATTCCTAAAGAAGTGAAGCTTATCTTTCCTGTATCAGAACCATGAAGGATACAATTGGTTCTTACACTATGAACAATATGAATTTGATGTTTCAGTTTCACATCAAAATTTGGAATACTATCTATCTTTCTTGAAGACTGTAATATCGATGTTTCCAACACTTAAATGGGTACCTTATTCTAAAGTATTTAATGTGCGTGGAATGGTCCTAAAGCTATATATTTATATGCAAGTATAACATATTTTGTTTTAAAGTTTTATGGGAGATTTTTAAAGACATGCAGTAATACCATGTAGCAGTGCAGTGATATATTTATATACATACTTGAACATGTATACATGATGATATAGAGATATGGCTGAACTTACGCATAAAAAAAATGGATGTCAGAGATTTCTTTCCACCGATATAAAACATTATCTTAGTTGTATTACCAAAAAGTTTACATGGTAAAGTTTGTGAGCCTGCAACACCATTACGAACTTTGTTTTTTTGGATCAATATCACTTTAATGTTGATATTTAGTTTTACAGTATTATTATCTTATCGTGCGATCTGTGTATTTTCAATATAAAGATTTAGCTGTCCCGTAGCAACGCACGGGCATGCTACCTAGTAAAAGAAAAAGATTAAATAAGATGACATGATATAGTATAAATAAAGAGAGATGATAAAAGTTTTATAGAAATGAAACTTGTTTTTACTATTTCCAACATCTGTAAGTCTTTAAAACAAGGATATAGAATAACCATTGAGACTACTTCAGTACCTAGGACTAGTATTCTTAATTTTGTTAAGACCTCAACGTTAAGCATTGTGTCATTGCTGCACCTACATACCAAATTATTTTAACACTTACTAACACAGAGATACTAGTAATTCTGACCAATCACGCAACTGGATATACATCCGAGTATTCATATGAACAAATTATTCTATCTTAATGAATACTATGATTAGCTGCATAAGATTAGCATTACTAGATTCACCATAAAACAAACTTCATAATATATAACTCTTTTCACTTAAGATGACATATATTTAGAGATGATATCGCTAGTTAAAATACTACTCCCTTCTTACAAGAAAGAATATAAATTCTCATTTGCAATGAGTCAATCCATGTCAAATTTGACCAAGTATATGCAAACAAATATTTATATTTATGATGTGTAATACTTGTATGTATCATTATATTAATCATATGGTATATTTCCATAATAAACCTATTTAACAAATATTTATATTTATGATGTGTAATACTTGTATGTATCATTATATTAATCATATGGTATATTTCCATAATAAACCTATTTAGGGATACAAATGTGGATACTATAATGTAAATCTAGTTAAATTTGAGTAAGTGGATGTAGAGAGAGAGTGGTAGATCAGATCGGATCAACAATATGCTAATCGAGGAGAGAACAAACATCTTTCGCTCTTGTTGACTCCATTCTCCAATGTTGGCTTTAATGAGATGTTGGTACCAATGCAGATTCCCTAACTTGGAGAGCAACACCTAGGCATAGGAGCATCCCCCCACAATGTCACTTCAGTTAGAATTCATGTTAGCACTTTTCTTATGTGGAAGAGAAAAGATGAAAAAGAGAAGAGTACATTTTTTATCTCAACACCTATCTCACTCAAAAAATGAGGTAGTTTGTGGTCCTTCTTATAAAGAATGAGAGGGGGAGGAGAAAAGCTATAGAATAAAAAATTATTTACATGTGAGATTCACGTAACAAAATAGTAATGACATGACATGTATGAGCTACCTAATGTCTCATACTGTTGAGGGCTCCTTAAGGACTAGGGGGTCTGGTGTTGTACTAGTATGTGTTTTGCAATAAATGTTCAGCAAAAGCATTAGTTACCAGCAACAAGATTTACACACTCTAGGGTTTACAATGCAAAAAGGGGAGAAAAAGAGAAGGACCAAGTATAAGCTGAGTTTAAGTGTCCACTTGTGTTTTGCCTAGAGGTCGACCAAAAATACGATAAGGATGGGTGAAATAGTAAAGGACTAAAAATCTTACTAGCACTATAGTGGCTAAAAATCTTACTAGCACTATCATGGTATAAGGGTATGCTAAATTATGTCAAGTTTGTTGATAGAAAAACATACAAAAGCTCTAATAATTAATAAATAGAAAGCCTAAAATGATCATTCATCTCATGATTCCCTTCATTATGTTCTATCCAAAACTAAAAAGTTAAATAAAAAGAAGTGTAAGCATGCTTACTACTTATGCAAATTGAACCATTATCAGAGACTAAATCTAAATATGGTAGCAAGATCACAAGTCACAAGAGTTGCCCACATCAAAAGTCATACTTCAAAGACTTTCTCTTAATACCTTCTCACTGCCTTGATGGTGGCATAGCTGAGGTATGAGTAGGATTACATTTGAACTGCAAAAAAAAATATTTGAATGGTAGGATTATGTTTTTTAATTAATGATGGTTACATTCGATCACTTTTGTCATGATCTATTGTCACAAAGTTTGCGAAGTGCACATGGTGGTAGTTGTTTATGACTAAAGCACAACTTAGTCAAAAAAGCTTGTCATCAATTGAAAAATTATCATAAATGCATTGTTTCTATGACTAAAAAGTGCTTTGTCATTTAAAAATTGTCATAGAAGGCCAATCTCTTGTAACAACCTGGGTTTTACCAAACACCAAAAATCTGAACTTTTTAAAATTTTTCTTGCAATGAGTGAATCATGTAGTAGCTAAGGCATACGTAGGTCAAACACAGGAGAGTGTACTAGTAAAACGATGCATACATATAGTTTTGCTTGTAGGAGAGTGCTTCTGCTCTTGTGATGATTTCGAGTTTCATGTTGTGTCGAAGTTTGGAGTACACAAATCCATAGCAAGTCTCCAGGACTCATCGATGGAAAAATCCCTTTTTCCTCTTATCGGAATTCCTACTTCCCTTTTTCAAAGCGACCCTACATCTAATTGGGAAACCCATTCCTAATCCTCTCAAATCACCTTCTGCTCCTATTCAATTCCAAGTGAATCCCTTTCGTATATTTTATAAAATACCTTGACAAATATAGGAAAACTTTCTACTATCTTATGATCCGAATCTCTCTCAAATCCCCTCCCCGATTTCATCTCTAAATTCCTTAGGAAAAATAGAAGAACCATCACCAAAGTTCTTAGAAAAGAAAAATCCTTTTTCTTCTCTTCCATGAACCAAAGACTACCTCTCCCTTGCGCGGGCCCGGCCCAGCCCAGCCACCGGACTGGCCCAACTCGGCTCCTACCCTGCCCTTCCCCTCACAGGCCACATGGCCCAGTTGGCCCATGCCGCGCCCCCAACCGGGAACCCTAGCGGGGGAAGCAGCTCCCAGCCGCCGCCGCCCTCCCTCTGATGGGAGAACCGCGCGCCCCCGCCCCTCGGCGTCCGTGCCGATGGCGGCCACGTAGCCCTTGGCGCGCCTCCCAAGGATCACCACCGTTCATGCCCGCAAGCCCTAGACGGCCGCCCCTATAAAGCTGCAGCCGCCACCTTCATCCTCTTCTCCCTCTGGAAGCCGCCGGCACGCCATCTCCCTTCTTCCCCCTCCTACTCTCCTCACCACGCCGCGCTCTCCACCTCGCCTCGCTGCGCGTTGCGCGCACGCCGCGACCGCGTGCGTTCACCGGAGCAGCGCCGCACCAGCGTTCCTCCAGCCGGGATGCCGTGGCGTCGACGTCGCGCTCGCCGTCCACACCGAGCCGTCGCCGTTCGAGCTCGACATCCTCGCCTCGACGCCGCCCATCGCCGCGCGCCCTCACCTTCGCTGCACAGCCACCGCGTCTCCGGCCAGCTGCCACGCGCGCGCCTGTCACCGCCGGCCGCCGCGCGGGCCGCCAAACGCCGGGCCACAGCGCGGCCGGAGCGGCGGCCGCGCCGCACGCTGGAGCGAGCGCACACACCGAGGCCGCAGCCGCGGCCAGCCGTCGCGCTCAACCGGCCGGCGCCACGCGCCGCGGCGCCCCTGTTCGCCACGTGTGCCCTGCCCCGCTGCCTCCTCTGCCGATACGCCCGTGGGCGCGTCACCGCGCTGAGCACCGACGACGACTGCTGCGCCGGTGCCTGGGAGCTACGCTGCGAGGCGGAGCCCGGCCGTGCTCTGCCACCTTCTCTGCATCGACGCCGCTGCCTTGCCCCACCACGACGACGCCGGTCGACGACATCACGACGACGTCGAGCCGGAACACCACGCCACCAGCGCGCTGCGCCGCGTCCTGGAATGCCAGAGCGTTGTCTGCTGCGCTGAGCACCTCCACCAAGCCTCCCTCGCCTCGTCCATGCCATGCAGCTTCCATCGCCAACCCTGCCTACGCCCACGACGACAGCTTGCTGGAGCTCTCCTTTGCCGCCGGTGAGCCTTCCCCAAGGTCCAAGCTTGCACTTTTTGCGCCGCAGTGAGCGCCTGGTCTGACTCTGGCCTTCGTGCCGTGGTTCTATACCCTGCAGGTGTGCAGCAGCTAGTGCCCAGCCGACCCTGGCCACGTCCAGCCACTCCCGGCCAGTGGTAGCCAGCCGTGGCCAGCCACAGCCAGCTGCTGCTGGCCAGCAGCAGGCCGCAGCTAGCTGTGGACCTCCTGCCACCTCCACCACGCTCCGTTGAAGCCTTGCGGACTTTGCCTCCTTCCCCGCCAAGGTCTAACCATCGAACTCCGCCCGACGCCGTCCTCGACGTCGGCAAAGCTCTTTTTTCCCTTATTATCCTCAATGTCGCACTTCATCTATGTCATATCTATCTATGCCTGAGCCGTGCCTTCGCGCCGGTCTATCTTATGCTATGGATACGTGCCACTCGAGTCGATTGCTTTATGTTGTGGAGGTTGGATTGGTTCTTGTGTGTTTTTGCGATATTGTCTGCGGACCGTGCCTTCGAGCCGGTCAAGGGATCGTACCTCGCTCGGACGTCTTGTTTTGTCCTGACGTGATCGTGATGCCGAGTGTAACTCATTCCCTTGCCCTCTAGTGTTTTAGTCGATACTGTAGTACTACGATTGCAGCAACCCTAGTCGACCCTAGGGCATGGTCATCAAGGACTTAGCGATACGGATATTACCCGTACACGGCGAGCCTCTTTGTGATCTAGTCCGGTGGGAGCGAACTAGGTGGCGACTATCGAGGGACAACGGTCGTCGACTCGTTTAGGTGAAGCTCATGGCCGCGAGTTGCCTCGCCATGACCATCGGGCTCCACCTCCTTTCTTTCCTTTCTTTTCTTGTGCTATTTTCCCCACCACCTCGTATGCTTGTGCCATGTAGACCATAGCATTCCTTCGGACCTAGCGGTGACAACCGCATCGCTATGGACCCTAGGAATAGCATTGTGCCGCCCTAGTAGCACGAAGGTCGTGGTGCCCTACGAGTTGGTTTGGATCATGGATCGTGCGAGACTAGCCCCTTCTTTCAACCACCGTCCCTTGCCATGACGGGTAGGTCGAGAGAATGTGGAACCATTCTCCTCTTCTGCTCCTTCGATTCTCGCTAATCCAGTAAGGCGTGGATCGACTCTCTCATTCCAACTTTGATTCATGTCTTCCCCATGACATGTGGATCGAAGTGATGCAGGGCCAAGGGGCCCCTTTTCTCGCTTATCTGTGTTTGTTAGTGTTCTTTATTTGCCTCTTGTTCTACTCCTTTGATTCCTGTCGATCGCAATGGCAAGTGAATAAAGGAGGAGGACCTCATTTTCCCTCTTTGGTTCTTTCGTGCTTGAGCCCTAGTATGTTTGTACCCATTGAGATCGTAGCATTCCTTGGGCTCTCAAGGTGACAACCGCACCGCTGAGACCTCGGAGAATGCCTTAGTGCATACAGTGCACCATGGTCGTGGTACCCTACAAGTGGTTTACGCACACGTGATCTTCCGTACATCGCTCCTCTCCGATGCCTCGCCTTTTGCCGTGGCATGTGCATTGGAAGGGGTAGACCACCGCCCCCTCTCTTTTCTACCCTTTAATTTTTTCCCCGCTAGCCGTTACGTTTCGATCCGTCTTAGCCATGACGATTAGATCAAAGACCGAACTATCTCTTCTAGTTAGCGAAGCTATGGTCTATGTCTCGTTCTCGGACCATGTGAGTCGACCCGATCGACCGTTGGAAAACCATCCTCACTGAGGATGTGACCGAGGCCGCGGCATGGACATGCCCAGCTAACTCTCTTCTCTTCCCCGGTTGTGCTACTCTCTTCTTGGCTCTTGACGTGGTTATGTCGTGCGGGTCGAGAGGACCCAGTAGCCACTCCTCCATTGTTCGTGTTCCAATCTCTTTTGCTACCGTCGGCTACCATGACGGGTAAGCTAAAGAGCCTCAGAACCAAGTCACAATTTCTCTGTTTCGTGTTAATCGTTCTTACTCGAATCCTATATAGTAGTTGTGACTTGCGGGTTAAAACCACAAGGGCCAAACTCAGTGCTCATATTTCCCTTTCTCTCCTTGCTTGCGATCCTCCGGACCTCACCAAATTCCATGACGTCCCGGATCGGAAGGTCGCAACCGTGGTGTTGGTTAAGTTAAGTTAGGATCAAGGCCTCTTCTTTTTGAAGCCATACAGGTCGATACGATCGACCCCGGAAGTACTTGGCTATACCATGGTCGTGATCCGGGCTTGTGCTTAGCAGACAACCACTTCTATTTTGAGCCCGAGGATCGGATACCCTCCGCGAGGGCTAAGTCTTTCAGTGTTTATTTGGAGTTATCTAGATCCTTCGGTATCTTATTGCCTTTTTGGGAGTATTGTATTTTGGTTAGGGATTGATTGCTCTTTTGCATTGTTTGTCGCTATCGAGGTAGCTGCATCGCGGTGATGATGGATAGACCGGAGAGCCGTTGGAGGGAGGAGACACGAAGAGCAACCAGATGTGGATGACTATGGATTGCTATAAACAGGTGCCACGTCCCACCCAACCTCATAGAATCCTATTAGACATGCAATGTGTAGCTGCTAGTGCTTTACTTTATGCAAATCAATGTGATAGGATGCATGGTAGATTGCTTGATAAGCCATTACCTTGACGCAACTTTTCCCCCTGCACGCCCGCTGCTAGGATAGACGCTCGCCTACTCCATGATACTTGCTACACACTTACTCTACTTATACATGCGTGTGTGTGGCTAAGGCACATGGTGCCGTAAACTGGATAACTGGGGATAACTTGGGAGAGATCTTGGCGTGTGTCTTGGGTGTGTGGTGAGGGTTGTGTCGATCAAGCAGGACCTACGACGAGTCATGGGACAAGTCTTGCCGGGGAGTGTGATCCGGCACTCCCTATGTGAGAGAGTACCCGTGGCGGGTACATGTGATGTGAGTAGATTCCGGGGAGGAGTGTCTTTGTGGGACGAATCCCCGGAATGGAGGTGCCATCGAGGCACGGGCGACGAGCCCCTTGTGAAGATATCCTGCCCGGTCCTACTAAGGACTGGTTTGGCGTTCCTGCGGTTCATCATAGGACCTTTTCGTACACACCACTCGTCTCTCGAATGGGCGGGGTCCGACTTGACGACTAGCTGGCCCCGTGCTTTGCTACTACTAGGTTGGTAGGTGATAGTGTAGGGAGGTACGGTACCGAGACCCACACCCTCCCTCGAGACAGCGTGGTATCCATGGGATCCGGTACCACGCCTCATAGTCTCGGCGTGCCGGGTGGATCTCCGGGGTGCCCCAGTGCCGAGTGGTAGAGTGGCATCGGGCCGCTTAGGGCGGCGGCTTGGTATCAGCCTAGACGAGGCATCGTCGATGATGGCGATCTTGTGGTTCCAGGTGTACAAGCTCTGCAGAGTTACTAAATCTATACGTATAGCCGTGTCCCCGGTATGGACATTCCTGTGAGTACCATACGATCGTTGTAGTGAGAGGTGTCCTTTTCTTCTCTCCCCCTGGGTGTTGTTGGATTCCGGCTTAGGCCGTTGAGGCAAGGAGGAGCGGGAGTCTTCCTTGCCGACTAGAGAGTGAGAGTGTGGTGAGATGTGGATGTGGATGTGGATGGGATGGATGGATGTGTGGATGAGATGGGTTAAAACCCGATGAACTATATTATATTTACTTTATGAATTAGCATAGGAAAGCTACAGCCAAAGATTAGGCCTTTTTTCTCTACCCTTGCATTCCACTTGCCACATAGCAAAGCAAAGCATAGGGTGGGAGCCGATGGCCGATACAAATCGTCTTGATTGAGTTGAGCGGTGTTTGGTACCCGAGGAGAACTACGACAACAATAGAGCTTGGAAGGATTAGGTGGTCTCGTTCCTACACTCAAGTTTGGTTAAGGAGATCAAGTCTACGTCCACTGATACTCTACCCCGACTCTGATGATCGTTTGTGAAGAAGGAGCCTTCACCCGCTGTGGCACAATGCCTACTCTGATGTTGACCTGTGTGCGCATATCGCTAGGATACTTTGTACTTAGGTGTGCCTCTAAGTGTTGTAAAACCTTATAACTTGTACCTTTTTGCGATGTATGAACTGTGGTATCAACTGTAAATGATGTACTCTGTGGATTTCCCTTCGAGGAAATTGCGGGTCGTTTCAGTTGGTATCAGAGCCATACTTGACTGTAGGACGAGACCTTAGGTTTCAAACACTAGTGTAAAAGCTAAAAATCCTGATTGCTATGGGTGCTAGAAGTGAAAACAGTTGTTCCTCCCTCTACCTTGAGTTCTATTGCTGTCTGACCACCCTGATATGAGGAGATAACCCTTAGGAATCACTCCCCCACTTCTGCCCACGCTAGATCGGTAGATGTGTGAGACTTTAAAGGCATAGGAGTCGCCTCAAGTCAACACTATGCATATAGGAGTTGTAATGCTGCCTGAATGCCTGGATTTTGTGTTGTTGTGGTTTTTGTGTTTCTTATTGATTGAGTGTCGACTATATAGATTATTTTATATATATGACTCCGTGAGCCTGGGTAACCTAGCCCTCTAAAACCTAAGCCAAACCTATGACTGGAATTAGGAAGTCAGTGCATCAAATTTTTGTCAACCTCCCTTCAAAATGGTTTTCTAGTCTTTCGAACCAATCTTCTCTTCCAAATTTCCCCCTTTACCTTCGAAAGCCCTTACTCAAAAGGAGTTATTTTATTTCAAGAGAAAAAGGGTTTCATAAAGTTTTAGAAACTTTCCTCTTTTGAAAGAAAATGGTTTCAACTTCTATCTCAAAACCCCTTTTGATTTCAAAGTTGTCTTCAAACAGTGGGAAAATTGGCTTCTTTTCCAAAACGTGCCCTAGTTTCACTTTCAAAAGCGAAAGTTTGTTTTCCAATCAATAAAACAAGTTCGAAGATCCTTTGGCTCGGTTTTGTTTTGAAAAAGCTTTAATTTCTCCTTGTGAGCCAAATTCCCCTTTCGGAAGCAACCATTCCTGATTTCAAACGCGTTTTACTACCAATTTTATGAAACAACATAGCTTCAAAAAAAAAGTTATTTGTGAAAACTCTACCTTCGGGTTTGGAAAAGAGAATGATTCAAATCAATTTCAAAATTGTTGTGTTTTAAAAGAAAAAAGGAAGCAATGATTTGTTTTGCAAATGAGTAAAGCTTTCAAAATCTTTGGCTTGAAATCCTTTTATAAAGAGTTTTTACCAAAACAAGATTTTTTTTAAAGATTTGAGTATCCAAACTCTTCGGCTTCAACTGGGTTGGAAAAAAAAAAGGGAGCTTTTGCTTTTAAAATTGGATTTCAAAAGTGTTTCACACAACTCTCTACCTTGTTCAAATGGAGTTTCAAAAACTAACCAATTTCAGAAGCTTTGGAAAAATCTCTGGATTTGCAAAAAAAAAACTGCTATTAAAAAAAAAGTGGTTTGAAACTCCCGCGTACTTGGTGACTTTTTGAAACCCCTCTTTTATTTCCAAAAAAAATCCTTTGAAAGAAGTTTTGATCCCATAAACTCTTTTTTTTGTTTTCAAAATTATTTTAGTTTTTGCAAATTCCCTCCTCAACACACCCTCTTGTTCTAAAAAGTGATTTAAAAATCCAAAGAGTTCATTAGGGGCAAACCCTGTTTTTGAAAGATCTATCTTTTACAAAAAAAAAGATTTTTGAGAAATGTTTTGGTCTCGGAAAACACCCTCTTTCAAACCCTTGCCCTGTTTCAAAGATCTCAAAATGTTGAACCAATTTCAAAACGTCTTTTGAAAATATCTTCTCTTTCAAAATGATATCCCACCAAAGGGCTTATGGAAAACCTATTTCAAAATGTCCTTTAAATGTTTTCGAAACAAAAAAAAATGATGATTCGATTTCCCACATGCAAAACGTTGTTTGGAAAGCGATTTCAAAATCCTTCGCCCCCCTTCAAATGGTGCCTTTCTGAAAAAGAATTTACAAAACCTGATTTACAAAAGCTTTTCGAAAGACCTTGCAAAACAATAGAAGATTTTCAAGATTCAATTTCAAAATCTGATTTCGAAAGATTCAAAAATAATGATTTCATTTCAAAAGGAGTTTCTTCAAAAGGGTCTTGTTTTCAAATAGAACTCTCAAAAAAAATGCGGCTTTTGCTTTGAAAAAAAAAAGATGCATTTAGCTTGTAACTTGTCTACAAACTCTTTATGTACGAAAAAATGTTTTCATCTAGTTTTCAAAACCAACTTCCTAAAAATCCTGGTCTTTGAAAAGCATTTTCAGAAAGGTATTTTGAACTTCATGAACCAAAGACTTAGGGGCTCTTCTTGACTTCGAAAATGAGTTTCAAAAATGGGCTTGTTATGGGAACCTTTTTGATCAACCAAAAGTTCTTTCATGCCTTTTTATAAGTGTCTCCCTCTATCTAAAAAGTTTTTGCTCAATGGTTTTACAAAAAGCCCTCCATTCAAAACTCCCTCCCAAAAGGTTCTTTTTACAAAAGCTTGGTGCATTGGTGCAACTGCAACATCCAGTAGGAACCATCGGCCCTAGACAACACTTGAATCTCGGGGGACGAGATTCCGTAAAGGGGCGTAGTCTCAGAACAACCCAGGTTTTACCAAATACCAAAAATCTGAACTTTTTAAAAAAATTTCTTGCAATGAGTGAATCATGTAGTAGCTAAGGCATACGTAGGTCAAACACGGAGAGTGTACTAGTAAAAAGCGATGCATACATATAGTTTTGCTTGTAGGAGAGTGCTTCTGCTCTTGTGATGATTTCGAGTTTCATGTTGTGTCGAAGTTTTGAGTACACAAATCCATAGCAAGTCTCCAGGACTCATCGATGGAAAAATCCCTTTTTCCTCTTATCAGAATTCCTACTTCCCTTTTTCAAAGCGACCCTACATCTAATTGGGAAACCCATTCCTAATCCTCTCAAATCACCTTCGCTCCCTATTCAATTCCAAGTGAATCCCTTTCGTATATTTTATAAAATACCTTGACAAATATAGGAAAACTTTCTACTATCTTATGATCCGAATCTCTCTCAAATCCCCTCCCTGATTTCATCTCTAAATTCCTTAGGAAAAATAGAAGAACCATCACCAAAGTTCTTAGAAAAGAAAAATCCTTTTTCTTCTCTTCCATGAACCAGCACTACCGCTCCCTTTGCGCGGGCCCAGCCCACCCCACCACCGGATGGCCCAACTCGGTCCTCCTACCCCCCCTTCCCCTCACAGGGCCACATGGCCCGGTTGGCCCATGCCGCGCCCCAATCGGGAACCCTAGCGGGGAAGCGGCTCCCGGCCGCCGCCGCCCTCCCTCGATGGGAGAACCGCGCCCCCCCGCCCCTCGGCGTCCGTGCCCGATGGCGGCCACGTAGCCCTTGGCGCGCCTCCCAAGGATCACCACCGTTCATGCCCGCAAAGCCCTAGACGGCCGCCCCCTATAAAGCTGCGGCCGCCACCTTCATCCTCTTCTCCCTCTCGGAAAGCCCCGGCACGCCATCTCCCTTCTTCCCCCTCCTACTCTCCTCACCACGCCAAGCTCTCCACCTCGCCTCGCTGCGGTTGCGTTGCGCGCACGCCGCGACAGCGTTCACCGGAGCAGCGCCGCACCGCCGTTCCTCCAGGCCGGGATGCCGTGGCGTCGGCGCGCGCTCGCCGTCCACACCGAGCAGTCGCGCCGTTCGAGCTGACATCCTCGCCTCGACGCCGCCCATCGCCGCGCCTCCTCACCTTCGCTGCACAGCCAGCGCGTCCTCTGCCAGCCGCCACGCGCCTCGTCACCGCCCGGCCAGCGCTGGCCGGGCGAACGGCGTCGGCCGCGCGGGTAGCCGGGAAGCGACTGCGCCACGCCGCATGCCGGAGCGAGCGGCACACCGAGGCCGCAGCATTTGCCCGGCGGTCGCTCAACCGGCCGCGCCACGCCGCGGCGCCCACGCTGCGCCACGTGCGCCCTGCCGCGCTGCGCCTCTGCGATGCCGCCCGTGGGCGCCACCGGCGCAAGCGGCGACGACGACCGCGCCCGTGCACGGGAGCTACGGGCTGCGGGGCGGGAGCCTGGCCGCGCTTGCCACCTTCTCTGCATCGATGCCGCTGCCTTGCCCCCACCACGACGACGCCGGCCGACGACATCATGACGACGTCGGCCGGAACACCACGCCACCCGGTAGCTGCGCCCCTGGAATGCCGGCGTCGTCTGGCTGCTGGCGAGCACCTCCACCAAGCCTCCCTCGCCTCGTCCATGCCATGCAACTTCCATCGCCAACCCTGCCCACGCCCACGATGACAGCTTCTTTGGAGCTCTCCTTTTGCCGCCGGTGAGCCTTCCCCAAGGTCCAAGCTTGCACTTTTGCGCCCAGCAGTGGCGCTGGTCCGACTCCGGCCTTCGTGTCATGGTTCTATACCCTGCAGGTGTGCCGCCGGCAGCAGCAGAGCTAGTGCCCAGCCGACCCTGGCCCACGTCCAGCCACTCCCGGCCAGTGGTAGCCAGCCGTGGCCAGCCACAGCCAGCTGCTGCTGGCCAGCAGCAGGCCAGAGCGGGCCACAGCGAGCCGGAGCTGGCCAGAGGTGGCTGCAGCAGGCCGCAGCTAGCTGTGGACCTCCTGCCACCTCCAGCCACGCTCCGTTGAAGCCTTGCGGACTTTGCCTCCTTCCCCGCCAAGGTCTAACCATCGAACTCCGCCGACGCCGTCCTCGACGTCGGCAAAGCTCTTGCTTTTCCCTTATTATCCTCAATGTCGCACTTCATCTATGTCATATCTATCTATGCCTGAGCCGTGCCTTCGCGCCGGTCTATCTTATGCTATGGATACGTGCCACTCGAGTCGATTGCTTTATGTTGTGGAGGTTGGATTGGTTCTTGTGTGTTTTTGCGATATTGTCTCGGGGACCGTGCCTTGAGCCGGTCAAGGGATCGCACCTCGCTTCGGACGTCTTGTTTTGTCCCGACGTGATCGTGATGCCGAGTGTAACTCATTCCCTTGCCCTCTAGTGTTTTAGTCGATACTGTAGTACTACGATTGCAGCAACCCTAGTCGACCCTAGGGCATGGTGATCAAGGACTTAGCGATACGGATATTACCCGTACACGGCAAGCCTCTTTGTGATCTAGTCCGGTGGGAGCGAACTAGGTGGCGACTATCGAGGGACAACGGTCGTCGACTTCGTTTAGGTGAAGCTCATGGCCGCGAGTTGCCTCGCCATGACCATCGGGCTCCACCTCCTTTCTTTCCTTTCTTTTCTTGTGCTATTTTCCCCACCACCTCGTATGCTTGTGCCATGTAGACCATAGCATTCCTTCGGACCTAGCGGTGACAACCGCATCGCTATGGACCCTAGGAATAGCATTGTGCCGCCCTAGTAGCACGAAGGTCGTGGTGCCCTACGAGTTGGTTTGGATCATGGATCGTGCGAGACTAGCCCCTTCTTTCAACCACCGTCCCTTGCCATGACGGGTAGGTCGAGAGAATGTGGAACCATTCTCCTCTTCTGCTCCTTCGATTCTCGCTAATCCAGTAAGGCGTGGATCGACTCTCTCATTCCAACTTTGATTCATGTCTTCCCCATGACATGTGGATCGAAGTGATGCAGGGCCAAGGGGCCCCTTTTCTCGCTTATCTGTGTTTGTTAGTGTTCTTTATTTGCCTCTTGTTCTACTCCTTTGATTCCTGTCGATCGCAATGGCAAGTGAATAAAGGAGGAGGACCTCATTTTCCCTCTTTGGTTCTTTCGTGCTTGAGCCCTAGTATGTTTGTACCCATTGAGATCGTAGCATTCCTTGGGCTCTCACGGTGACAACCGCACCGCTGAGACCTCGGAGAAGGCCATAGTGCATACAGTGCACCATGGTCGTGGTACCCTACAAGTGGTTTAGGTACACGTGATCTTCCGTACATCGCTCCTCTCCGATGCCTCGCCTTTTGCCGTGGCATGTGCATTGGAAGGGGTAGACCACCGCCCCCTCTCTTTTCTACCCTTTAATTTTCCCCGCTAGCCGTTCTGTTCGATCCCGTCTTAGCCATGACGATTAGATCAAAGACCGGACTATCTCTTCTAGTTAGCGAAGCTATGGTCTATGTCTCGTTCTCGGACCATGTGAGTCGACCCGTCGGCCGTTGGAAAACCATCCTCACTGAGGATGTGACCGAGGCCGCGGCATGGACATGCCCAGCTAACTCTCTTCTCTTCCCCAGTTGTGCTACTCTCTTCTTGGCACCCGACGTGGTTATGTCGTGTGGGTCGAGAGGACCTGTAGCCACTCCTCTGTTGTTCGTGTTCCAATCTCTTTTGCTACCGTCAGCTACCATGACGGGTAAGCTAAAGAGCCTCAGAACCAAGTCACAATTTCTCTTTTTCGTGTTAATCGTTCTTACTCGAATCCTATATAGTAGTTGTGACTTGCAGGTTAAAGGCCACAAGGGCCAAACTCAGCTATTCATATTTCCCTTTCTCTCCTTGCTTGCGATCCTCTGGACCCCACCAAATTCCATGACGTCCAGATCAGAAGGCCGCAACTGTGGTGTTGGTTAAGTTAAGTTAGGATCAAGGCCTCTTCTTTTGAAGCCATACAGGTCGATACGATCGACCCAGGAAGTACTGGCTATACCATGGTCGTGATCCGGGCTTGTGCTTAGCAGACAACCACTTCTATTTTGAGCCCGAGGATCGGATACCCTCCGCGAGGGCTAAGTCTTTCAGTGTTTATTTGGAGTTATCTAGATCCTTCGGTATCTTATTGCCTTTTTGGGAGTATTGTATTTTGGTTAGGGATTGATTGCTCTTTTGCATTGTTTGTCGCTATCGAGGTAGCTGCATCGCGGTGATGATGGATAGACCGGAGAGCCGTTGGAGGGAGGAGACACGAAGAGCAACCAGATGTGGATGACTATGGATTGCTATAAACAAAAAGCCACGTCCCCACCCAATCTCATAGAATCCTATTAGACATGCAATGTGTAGCTGCTAGTGCTTTACTTTATGCAAATCAATGTGATAGGATGCATGGTAGATTGCTTGATAAGCCATTACCTTGACGTAACTTTTTTCCCCCCCCCACGCCTTGCTAGGATAGGCGCCGCCTACTCCATGATACTTGCTACACACTTACTCTACTTATACATGCGTGTGTGTGGCTAAGGCACATGGTGCCGTAAACTGGATAACTGGGGATAACTTGGGAGAGATCTTGGCGTGTGTCTTGGGTGTGTGGTGAGGGTTGTGTCGACTGGGCAGGACCTACGACGAGTCATGGGACAAGTCTTGCCGGGGGAGTGTGATCTGGGCACTCCCTATGTGAGAGAGTACCTGTGGCGGGTACATGTGATGTGAGTAGATTCCGGGGAGGAGTGTCTTTGTGGGACGAATCCCCGGAATGGAGGTGCCGTCGAGGCACGGGCGACGAGCCCCTTGTGAAGATATCCTGCCCGGTCCTACTAAGGACTGGTTTGGCGTTCCTGCGGTTCACAGGACCTTTTCGTACACACCACTCGTCTCTGAATGGGCGGGGTCCGACTTGACGACTAGCTGGCCCCCTGCTGCTACTACTAGGTTGGTAGGTGATAGTGTAGGGAGGTACGGGTACCGAGACCCACACCCTCCTGAGACAGCGTGGTATCCACTGGGATCCGGTACCACGTCTCATAGTCTCAGCGTGCCGGTGGATCTCCTGGTGCCCCCCAGAGCTGAGTGGTAGAGTGGCATCGGGCCAGTTAGGCGGCAGCTTGGTATCAGCCTAGACGAGGCATCGTCGATGATGGCGATCTTGTGGTTCCAGGTGTACAAGCTCTGCAGAGTTACTAAATCTATACGTATAGCCGTGTCCCCGGTATGGACATTCCTGTGAGTACCATACGATCGTTGTAGTGAGAGGTGTCCTTTTCTTCTCTCCCCCTGGGTGTTGTTGGATTCCGGCTTAGGCCGTTGAGGCAAGGAGAAGCGGGAGTCTTCCTTGCCAACTAGAGAGTGAGAGTGTGGTGAGATGTGGATGTGGATGTGGATGGGATGGATGGATGTGTGGATGAGATGGGTTAAAACCTGATGAACTATATTATATTTACTTTATGAATTGGCATAGGAAAGCTACAGCCAAGATTAGACCTTTTTCTCTACCCTTGCATTCCACTTGCCACATAGCAAAGCAAAGCATAGGGTGGGAGCCAGTGGCCAGTACAAATCGTACTGATTGAGTTGAGCAGGTTTGGTACCCGAGGAGAACTACGACAACAATAGAGCTGGAAGGATTAGGTGGTCTCGTTTCTACACTCAAGTTTGGTTAAGGAGATCAAGTCTACGTCCACTGATACTCTACCCCGACTCTGATGATCGTTTGTGAAGAAGGAGCCTTCACCCGCTGTGGCACAACGCCTACTCTGATGTTGACCTGTGTGCGCATATCGCTAGGATACTTTGTACTTAGGTGTGCCTCTAAGTGTTGTAAAACCTTATAACTTGTACCTTTTTGCGATGTATGAACTGTGGTATCAACTGTAAATGATGTACTCTGTGGATTTCCCTTCGAGGAAATTGCGGGTCGTTTCATCTCTTGTGGTGGAGCAGTAGGCTGGCAGGGAGAGCCGAAGGTGGGAGTGCTAGAACTGGGGGAGGTGGGAGAGGGACCGAGGGAGGTGGTAGCCATGGTGCTGCTATAGGCAGAGCTGGATGACGTAGCCACATGCATGATGTGGGCCACACGCCACACACAACAATGGCAAGCAGATGCCGAACGGAGGGCAAGGGCTGCTATGCTAATGGGTTGGGTCACAGGCTAGGGCTAGGCCAGTTAGACTTCTAGTGTTTGTGTAAGTGCAATCAAGCGCTACTGTGGGTTTTGGTGATAATGACCACATAATTGAGGACTAATGAGCTTTATCAAGTTGATAAGCAGGTAAATAGAAAAGCAGGGTGATACATATGATGGTGGGACCCCCAACTACAAAAAGGACACGACAACTGACTCCAAGCGTTTAAATTCTTTTATATTTTGAAATTGAGTTTAGAAAAAGCCGTACTATTAAGGGGGATACAATGCACAAGCTTAAACGTCCAACCAAGTGCTCACAAATTTCCACCAAACATCCTCCAGCCCCTGCCTAGACAGCCATGTTTTCTAATCTCTATTTTGGGCTGTCTGGTAGAGCGGCACTGCCGCTCTAAGGAGCGGCATTGCCGCTCGTAGTGGCACTGAGCGGCACTGCCGCACATCAAAAATAACTGTTGGCTGCAGGGGGGTATTTCCTTTAGTCCTCTCTCCCCTCCAACGGGTATCTCTCGACCATAACTCATCCCCAACCTTCAGACTAGGGTTTCTCTCTCCATTGAAGGCTCCCAAGCTCTCCAACTCTCTTCCTTGCAAACCCTTGCTAATCTTGAGAGATTGAGCCACTAATCTTCACTAGAGAGCAGCCCAAACTGAGCTCCAACTCCTAGAGCACTTGGTTCTCATCATAGCCGGTGGATTGTGTCTATTACTCTTGGAGCAAGGCTCCTAGCCGGCTAGGCGTCGCCCGTGGAAGCTTTGAACCTGTGTGGGAGCTCCGGGAAGTTTGTAATCGATATCAACAAGCTAGTAAGATCGCCCCTCATCTCAAGAGTTCACTCTCTTGACTTGAGATCGAGGAAGGGTTGCAAAGCCCTAGCCTTTGTGGCAGCCTCAACAACGTGGACGTAGGCAAGCCTTAGTGGCGAGCTGAAGCACGGGGTAACTCACTTGTCACTTGTGCTGTTGTTGCGATTTGTCTTGTGCTTCCTTTGTTTCTTGGTGATTTTAGGGTTTGGTCCCGGTCTACTCTCTCCTAAGCTTTGGACTTCATTCAGGTGGTGAAACGGCCTCTACACTACCCTAGGAAGCTCTCAAATTTACCTGATCTAAATTTCGTTAAGCAGATTTTTTAACTGCATATTCGTGGTAGTCTGTTAGAGCGGCAGTGCCGGGCTTCATAGCGGCAGTGTCGCTTGGAATTTAACAAAGATTTCGAGTTTTTGTTTTGACAGGCCTATTCACCCCCTCTAGGCTCAGCAGATCCTTACAAGTGGTATCAAAGCCGGTTACCTCGTGTACACTTCACCGCGTGAGGTATGGAGCACGGAGGAGGATCCGGTAATGTGCAAATCGTCGATCCAAAAGACGTCGATGTGCATGAGACCGATGATAGCAGTGAGCTCTCAGCATCGACTGCTAGTGGTGCCACTCTCCCACCATACGTGACTGTTGGTGAGAAGGCACCCAATGAAGAAGAAAGAAAAAGAAGAAAAGAAGAGAGAAGAAAGAAAAGGAAGCAAGGCAAAAGAAGAAGAAGGAGCAGCAACTGAAGCTCGCTGAAAAGAAGCAAAGAAAAGAAGATAGAAGGCTTATAAGAGAAAGAAAAAAGCTAAGAAGAGAAGCTAGAAAGAATGAAGAAGAAGCTAAGGCTGAAGAAGCACCATCAAGTGAAGTCTCAAGCAGTTCCGATGATGGAGATGATAATGAGTCATACCTCCCTAGCAAGAAGAGCAAGAAAGGGAACAAGACAAAGGGCAGCCTCCTCATCCTCTACTCATGTTAAGCCCAAGAAGGAAGTGTTTCAGCCAAAGAAACAGCCCCAAAAGTCAAAGAACTCAATATGGGCCACTCCAAACAAATATTCCTATCAACCAAAGGCCTATGCACCTCGACAGAGTTTGAGTTCTTATTTTGTGCTCAAAAATAACAGCAAGGGAGAAGTGATTGCTAAATATGTTGGCAATGATAGAAATGTTTATCTAAATACTTCAATTTGGGTTCCTAAGATTCTTGTGACTAACATGCAAGGCCCCAAGAATATTTAGGGATCTAAATCAATGAACTAAACTTGTTTTGCAGGCATACTCCTCCGGTGGGTCAAGTTGGGTGCTTGACAGCGGCTGTACAAATCATATGACCGGAGAAAGGAGTATGTTCTCATCATATTCCCCAACAACAAATTCAAATGAGAACATCATTTTTTGTGACAATTCAAAAGGGGAAGTGATGGGTCTTGGTAAAGTTGCTATTTCACTTTATCATTCAATTACCAATGTCTTACATGTTGATTCGTTAAGTTACAATCTGTTGTCCGTCTCTCAATTATGTGAGGTGGGCTACAATTGTCTGTTTACGGATAAGGGTGTGGAAGTCTTTAAGAGAGAGGATTCCTCTATTGTCTTTACGGGTCGGTTGAAAAATAAACTTTACCTTGTTGATTTCAGCAAGAGTAAAACCAAGATTGGAGACCTGTTTAGTGGCAAAATCTAGCATGGGCTGGTTGTGGCATCACCGCCTAGCTCATGTTGGGATGAGGAACTTGGCCAAACTACCAGATCCTAGGACTAACCAATGTTGAATTTGAGAAAAACAGTATATGTAGTGCTTGCCAAGCTGGAAAACAAGTAGGCGTACATCACCCACCAAAGAGCATCATGACCACCACACAACCATTGGAGTTAATTCACATGGATCTCTTTGGACCGGTTGCCTACCTTAGCATCGGGGGTAACAAATATGGATTAGTAATTATTGATGATTATTTCTGTTTCACTTGGGTGTTCTTTGTCTATGATAAGTCACAGGTGTAGGAAAAGGTGAAGATCTTTGTTAGGAGAGCACAAAAAGAATTCAGCCTTCCAATCAAGAAAGTGAGAAGTGACAATGGGATTGAATTCAAGAACACCTATGTGGAAGAATTCCTTGATGAAGAGGGCATCAAGCATGAGTTCTCAACTCCATACACCCCTCAACAAAATGGTGTAGTAGAGAGAAAGAACCGAACTCTCATTGACATGGCAAGGACAATGCTAGATGAGTACAAGACGCTGGACATCTTTTGGTGTGATGCCGTCAACACCGCTTGCCATGCCATCAACCATCTCTACCTACATAAGAAGTTGAAGAAAACTTCATATGAGCTTCTCACCGGTAACAAACCAAAGGTGTCTTACTTTAGAGTATTTGGGTGTAAGTGTTTCATATTTAACAAGAAACCCAAAACCTCTAAGTTTGCATCTAAAGTTGATGAAGGTTTTCTTCTTGGTTATGGATCAAATAAGCATGCCTACCATGTTTTTAACAAACACTCTGGTCGAGTTGAAATAGCGGTAGACGTGACATTTGATGAATCTAATGGCTCTCAAGTAGAGCAAGTTGATGGAAATGTTGTAGGTAATGAGGATCCACCTTGTAAAGCAATCAAGCAGATGGCTATTGGTGATATAAGACCACAAGAAGAGCAAGCTGCTGAAAAGGAGGTTCCTCAAGCTGCAGCTGCACCAATTTCCACTGACATACCTACTGCAGATCAGCCACAATCACCTACTGTAATTCAGCAGAGCGGCAGTGCCGCAGCCAGGAGTGGCAGTGCCACTCCGAGCGGCAGTGCCACTCTCATGAGCGGCAGTGCTGCACCTCCCCCACCAGCAGCAGCTGATTCCACTCCTATTCAAGGACAGAACCTACAACCTATCTTTGAGCAAGGAGAAGATGAAGATTTAGAAGATGAACAAGAAGTTGAGCATCCAAGGCTAAAGCAAACTATTCAATGGGATCACCCCGTTGACAACATTCTTGGGAGTCTTCGAAGGGGGGTAACAACTCGTTCACATTTAGCAAATTTCTACCAATATTACTCGTTTGTTTCCTCTTTGGAGCCTCTTAAGGTAGAACAAGCACTTGAAGATCCGGATTGGGTCATGGCCGTGTAAGAAGAGCTCAACAACTTCGAAAGAAATCACGTTTGGACCTTGGTGGAAAGACCCAAGACTAACATCATAGGTACCAAGTGGGTCTTCCGCAACAAGCAAGATGAAAATGGCGTGGTGACAAGGAACAAGGCAAGATTGGTGGCTCAAGGCTTCACTCAAGTAGAGGGCTTGGACTTTGAAGAAACCTATGCACCAGTGGCAAGACTTGAAGCAATTCGAATGCTCCTAGCCTTTGCTGCACATCATGACTTCAAGCTCTACCAAATGGATGTGAAAAGTATATTTCTCAATGGCCCAATACAAGAACTTATCTATGTTGAGCAGCCACCGGGTTTTAAAGATCCTAAGTTTCCTAACCATGTCTACAAGCTCCAAAAGGTGCTCTATGGGCTTAAGCAAGCACCAAGAGCATGGTATGAATGCCTTAAGAAATTCTTTCTCAAACAAGGCTTTGAAATAGGCAAAGCTGATCCTACTCTTTTCACTCATAAAGATAATGGTGATATTTTTGTTTGCCAAATATATGTCGATGACATAATATTTGGTAGTACTAATCATTCTTTCTGTGAAGAGTTTAGTAGGATCATGACATAGAGATTTGAGATGTCTATGATGGGTGAGCTGAAATTCTTCCTCAGATTTCAAATCAAGCAATTGAAGGAAGGGATTTTTCTATGCCAAACCAAGTACACCCATGATATGCTTAAAAAGTTTGACATGGTGAATGCAAAACCCATCAAAACTCCCATGCCAACTAATGGACATCTTGATCTCAATGAGGAAGGAAAAGCCATCGACATCAAGGTATATCGTTCCATGATTGGCTCTCTACTCTATTTGTGTGCATCTAGGCCCGATATTATGCTTAGTGTGTGCATGTGTGCTAGATTTTAAGCTAACCTAAAAGAGTGCCACTTGGTGGCTGTTAAGAGAATCTTGAGATATTTAGTATACACTCCTAACCATGGCTTGTGGTATCCCAAGGGCTCCAAGTTCAATCTACTTGGGTATTCGGATTCTGATTACGCCGGTTGCAAAGTAGATAGAAAAAGCACTTCAGGGACATGTCTATTCCTTGGGCCGGTCCCTAGTGTCTTGGAGTTCTAAAAAGCAAGAATTGTGTAGCCTTTCCACCGCCGAGGCCGAGTATGTTGCAGCCGGTGCATGTTGTGCGCAACTACTTTGGATGAGGCAAACCCTTCGTGATTTCGGGTGTCACTTTACCAAAATCCCACTCTTGTGTGACAATGAAAGTGCCATAAAGCTTGCAAACAATCCCATAAGCCACTCAAGAACAAAATATATTGACATCCGACATCATTTCTTGAGAGACCACGAAACCAAAGAAGATATCAAAATTTGCCATGTGAGCACCGAAAAACAACTAGCCAATATCTTCACTAAGCCTCTCGATGAGTCAAGTTTTTGTGCTTTGCTTAGTGAGCTAAATATACTTGACTCTCGTAACATGGTTTGACTCCTGGCACACCTTTGATTGATAAACTAGTATGCTAGGAAAAGATTTGCAAAAGTTTCATAATTGTGTTTCAAATTGATTTATAAAATGAACTTGCATATTTCTAGTCATTGCTTGTAATGGTTATTTGTTTCTCACCAAAATATGATAAGTTGTATATGTCCATATCCAAATTATAGAGAGAATATAGATGCAAAGTAACTCCCAGCTGTCTGCAGCACAGCAGTGCCGCTCCAAGGCCTGGCAGTGCCGCTGCCCTGCTCTTGGGCTGGCAGTGCCGTGACCCTCCACTGCTTCCCGCAGTGGACTGCAGTAGCCCTGCTATGCCGGCCCATCTTTTCTTTCTACGGGGCCTGCTAGCAGCTCCATCTCCTTTTTCTCTCTTGGGCCCGTGGCTGTCTCTCCCTCTCTTTCTTTCTTTGGCCTAGCCCGCTCATTTTCTGTCCCTGCCGACCGAACTGGAGGAAGGGGCATCGCCCTTTCTCTTCTGTCTGACAGAAACTGCGGCAGCACCGCTTCTCTTAAATCGCGAGAAGTGCCACGGGAGGGGGCCTGCGGGGGTGCCGTGTCGGGCCTGCCTGCCTGCCCCTTCCCTCCTGGTCGCTGCAGCAAGGCCGCTGGAGGGAGTGCCGCCGCTGGCCTCCTTCCCTTGCCGGTTCCTCTCCCTCTTGGAACTTCAGCGCAAGTGGGGGAGCAGGCTGGTCTTGCACTAGTGCCCTGCTAGCCGGCCAGGGCCAGGGTGCCGCGCTGGGGTGCTGTGCCACGCCGGTGACGACCAGGGCCGGCTTTGCTAGTCGCTAGTGCTGCTCTGGCCTGATCGGCCAGCAGTCCTCTCCTCTCCTCTTCCTCATTCCAGTTCAAAGGTAAAATCAATTTCAAATTCAATTTCGCTCGATCTATGCAATATGATGGAATCGGTCCCTAAAACTTGTGTATTTGTGAGTGTGAGTAGTTTAGATGCTAGGAAAATTGATTGGAGTTGCTAGAAATCAAGATTCAAAAATGGAAATTTGTACTATATAGAGCGGCGGTGCCCTACTCTGCAAAGCGGCGATGCAGCTGGCTGTGCATGTTTCTACTCTTGACTCTCGATTTCTATCGATTCCACTCACATTTGTGGCAGAACCTTCTAAATTATATGGCTCACAAGCACCTGTCATTGCCCAAAGGCCTCCGACGGCTATGCTTGCGTACCACATAACTTACAACGTTCCGTCGGGTGAAGCCCCGATGAAACCACAGCAAACCAAGATCGCATTCTCGCAGATACATTGCAGTATTACAATAGTTTTATACAAAAATACAACAGAGTAGCGGAAGACTTACATAACCATAATTTACATCATTAGTTTCTCAAACTTATACAAACCAGTGCTTAAGTTAATACAAACTAGTGGAGTATCATTAAGTAACATATTACAAGCCAAACAACAAAAGTGCCTTGCCCAGCGGCCAAACAAACTACTCCTCATCGGAAACTTCAACAACCATCATGCAGCAAGGGCCATAGCACACTTGCTCATGCGGTTCACCTGCAACAGAGGTAGAACAAACCCCAGTACAAAAGTACTCCGCAAGACTTAACCGACCAAAAGTGGGGTGAAGACTCAGGAATGCTAGCTGATGGGTATCAAGGTAAAGTTTATCAGGAATAAGGACTCTTTGCGTAAAAGCCTTAGTTGAATTTTTTAATCATCATTAATTATCATTCCTACATTCTAGATGAGTCTAGTCTAAAGCAAACACTTCTCAAACATTTAACCACTTATAAGCCATCATTCCATTCCACTTCCACTATTACTACGATGAAGGGGCATGGATCAAGCTTCCTTTATCGCGAAGCAACGACGATTCGAACCGCTTTTATACCCAGCTGGGGATTCCTAACCACACGACATATGCGGGACTCTAACCCCCATATATCAACCCAACACTCGGAGTCTCTATGTCCAGATTGGGTCCGCGTCACCCGAGAGCATAGTACACCACCGCCCTACGCCGTCCGTGACGGTTAACCCGCAGGGTGGGTACACACTACTCCCGCCATCTCTCCACTCCCAGTACGTGGTTGTCCGTTCTCGGCATAGATCGGCCCAGCGGAGCTTACTTCAAGAGCATGTGATCAGTACTAACAAATTGATCCAAGGGCCAACAACGGACGGTCCTTAATCGACTCCAGCGGGACAAGCACGACTGGGCGTCCCAATCGGCTTCCACCACAAACAAAGCCGTGTCCCGCCGGTCTCAATTTCATTCCTCTTTTCCATACTCATCAGAGACATGCTCCTCGGAGCCGTACTCACCAGAGCCATGCTCATTAGGGTCATCAATTGTTATCACAAGTAAAACATTTACTTTGAAAGCCTATCTTTAAATAAGCAGGGCTAAGCATCACTATGCATTTACAAATAAAACAGGTATCAAGGATGATATATCAACATCAAGGAAGGTAAATGCATCAATATAGGATAGCACTTAACTCCTATTCACCTAATGCATCATTTCATAACCATAGAAGTTATTAAAGCTTTATAAAACACAAGGAAGGGTTTAGATGCATCCGGGGCTTGCCTGGGTTGACAAAGAACTCGGGCCCTGACGAAGAACGAACAGGGTCGGAGCTCACTCCTTCGAACAACTCAGCTTCAGCAACGACGGGGGTCGGATCAACAGCAACTTCCTCGGACCCCTCAACTACACGGAGATAACATATGATCATGATGTGCAGTTAAAGAAACATGATAATGCGATGGAGATGCATCGAGCTACTAAAACGACACTAAACAACTCCACTTCTCAAGTGGTGGTAACAGGGTCTTAACAAAGATCTGCATCAAGCCACCCCGATGGACTGCTATCGGAAGAGTGGCGAAGATCTGCATACCACCCCTCGAACTAACGACGACGGAGTTCTCTAGTAAGATCTGCATGCCATCACTGCAAGGGTGATGGTCTTGCCAGTGAGAGCTACCATAGCTCTTCTGACAAGCCGCAACGACGTCGAATACGCTAAGCGCAAATAGTTCCTAGTGCCGAGGGTCATTAGGGTTAATGACCAAGGGTCATCACTCAATCCCAAAGTCACACATCTCTAAAGTGAGCAACACCACTAAGTACTTTATTAACCATTTTTACAGTTATTAAACAAGTTTAATTAATAAAGACTTATTTAAAGAATTTAATTAAGTCTTTATTAATTAAGTTAGAAATTAAACCTTAATGAAACTTTATCCAAATGAGCTACAAATTTTAAGGTAAGTAGGTTTTTACCTAATTAAGCTTAACCCTAATTTTTCATGATTTTTTTGGAAACACACAGAAAACTACAAAAATCATGAAAGATTAAGATTAGCAATTAAATTTGTATTTTTGGTTTTCAGAAACTATACTAAACACATGCACTCAATATTTTTATTAAATAGAGCATATTATTGTGAGCACAGAGCAATTTTTGGTTTATTTTTATCAGCCCTCAATAATTACTTACAAAAATGTGAAATCAGCCTTTCAGAAAATAAAAAGAAAAAGGAAAACCCTTTTCTCCTTAAGTGCACAAGGCGGCCCGATTGGCCTTTCGGCCCACCCGGCCCACTCCGGGCCAGACGGCGGCGGCGGAGAAAAACGACGGCGATGCTCACCGTCGGCGAGCTAGCCGGCGACGACGATCGCACCAACGTACCCTACACTTCATTACGGACCTATCAAGGTACTACATGACCCGAGTCTTGCACCAAGGCGGCCGCGGGCGCGCGACCATGGCGGGCGGCGGCACACGGCGAACCACGGCGGAGCTCGTCGGAGCTCCTCCGGTGAAACCAAAGCACAGCTACGCGCTCGGTGACTCGATGCGAACACGGCAACACGAACGTGACGCAACGCGCCGGCGGGCAAGCGAGAACACGCGGCGCGACGGCGGCGGCACGGGCGGAGCTCGATGGCTCATGGTCGTTCCAGCTAAACGACGATGAACTAGGGCGACTACGATTCGCCTATAAGCACCGTGAGCTCACCGAGACTTCAAAACAAAGCGGGCGGCTCAAGATGGCCTGGACGGGTTGGTGCGGGGTAGCAGTGGGTTTATGGCGGTGCGAATACGGTGGCGCCGGGCGATAAATCTCCGTGAGATCAACGGTGACCCGTGGGAAACAAAGGGCCGACGGTGATCAGTGAGTCAAGGCGGAGCGAGTGGTGGTGTTGGTTGAGCCGAGATGCTCGAATGAGCGCCGGGTCGTATGGAGAGGCTCACGCGCGCGCCGGGCGGCCGGAGAGGAAGGAGACGGCGGCGTGCGGAGGCGCCGGTCGCCCTCGTGCCATGGCTAGCAGCTCAGGCGATGCGCAAGGAGGTGGTGGAGCAAAGTGTGCAAGCTATTGAGGCGGAGGTGGAGCGCGGGCCGAATTGCTCGGTTGAACGGCGGTGGTCGACGGCGAGCCGAAGAGAAAGAAGGCGGCGGCGCGGCGAGCTCGGTATTTATAGACGACGACGCTTGCTCCTGGGGCGACAAAGACAAGACGGTGCGTTCAACACGCCAAGCAGGAGGTGGCAACGGTGAAGCGTCGAGGCGGGAACGGGCGGCGGCCGTCGGCGAGCTGCCTGCTTGCCTGCTGCACTGTAGCTCCCCCCTTCTCCTTTTTAAACTGATTTGCAAAATTTTAAAATTACTTTTGAAATTTGAATAGAACATGAAAATCTTCCAAAATAGAAGTTGTACAACTTTTCATGCTCTACAGCTTTTATTAAAGAAGTTTCCTCTGAAAATGAATAAATTTTGAATTGCATTGACATTTTGAAAAGGGAACAAAAACCCTTCAAACTAATTTTTGAAATTACTTCAAATTTTGAATGGAACCTTGAAAAACTTTTGAATACCAAAGTTGTTCCTCTCATCAAGATCTACAACTTTGCTTTTTGGACCAACCCCAAATTTTGAATATTTTTGAAACTACACAAAAAGGGGTAGAAAAGGGCTTTGAAATTAGGGTTTGGATTTGAATTGCTAATTCAAACTTTGTATAACTATTTAGGGCTGAGCTTGTGAGGTTAAGACCCAACCAAAGGCACACATTACAAGTATGAAACTTATACTTTCAAATGGTGCCCTTGTTTGGCAGAATTTACTTGAAAAATTAATTATAGTTAGCTCCTCAAGATTGAAAATGATATTCTTAATCCACACTTAACCACTAGGGTTATGTGAAGGACAAAGACTCCAAATTCAATCTTGATTCTTGATCCACCTCCAAAGATTAGTAAAACAAGATTAGCCTTTTGAGGTTATAGTTAGCCAAACACTTGATCACACCAAGATTAGTTTTACTTGGAAATTTTTATACCCTAATTTAGCATCTAGGTTTAGAAAGAATAATTGACATCACATGCTTAGCTATACCCAAACAAGCCTAGGAAGATAAACTTATTAAGTTATTGCATGTCATAGTTCACTACTCATGAGATGCATTGCAGTGCATATGATGTCATGACAGGTTTTAGTTGTAGTAACACCGGGGGTGTTACAACTTTCTACGAACAAACATTTATACGTTCTATCTCTATTTTTGCATAGATGGCGTCCGATGATGAGCGTGAACATGAGAGGAGATCAAAGAGGAGGCTTGATCCTAGTGTTGGAAGAACCAAGCAAGCAGCACGTCGTGGTGGCAAAGGTGGTGCCAACTGTCGTTTGAGTCCTCGTGAGGAGTTTTGCAGAGAGTTGCTACTTTAGTTGGTGGAACGTGTGATACGTCCAGATGTCTGTCCTGTGAGTTTGATGGTTCCTATATGATTCCCTATGATGGGGATGTGCAGGGGAGCAAGGTGCAGGACACTAGAGAAAGGCAAAGAGTGAATTATTTCAAACAGCTCAAGTTAGTGAAGGAGGCAAGAGCGAACAACCCCTACATCACTCCTAGAGTTACAAGTGTTGATTATCGCTTTTGGAATGAGTTCCATTCAGATTTCTATCACTTTGTATTATTCAATGCCAAGAAGACAAAGATTCTATAAGTGAAGTACATTGATTGGAAACATTTGGAGAAAAAGGAAAATGAGGACTTCAACAAAGCAATTATAGCATGTAAGAGGTTCAAAATGTATGATCTCATGAGCTTCAAGTATGACTGGAACACAAAGATTTTGCTCCAGTTCCATGCCACTTTCTATTGCGGCAAGAGGTCAGATACGCTTCATTGGATGACAGAGGGGCTACATTACAAGATAGACTTTGTGACCTTTGCTCGCTTGTTGGGTCTTGGTGCAGAGGATAGGAGCTTTACAAACCTTCACTTGATGAAGACTTTGCCTGACTCAGAGATTGCTTTCATGTTTAATGGTGAGAAGCTTGGAAAGTGTTTGGTGAAGGATCTCAAGAGTTACTTTTACATCATCAACCATCTTTTCAGGCATACAATCAATCCAAAAGGGGGAGCTAATTCCAACTTGTTTGCTTATGAGAAGAACATGCTTGCTAGAATGGAGAATGGAGGAGAGCCTTTCTTTGTTTCTCGCTTTATTTGGCATGAGCTACAGGTTGCTGCTATGGATACACGTAAGGGGCTGCCCTATGCTCCTTATGTGATGTTCATAATTGAGAGAGTGACTGGCAGGATCTTCAACAAGGACACAATTCATAAGCCATACAGAGGTGAAAAGACTCACTCTTCCTCCACAGCTTCTAGGGCAGCAGTAGCAGATAGACATGAGCCCTCTCGCTCTTCCTCTCACCAGGAGAAGAGCAAGGTTTCTAGGTGGTTCAAGAAGTTGTTTGCCACTTGTTCCTATGCTGCCAACACTGCATACAAGGGTCATTTCGAGATCAGGGCAATGCGTGAGGAGCAAGGTTTCACCGAACTTGAGCCAGCCACGCCTCCACCTGATTTCAGTGATATTTCAGACTTTGGTAGTGAGGATGATCTTTCTTTTGAGGACTTTGAGGAGGAGGAGCAGCAGAGACGTCCATTTACTCGTGTCTCCACCCGTTACACTTCTTCCACTCACCGCGGTGGCAAGGCCATAGTGGAGTCCGAGGATGACGAGGACGATGATGGTGATCATGATGGCGACGACGATGAGTTTGAGGAGGATTGAGCACTTGTATCTCTTTCTTCTTTTTCTCACTTTTTGGTGACTTGTTGCCAAAGGGGAAGAAAATGTGAAGTGAGGGGGTACAACTTCAACTTCGACTTCGACGCCATAGAGCTTTTATGGAGCAGCAGCATGTCCTATCCTTTAGTGTGTGAGAGCTAGTTGGTTAGTTGTGAGAGTTAGTAGTGAGAGTTTGAGAGCGATCAAAACTTTTTTATTGTAATATTTGCTACCTATGTACTCTCTATGTTATGGATGTGGACATGTACTTTATTTGTGTGTGATAATCTGGCTTGTCATCTACTTTATTTCAGATTTCAATCCAAAAGGGGGAGCTAATTCCAACTTGTTTGCTTAATGGAGGAGAGCCTTTCTCTGTTTCTCGCTTTATTTGGCATGAGCTACAGGTCACGTAAGGGGCTGCCCTATGCTCCTTATGTGATGTTCATAATTGAGAGAGTGACTGGCAGGATCTTCAACAAGGACACAATTCATAAGCCATACAGAGGTGAAAAGACTCACTCTTCCTCCACAGCTTCTAGGGCAGCAGTAGCAGGTAGACCTGAGCCCTCTCGCTCATCCTCTCACCAGGAGAAGAGCAAGGTTTCTAGGTGGTTCAAGAAGTTGTTTGCCACTTGTTCCTATGCTGCCAACACTGCATACAAGGGTCGTTTCGAGATCAGGGCAATGCGTGAGGAGCAGGGTTTCACTGAACTTGAGCCAGCCACACCTCCACCTGATATCAGTGATATTTCAGACTTTGGTAGTGAGGATGATCTTCCTTTTGAGGACTTTGAGGAGGAGGAGCAGCAGAGATGTCCATCTACTCCTGTCTCCACCCTTACACTTCTTCCACTCACCGCGGTGGCAAGGCCGTAGTGGAGTCCGAGGATGACGAGGACGATGATGGTGATCATGATGGCGACGACAATGAGTTTGAGGAGGATTGAGCACTTGTATCTCTTTCTTCTTTTTCTCATTTTTTGGTGACTTGTTGCCAAAGGGGGAGAAAATGTGAAGTGAAGGGGGTACAAGTTCAACTTCGACTTCGATGCCATAGAGCTTTTGTGGAGCAGCAGCATGTCCTATCCTTTAGTGTGTGAGAGCTAGTTGGTTAGTTGTGAGAGTTAGTAGTGAGAGTTTGAGAGCGATCGAAACTATTTTATTGTAATATTTGCTACCTATGTACTCTCTATGTTATGGATGTGGACATGTACTTTATCTGTATGTGATAATCAAGCTTGTCATCTACTTTATTTCAGATTTCAATCCAAAAGGGGGAGCTGATTCCAACTTGTTTGCTTAATGGAGGAGAGCCTTTCTCTGTTTCTCGCTTTATTTAGCATGAGCTACAGGTCACGTAAGGGGCTGCCCTATGCTCCTTATGTGATGTTCATAATTGAGAGAGTGACTGGCAGGATCTTCAACAAGGACACAATTCATAAGCCATACAAAGGTGAAAAGACTCACTCTTCCTCCACAGCTTCTAGGGCAGCAGTAGCAGATAGACCTGAGCCCTCTCGCTCTTCCTCTCACCAGGAGAGGAGCAAGGTTTCTTGGTAGTTCAAGAAGTTGTTTGCCACTTGTTCCTATGCTGCCAACACTGCATACAAGGGTCGTTTGGAGATCAGGGCAATGCATGAGGAGCAGGGTTTCACCGAACTTGAGCCAGCCACCACTCCACCTGATTTCAGTGATATTTCAGACTTTGGTAGTGGGGATGACCTTCCTTTTGAGGACTTTGAGGAGGAGGAGCAGTAGAGACGTCCATCTACTCGTCTCCACCCGTTACACTTCTTCCACTCACCGCGGTGGCAAGGCCGTAGTGGAGTCCGAGGATGACGAGGACGATGATGGTGATCATGATGGCGACGACGATGAGTTTGAGGAGGATTGAGCACTTGTATCTCTCTTTCTTCTTTTTCTCACTTTTTGGTGATTTGTTGCCAAAGGGGGAGAAATGTGAAGTGAGGGGGTACAACTTCAACTTCGACTTCGACGCCATGGAGCTTTTGTGGAGCAGCAGCATGTCCTATCCTTTAGTGTGTAAGAGCTAGTCGGTTAGTTGTGAGAGTTAGTAGTGAGAGTTTGAGAGCGATCAAAACTATTTTATTGTAATATTTGCTACCTATATACTCTCTATGTTATGGATGTGGACATGTACTTTGTGTATGATAATCTAGCTTGTCATCTACTTTATTTCAGATTTATATGTCTCTTGTGCTAGCTGTTGGTGTGCAGTTTTGTTTCCACTGTTGGCTGGCTGTGCAGAGTAGTAGTGCCACTCTGCTGAGTGGCAGTGCTGCTCTGTGCAGCTGTAGCCTTTTACTATGTTGTTGTGCATACTTGTCATACGCATCACAGATATATTCTTGACACTATGTGCAGCATCCCACAGCATCAATGGATGTAGGGGGAGCCCTATTTCACTCAAATATGTGAATTTTAGCATCTCATGCTAAAATTGGAATTCAAAATCCTATTCACATATTCAGGGGGAGATCCTACGTCCATGGTTCGAATTCTCAGTTCTATATTTCATATCTTTTGTGAGCTCAAATTGTGTTGTCATTAATCACCAAAAAGGTGGAGATTGTAAGTGCAATCAAGCCCTATTGTGGGTTTTGGTGATAATGACCATATAATTTAAGGACTAATGAGCTTTATCAAGTTGACAAGTAGGTAAATAGAAAAGAAGGGTGATACATATGATGGTGGGACCCCCAACTACAAAAGGGACACTGCAACCGACTCCAAGCGTTTAAATTCTTTTATATTTTGAAATTGAGTTTAGAAAAAGCCATACTATTAAGGGGGATACAATGCACAAGCTTAAACGTGCAACCAAGTGCTCACAAATTTCCACCAAACATCCCCCAGCCCCTGCCTAGACAGCCATGTTTTCTAATCTCTATTTTGGGCTGTCTGGCAGAGCGGCACTGCCGCTCGTAGTGGCACTGAGCGGCACTGCCGCACATCAAAAATAACCGTTGGCTGCAGGGGTATTTCCTTTACTCCTCTCTCCCCTCCAACGGGTATCTCTCGACCAGAACTCATCCCCAACCTTCAGACTAGGGTTCCTCTCTCCATTGAAGGCCCCCAAGCTCTCCAACTTTCTTCCTTGCAAACCCTTGCAAATCTTGAGAGATTGAGCCACTAATCTTCACTAGAGAGCAGCCCAAATTGAGCTCCAACTCCTAGAGCACTTGGTTCTCCTCATAGCCGGTGGATTGTGTCTATTACTCTTGGAGCAAGGCTCCTAGCCGGCTAGGCGTCGCCCCGTGGAAGCTTCCAACCTGTGTGGGAGCTCCGGGAAGTTTGTAATCGACATCAACATGCCAGTAAGATCGCCCCTCATCTCAAGAGTTCACTCTCTTGACTTGAGATCGAGGAAGGGTTGCAAAGCCCTAGCCTTTGTGGCAGCCTCAACAACGTGGACGTAGGCAAGCCTTAGTGGCGAGCTGAACCACAGGGTAAATCACTTATCACTTGTGCTGTCGTTGTTGCGATTTGTCTTGTGCTTCCTTTGTTTGTTGGTGATTTTAGGGTTTGGTCCCGATCTACTCTCTCCTAAGCTTTGGACTTCATTCAGGTGATGAAACGGCCTCTACACTACCCTAGGAAGCTCTCAAATTTACCTGATCTAAATTTCGTGAAGCAGATTTTAAACTGCATATTCGTGGTAGTCTGTTAGAGCGGCAGTGCGGCAGTGCCGCTCAGAATTTAACAAAGATTTCGAGTTTTTGTTTTGACAGGCCTATTCACCCCCCCTCTAGGCTCAGCAGATCCTTACAGTTTGGAATGTTGTTGGACTGAAAAGAAGGATGAACATTGATTGCTACTTAGAGCAAGTATTATGGTGGGCTACAAAAAGACTAAATGCTGAGGAGGAGGAGGAGGAGGAGAGAAGAGAAGAGAAGTAGGTTGTAAGCTTACAGCCAGCTTGGGCACAAGAACTAAAAAACATATGAGAGAGACAATTGGACCATTATCTTAAGTAGAGAGCTAAACCATTGTAAGTGGGCTGAGAGGTGAGCTGTAAAGATTATACAGCCAACAGTGGGCTGTATATTAGCCTTGCTCTTAGAATAGACCCATGCTACAACCAGGGCAGCCTAGGCCCTAGGCTCCCTCAGGTTTTGCCCAATTAGTTGGACATGATTATGCTGGCTCTCCTTGCTTAGCTGGCACAAACAACAAGAAACTTGCCCATCCAAAAGAGCAAAATTAGCTCTCACACCAGAAAAAAATAATTCTTGCCATAGAAGTTGAGGTGTCCTTGCTAGCTAACCAGATAAACTATGTCTTGTCTATTCTTGCCAGGCAAGGCTATGTAGTATAGAGCAAAACTACCAAACAACCCTTATATGAGTCTATACCTAATAATAAAGAGGCAAAACTTTCAGCCAACTTTTTTGGTCCACAAATATTTTCGTCCAGCACTTTTTGGTCTGGTGCCGCAGTTCGGCTTCAACCTGGCTCCGTGCCGTCAGAATTTTGGTCCGGTTAACTTCTGTGTTTACTAGAGAGTCCATATACGTATCACATACCAACTAACCTTGTTAGATACGGACATAATTAAAACAAGGAAGTTCCGATTTGCCAAAAGTTCGCGCCTTGCTATTGGTTACAAACAGGTAGCCTTGTTGTCCTTGTTCTGGTAGTATCCGACGGTGATCTCGCTCGGCGTCGCCTCTTGCGGCCTCTCTTCTCCCCATAAATAACGACGGAAACGACGCAAATTTTATTATACCAAAGACGAAGATCCGAAAAAGGAGGAAGAAAGGGCGATCGATCAAGAAGAAAACCATGGGCGCCGCCGCCGGGACGGAGGAAGGACTGCCAATATGCGAAAAACAATCCACGACGACGAAGCCAGAGGAGTCAACAGCTGTAACAATTTGCGCCGGCCTTATCATCGTCCTAGCCATCATCGGCGTCGTGTACCTGTCCATCGGCGTCATGCACTTGTTCGGTGGTCAATGGCAAAGGTGGTTCGGTCCGTACGACCCCGTCCAGTACACCGTCACCATCGCCGCCGTCTCCAGTACGTCGGCGTTCTGCGTGGAGGTCGGGGAGAGCAGGGAGGAAGCCTCCGTCGTCGCGTGGGGCGACGGCGTGCGCCTGCCGGGGTTTGTGCTGGACAGTCTCGCCAAGGATATGCTACGTGGCGCGCATGAGTTCGGCGTCAAGCTCACCCCGCCGCTCCCGCATCGTGGCCGCGGGCGTGAGGTTCTGCCCCAAAGCACGGTGAACATGATCTCGTGCTGGGTGAAGGTCGGCGGCGGTCCGGCTCCGTGTAGCGTCTCCCAAGAAACAGTCATTCCGCTGGTGCCGTGTCCCGGCATCAGGGACTCGGCGGCCAATCTTCCACAACCATCTCCGTAGCGGTACAAACAAGGCTGCTATTTTTACTTTTCCTTTCATAGATGGTCCTGTTTATTTATGACACAATCATATATATAATTCAACGTTGCATTAATTAATGATTTTACTGCATGTGGCATTGTGAATTGTTTGATGGTGAAATTGAACCATTAAACAGTATTGTAAAATTGAACCATTAATTTGTGTTTGATGGTGAAATTATTCTCATCAATTTGTCGGAAAAAATTAACCCAGTATTGGACTCCATGCTGTTACTCAATCCTAGAATTTTTTTTCAGAATATTTAGCTTTTATAAGCTATTAATAATTGTTTCACGAACTTTGTCTTTTGGATTAAATGTCACTTTAACGTTGGTACGGTATTTTATAATATTATTATTTTATCATGCGATCTGTATGTTTTTAGTATAAAAGTAATTGTCCCAGTAGCAACACACGGCACGCTACCTAGTCCTACCCGATGAATAAAGCTCGCCCAAACAAAGGGAAAAGGAGAAAGTATGAAATCTAAAAAGAGTTTTCTTGAATAAAAATTAATAAGAGACGCTGCGTGTGCAGCAACTGCACTCAACCAACGGTGCATGGTTTATGAGCTTGTTTGTCAATCAAATTTTTACAAATTCTCAAAGTTTTTGAATCAACAATGTACTCCCTCCATCCATAAAAAAAGAGTAGATTTCTAACTTTTTCAACTTTGACCGAGTTTTAGAAATACCCATTAAGATTTATGGTATCAAATTAGTACCATTAGATTTATCATAAAATATACTTTTACAATATACTCATTTTATATCATAGATGTTGTTACTTTTTTTTTCTATAAAGTTAGTCAAACTTTTAAAGTTTGACTAGCACAGATTCTATGAATTGATTCTTTCAGGGGACATAGGAAGTATCTACTGGTTTAGTTTTGAGAAAAATCCCTTAGTTAGGATCAAACAGTGCAATTTATTATTTAGCATTGAAAGAAAAAAAAAGTACCCTAATAGAGCATTGGCTTTATTTTTTAGTTCCTAAATAGCACCGCCATTACATTTGACATCTAACACCGTAAACTTTGAGGAAAAAAATTGTTTTGCCCCATGTTTTCATGTGTAACAAATTGTCCGAAGAATTATATTGTCATAATTCAAAAAAAATTATGCAAAGAAATGGTACTGCAAAAATATTCAATGTAAAAAATTTGTACTGGCAAAATATGTTCAATGTCAAAAAAATGACACTGTTAAAAAAAATCTACTAAGAAAATAACTTTAGTGTGCTGTTTGTGTTACACATGAAAAAATGGTGGCAACAGTCTTTTCTCCATCAAGTTAACAACATTAGAGGTCAGATCTACAAGTAGTGTTACTTAGGGAACCAAAAATAAATTCAGTGCTATGTTTGGAAACTTTTGTTTCGATGCCAAAAAGAAATTGTATCATTTTGTGAAGCTAAAAAGGAATTTTCTCTTTAGTTTTTCATGGTGTGATCTAGGACCCCACTTGGTTGGGCTCCACCTCAGTGCACGGTTTAGATACAACCCTGGGCCAAAATTTTTCGTTATTGTAAACTTAATTGTATGCTGTTTGATTACTACTAGTATAATGCCCATGCTAATGCAACGGTTTTATCTTTGGAATGCACATGAGAACAATGAACAGTAACAAATTTACCTTTGAAAGGTACCATTGACATTCAGCATCTCCCATCTCGCAACAAAGAAGAACCTGAAAAAGGAAAGCTAGAGAGCTACAACAATATATATGTTGACCATCGAAGCAACCTTTCATTTTTATCTGGGTTCTGATGAAACAAAACATTTAAAAGCAACTAAAAATGACAGCTTTTACATGAGAAAATATACTGTAGACACCATTCCATATTTCCCAAACTCACCTTGGTCGTGTTGACAAGCAGAGAGTAGAAACACCTTAAAGTCCCCTGCCTTACAGCTTAGCCATGCCGCCAAATCAGGAGGCCATGCGTGGGAAGCCCAGAAATTAGTTGTGATCTTGTTTCACAAATCAGTTGAGGGCTCACCTAACCTGATACATTTCACAGAAACAAAGTAATGAAATAAGCTCTACCACATTGTTTTAGGAATCTACATCTGGACCAATGCATATCTGTAGAATAGAGACCTATTCTATCAGAAGAAAAACAACTGTAGGCCTATTTCTTGTTCAACCGAATTTCAACAAAAGGATATTGAGCCTTACTCTACAAATCTTACTGCATCATAACTGAATTATATTAAATATTTGTATTCAGTAAACTTATATGATCCCTAAAACATTAACCTCTACCGCCGTGCAAATAACAAGACATCCATTTAGTGTAGCAGACAACATGAAAGTAATGAGCCACTTACCTTTAACAGCAATCAGAATCACCCTCTTCTCAGCTGCTCAAACGGAAAAAAGTATCATGCCATGTATAAATAACAATAGTCTCAGTTTAGCTCCTAAAATATTGATACAATTAAAATCCGATGCACCAGGTGGGCACAAATCATCAGAGAACGCAAAAGAATAAAGATTTAGCACCTTTTTAGCACAAAAGGGCTTAGAGAAGTCCGATATCGGATGTGCTCTTGGAACCTACTCCTTAAACCCTAAAACATGGTCTTCCTTAAAAGTCATGAAACAGTAGCATAGTATTAACAAACTAAAAATTGTGTGCCAGCCCACTGTAACCAATCGCGACAAAGGCAACAGTGCTAGAAGTAAGCTCTATACATGAAAATTCCTGTAGACCTTGGCGGCCATGGTAAAAGCAAAGCAACTATGAACTGAATGAAATTACTGAAGGTGTAGCTAGCATGACATACCTTTGGTTCATCAGTGTTGGATAAACCTTGTGCAGTGGATTGTGCAGCCTCTACGGATCTAGCTGCATCTTCCTCAATCTCTCAACAAAATTTCCTTCCTTGGCTATTGGCTTTTCCTCTTTGCTGAGTACCAAGAACAGAACACAATTTCTTCAGTTACTATACGTCAGAACTCAAAAGGACAAGCATAAACAATTGTAAGATCTTTTAAGGTGGTTAGACCCTCGGACCTCGGTCTTGAGACGGAACAGCTTCTGGGTCGTCACCCTTGTCACCTTCCTGCCGCAATCCAACGATCCGGTGCTCTGAAATGTGCAGACAGTATTCACGCAAATTATTGTGACCTTCTCTTGTCAACGAATAAAGTTCATGACCTTCTCTTGGTCCTATTATTTTGTGACAAAGTTCATGACCTTAGCAGTTTAGCTTCAACAAAAATTAGCCAAGTTTTTGTAGGTTCTAGAGGAGTTACATACATTCTCAAAAGTGTGATAAATAGATGATAAACATACCTTTGGGTGCATATGTACCAGAATTTCATCCTGTTCCAAATATTGCAAGGAACAACATCTGTGTATCATAATACACATACAATGAATAATTACTACAACTTGCAAATAACTACTACAACTTGCACTGAAATTATGATATGGCACTCACAGCATACATACATATTTTCACAAAACTCAGCAAGACAATGATTCAATTAGAGAAGCAATTCACTAAAAGCATACATACATATTCAGTAAGACCATGATTTAGTTAGATCCTCACTGATAATCACACCAACGGCACTGAATCAAAAGGAGGGATTTTTTACTGTTCACCTCAGGGGCAGCATTGGACACCATTTGAATGGCCACGTCAAGCATCCACCAGCAACGATGACACCATTGCCTAGAGATCGATCGGCAGCTGCTGTCATCTCTCACAAACATCTGCAGAGGTTTTATAGTATCAAGAAGATTGACTGGAACAATGGTGAATAAGTACTAACATTAAGAAATTGAGAATATATGCTACAAACTGGAGCTCCCAATACATCAGGACTAATCAAACAAATGGTAAAACACTAAAAAATGAATGCACGGAGTCATAATCCAAAGGGCATGGGCTAAATGAATGCAGAAAATCCTAATCCAAAGGGCATCGGCTAGACTGAATCGAGAGGCGGAATTGTGGTGGCGGAATGCGGCCTCGGCTGATAATAGCTGCACGACGGCCGGGGACAGCGGCGCCACGCACAGGCATCCCTCTGCGCCGCTCTTCCTTGCCCGTGTCCTGCCAACCAATAACAAAACAGGTGGCGGTCATGATATGCAGAAAAGTGAAAAGAAAAAGAAAGCGAGATGGGGACGGAGAAAAACCATGAGTTACTGCAAATCTGTTACTGCTCGTGTCGAAGCGTTGTAGCATGACCATCTGCTCGTGGATATGCTTGATGCAAGTGGCTGCCTCGTGGAGCACTAATGTCGTATCAATCTGCACTCACGGCCGGCTCTCTGGTGCCGAGCGAGCTAGCGGTCGGCGTCTGGCAGCCTGCTGCCTCGGGGACGCTCCCTGGCGCCCTAGGCAGGGCGATGTGCGGCGGCGAGGGAGGGCCGGGGAGGCGCACGGGGCAGGAGCGAGGTTTGCGACGCAATGCGGCAGGAGTGTCTGCACGAGCGGGCCGGCTCCTTGGACGGGGCATCGCGAGTGCAGCAATAGTCATACCTTGCCAGAGACGCGGGCGATCGTCGATGCGGCGTGGCGGCGGCGGCCCCGCAGGGACCTTTGTCGTTCCGTCCCGTCCGCCCTTGCCTGGCCAGTCGATGGAGAAGGAGCACCACCGGTGGCCGATGGCGAGCGCAACGTTGATCTGAAACCAGATTCCGCCGGCGAGCGAGCGAGCGAGCGAGGCGACCGGTGGGTGACACGGGCGATCGTCGCGGCGGCACAGCCCCGCAGGGACCTTGCCATTCCGTCCCGTCCACCCCTGCGTGGCCAGTCCATGGAGAAGGAGCGCCACCAGCGGCCGATGGCAAGCACAGCGTCGATCTGACAACAGCGTCCATCGGCGAGCGAGCGAGCGAGCGAGGCGGCCGGTGGGAGACGCGGGCATCGTCGTGGCGGCGGCCCTGCACGGTTAGAGCGGCGTGTTTTTTTTTCCTTTTTTTTGATGACCGTGAGATTCCAAACCAGATTGCAAACGTCGAAGCGGAGGCGTGCAAAGTCGAAGCCGCGGCGTCGACGAGCTTCAGCGCGCCGAAGCCTGGAATCGATCCTGGCCATCCGATTTGTTTGAAGGTTCGGTGGGATGTTTCGCAGCCCATGATTTCAATAGAGATGATTTGGTGGGTGCATTTTATGGGGTGCACAATGGTTGGAAGCTCTTAGCGGGGGACGTATTATTGGGTGGATGGAAAAGATAATTTAACTATTCCATTATAGTAGGTATCCTTGAAAATTTTGTGGTCCACCATGTACACCCAGGCGGATGAAAATGAACGTCGTCTGTCTCTCGTCATCGTTCTTGCCTGGGCTAATGTCCATGTACGGGTTTTATCAAACAAAAAATGTCCATGTACGGTTACGCATAAACTAATTTGCATGGCTGCAGAAGTCACAAAAAAAAGAATTTATATGGCTGCAGCACAACTTTATAGCCTTTCTATTCACGTCTAATTGAACAAACGATAGACCCATTATTACCATGTTTTTTTTAACTTTCTCATTCTTTTTAACTTAAATATATGTAAAAAATGCTGTGATTATAAATATTTATTTTAATCTTATTAATCTAGAAAAGGTATAATAAATATTGTTAGAATCTAAAAACTGATTAGGAGTTCAACTAACCATTTACAATGCCATTAAACACACATTAATGTTTTATTCTTTCTTTTTAGCATTGTTTTCTTTTTATTTACAAACTTTCAATCGAACAGAGTATGATCTAACTCCCTTAACCAAGCAGATTACAAATGCCCCATATTTAAACTTTGACAAATGCCCTATATCAAGCTGTTCAATGCCATTTCCTTGTTCAAGTTTTTTTTTTTTTTTTTTTTTTTTTTTTTTGCTTAGTATGACATATTCAGCTCAGACCCTGTCCAGAAGTAGGGTGTATGTATTGTAGCGGTAAATGTACATACTGGTATATAATAGCATTGCATCTATACCATAACCATGATTCCAAAAAAGTGTGTTTATGATTTTATAATGGTTTTTCTTAAAAAAACAGAGTGCGGTCTCATGTGGGTTAGTGCGTGTGGAATTTTGCAAGGAAAATGTCCACTTTTTGTAACTCAACTTTTGCAAAAGTCTGCTTTTCCTCTTTGAACTCTAAAATCAGGCAAACTACATCCCTCAACTTTTTACACCATGCATTTCACCTCCCTAAGCGGTTTTGAAGGTGGTTTTGTCTTTTTCTTTTTAATTTATTTTGTCTAAATCTTTAAAAAATCATAGTAAATCAGAGAAAAATCCTAAAATAGAAAATCTAATTTTATTGAACTCCACATGAGTAGATCTACACAGTGAATATATAATATAATATACTTTAAAGTTTTCCTATAGATTTAGATATATGCTTTTCTCAGAATTAATTGAAAACTACAGTTTCTATTTTCCATTTATAGTAAAATTTTTATGGTGGATTTATTATTGTATTATTAATTGTAAAAAAAATTTATACTCACTGGATCACATATAACTTAGTTGTAGATTTTCTATGACTAAAGTTATACATGATCTAGTGAGTAGGAAACCAATAGATATAAATTAATTATAGAAAAGCATATATCTAAGGTACAGCAAAAACTTTGTATCAGAATATAGCATATTATATGTTTATTATGTAGATCTACTCACCTGAAGTCCAATAAAATTGGATTTTCTATTTTATGATTTTTGTGATTTATTATAATTTTTAAAAAGATTCAGTCAAAAGAAATGAAAAATAAAAAATAAAAGCGCCTTGAAAACCGCTTATAACTAGGCCAGGAAGATAAAACGAACTGTCTAAAAATTTAGAGAGATAGTTTACCTAGATTTTGAGTTTAGAAAGGCAAATGAACTTTGACAAAAGTTAAAAAAGCTAAAGTGGGACTTTTTTTTTTCTCTTTACAACGCTTCTAGTAGAACTGTGCAGCCCAAAGCAAGAGGCTAAATAGTACGGCCTAGACCAACAGGCCCATCCTATCAAGGCCAGCATGCTGCAAATCTACAACAACAACATGCCCATCCTACCAAGGCCTGTATGCTGCACATAAACGAAAAATGTTCAAAAAAAAAGAAAAAAAAGTTCTACTTTTTTCTCCTCCAACTTTCACGAAAGTCTACTTTTCCTCCTTAAACTCTAAAAACTGGAGGAACAACATCCCTCAACTTTTTAAACCATGCGCTTTACCTCCTTGGAGTGGTATTGATGGTAGTTTTGCTACAGATAATAGTGGTTTTATTTTTTTTCTTTTTATTTATATTGGCTAAATTTTTGAAAAATAGTAATAAATCATAAAAAATTCATAAAATAGAAAATTTAATTTTGTTGGACTTCACATGGTAGTATTTTCTTTTTTTATTTATTTTGGCTGAATCTTTAAAAAATTATAGTAAATCGAGAAAAATCATAAAATAGAAAATCTAATTTTCTTAGACTCCACATGAGTAGATCTACAAATGAACATATAATATGATATAATTTAGTACAAAATTCTTGCAGTTACTTTAGATCTATACTTTTCTCGTAATTAATTAAAATAATTCATAACTATAACTTCTATAACTATTTTGTTGGACTAAAGCATACCATATTATATATTCACTTTGTAGGCCTACTCATGCCGAGTCCAACAAAATTAGATTTTCTATTTTATTATTTTCAATGATTTACTATGATTTTTCAAATATATAGCCAAAATAAATAAAAAAAAAAAAAATATTAGCAAAAACTTTGTATTAAAACATACCATATTATATGTTCACTGCAGAGATCTACTCATGTGGAGTCCAAAAAAAGTAGATTTTCTATTTTATGAATTTTTTGTGATTTGTATGATTTTTCAAAAAATCAGCTAAAATAAATAAAAAAGAAAAAGACAAAACCAATGACATTGTAGCAAAACCACCATCAAAGCCACTAGGGAGGTAAATTGCATGGTTTGAAAAATTAAGAGAGATTGTTTGTTCGATTTTAAAATTCAAAGAGAAAAAAACGGACTTTTTAAAAAAGCTAAAGGAGGAAAAGTAGACTTTTTCTAAAAAAACAATAACACCCACCGTGAGGCCTAGGGACAAACCCACGACCTAGTGGAACTGTGCAGCCCAAAGCAAGAGCCCAAATAGTACGGCCTAGACCAATAGGCCCATCTTATCAAGGCCAGTATGCTGCAAATCTAACGACAACAGGCCCATCGTACCAAGACCTGTATGCTGCACATAAATGAAAAACGTTCAAAAAAACAATAACGCCCACCGTGGGGCTTGAACCCACGACCACAAGGTTAAGAGCCTTGCGCTCTACCGACTGAGCTAGACGGGCATTTGATCTTTATTTTAGGTTGTTGACTACTTGTTCGTTGCATTGTTTGTTGTTGACTTGCACTGAATTCAATTTCGGCTGTGATCTTTGTGCAGATAGCTTCTGCTAAGAATAGACCGGGCCAACGAGAGCACAATCCTGCAAATTTAGCATCCACACACACACAACAAATACAGAGCAGACGTGCGCCATCATATCGTTTTCGTCGGTCATATCTGGGAGCTTTATCTGCTGTATATAAGTTGTCACCAGATTATCCGAGGTGCCGCCTCATTCTCTCGTTCTACGGCACCATGACAACACCTGCATAAAGGAGAGGGCTATATATTTCGTGTGGTTTCTTCTACGCGCGTGAACGATCGCGTTTACACCAAGCTCTCCAAAGCGCCGCGTCATCTCAAATATTCGATCGGCACCACTGAGCGACAACCGATGCTCCAAAAATATATTTTCTTGATAAGTAAATGTAGAGAAGAGCAAAGTGAACTCTAATCCTAAAGAGTTCTCTCTTCAAATAATTTGTCCCGGCCCACCATATAATAGCCCTGTTTTCTGTTTTAAGTCTATGGCGACGCAAGGGATTTATATTCTAGTCTAACAAATAAATAAGATTTACTAGTGATCAAAGATTCGGATGGACTTGTTAATTTGAGTGTGGATGACTGTGTTTCAAGAGATAATAATTATCTAAGTTAAGCGAAACAAAGTGGCGGAGGTGTCATTTTCGACCAGATTACCACGATGTAACACAACATCTAGAAAAGTATATAAAGCACTTCAGCTTGACCCTTTTAATTAAGACATGCCCATTTGGCGATTACAAACTGTGGAATGTAGATGCAACTAACTATTACAAGGTGTTACAATCTGCAAGCTTGGACAAGTAGATTGTTGGATCATAGCAATATGACATCTGTATTGTTACAATCAGACCATGTGCTACATCACTATACCATGCTCAACAATGAAAGAACAATGCCGGAGAGAGAGAGAGAGAGAGAGAGAGAGAGAGAGAGAGAGAGCAAAAGAGCTAGGAAAGGCGTCCACCGTCAAGGTGTGAGAGAGTCGACGTCAACACCAGATCATGGGTGTAGTCGTGATAAAAATAAATATAAGAAATTCTACATCTGCCACTAAAATTGTTGTGACGCTTAACTAGCTCGAGTAAAATAAAGTTTCTGGTGCCCTATGTGCCACTGCCGTCGGCTTCCGTTAGCATATTTTTTGTCTACCGAGAGTCTGGTGAGGTGTTTAAGGGCCTGTGGATCCAATGAACTAATAACTAGTTTAACTAGTTGGGTTTTATGGACTAGTGAACTAGTACTAGTTAAGCTTTAGATTAGATATTACTACACCTACTAGTTCACCTACTAGTTCACCTGTTTGGGTCCTTATAGACTAATTATTAGTCAACTAGTTACTAGTTCATTGCTCGGTATTCCTGCACATTTATTTTATTTTTTAATAGAACACCGGAGGGTGAGCGTCCCACCTAAAAGATTTCCATTGATACCACCGTTGATGCAGGGTGCTTGGAGCATGTTATAAAATGAAGAACCAAAAATGGCAATCAGAGAGGGGTAAATAAAAGTCTTAAATTTCTTTTGAAACATTCGACCACTGTCCCAAAATCACCACTAAACGCAAGACATAGTCTTAGTAATGTTAATGACCCAAAAAGACCGTAGGAATACAACGGGACACTATTTAAATCGACGGAATTGAGACTCAAGTCTCAACTCCTATAAAGAAGAAGCAAGTTCTCGAATCTAAAATACCCAAACCAACCGGGTGGCAAAAAGTACCTAGATAAGTTATAGAGATCGGCATAAAACCGACGTAAAAGACAGATCACAAAACGAACACTTAGAAACCTAGTTACCAAAATTCAGCCTACAGACCCAAAGGTTCCGCATTTATGACGGGAGGGGGGGGTCCATGGCTCGGAGGTTCTACATTATCGTCCCAGAGGTTTTGTGATGTCTATTTCTAGCGGTCCGAAAAATCTGCCACAAACACAAAATCTCTTGGATCTTGGCCAAATCTCAACCAACTACTACCAAATTTGAACAAGATGATCACAAGGTAGTTAGGAAGCTTCCTCTAAGAGATCATAGATCGAGATAAAGCCAATCATCGGAAAAATCAAATCACACGAAGAACACCACCAAAAACGTCCTTGCACCTTGGTTTCAACCAATCTATGGATTCATGAGGAATCAATCAAATTCTTTGGTAGAAGAGATTATCTCGCATCCAAGAAAAAGTAGAAATAACCGGTTTAAACTGAGATGCACCACAGAGCAAGGACGAAGACAAAACATGATAGAGGTGGAGAGGAAAAACAAAGAAACACGAGAACACAAGTACAAATCACAAAATCAACTAGCAAAATCGAATCCCTAAGGGCGCGTGGAGGTAAGGGCCAACATTCCTGCGCAATCTTTGGTTCAAATACACAGGTGACAGGTAGAATCACCTACGGATCTCTTGACTAGTCTAGAGAAGGAAAAACCTAGCAAGGAGGAAAGAAAATCACTAACTAGAGAGATGAGAATGATGGGGGCTCCCTCATCCTATTTATCAGGGCTATTCCACAATCCTAGTTTTACCCTTGATACATGAGAGCAAACCACCTAACCCATAGACACTATGGTTGTTGACACCTCTTACTGTTATCTCTAGTAACGGCGCTAAAAATGCTTGTGGGCATAGCATCGCTACTAGAATGCCAAATTGTCATCCCCGGCAATAACACCAAGAGGTGTGGTATTAAATCATGCCACCATTTAGAATATAAAAATAGTATCCGCAAGCGCCTGAGATCAAATACCATTGTAACATTTTACCCGTAGTATTACCAGTTGTCATTTATATTTTACCACTGGGAAACAATGGCTAAAGACATTGATAATTCACCATCATGTATCTACTAACTAGTATACCAACTAGACCTAAGCGGGGGGTAAGTGGTAAATGATAAAAGTTATGCACAATATCACACACACGAGGAGGAGAATCCTATAATATATAGTCGCCTAACTTGAGAGGACTAAGGGAGAGTTCAAGGTTCCTATGTACTTCTCTATTACTGGGTTCTATTCTAGTTGACACTAGAATGTAACTAATGATGGGTAAGTATAGCACACACAATAGCACTTCGGGGCAGCAGTACCTTTCCAACTCTCGAATAAGACCGGAAGAAGGTAGTTGGGGAAGGTCGCCAAAAGCCCTACGAAACACCAATCCCGACGTGGTGGAATACGAAGGCCACATAAAGCATGTCACCCCTATGGGCTACCACAACTAACCGTAAGAATTGGGCACAACCTCAGGTAACCTATAGCCTAGACACCATGTCTACACTATCGATTACTACTCTAGCTACACGTAATAACTAGAGCACCTAATACAAAGCGGAGATCCTATGCTAAGATGCAATAACTACACTAACCATACAAATAAGGCATAGAAGTAAATAGAGAAGATAAATATACTAAAGCATAAGTGTTGCAAAGATAAGATACAAAGATATACCAGACCTCCAAGGCTCCACGGTGAGATCCGGAACGAAGCCTCTCAACCCTAGCTCTCAAGTTGCTAAACTATTACATTGAAGAGTCTAGCCCTAATCTCCCTGGTGTGTTGATCTCCATGAGAGTATGATCCTTTCAAGGGACGCCTCTCAAATGGATCCCAACGAATAATGAATTAGGGTTTCTAGGGGGTGCCTCCCCCCTGGGGTCTGGGGCTCCTTTTATAGACCCGAGCGATTAACGTCAGCCCTTGGATCAAACCGACATCGGCGGGCGGCTGAGATTCTTCCTCAAATGCGGTGGATCCCATGTGCCGAAACTGGGCCAAAATTGCCAAAATGCCAGACCGGCCGGTCTGAGGGTGGGACCGCCGGTCTCCCCCTATGACAGTGGGCCCCACCTTCCGCAGGGGTGGTTTCGGTGTCTTCTAGATCCTTCCCTGCGCGGTGTGCCGCCTCAGTGCGATATCTTTTCATCCGGGACTCCAAATATGGCAAATGATATGTCCGTTTCGATCGTCTCGACGAGCCCATCGCAATGGTGCATTCTAATCCATCATTTGAGATACTTTTATACTGTCATATTGGTCAACTTTGATAGCTTTTCCTGTATGTACCTGTAGAAACATAGATTCACCAAAACTCGTGGAACTCGTTAGATCAAAACCCTATACCTATGCTCTGTGGTTCTTTTCATGTCATGTTTGATGATAATTGATGGCTTATAATTGATATTAGTGACCGTCAACAATGGTCTAACTCGAAGTAGTCTTCATCCGATAGCCATCGCGTCCTTCACGAGATAGCCTCGTCTCGACACAAACTCCTCGATACCACCACGAGTCATTCGTTCCGCCTTAGAACCACCGCCAGGTTTTTGAGGCCCAAACTTGAAAATCGTCCACCGATGGTTTTGATGCCCAAACCACCAAACCGGCCCGTGAGTGGCGTACTCCATATACGTCTCCCGCCGCTCGTCACGTGTCATCGCCGTCCTCGACTGGCCGACCATCAAGTCCTCCTAAGTCTTGCTCGACCCACACATCCACTGTCTTGACTCGATCAACACGGTCAATCCCATGTACACTTGCACTTATCAATATCCCTAGGTGTCAGCCATCACGGCTAGTCACCCAGCCTCCTGGTCCCTCGGTCCAAGTCTCAAGTCCGCCCTTCATCGCTCCCCATTCATTGGCACCGCACGTCCCTATTTGACCTTCACCTCACTATCGACCATCATCTCCAAGCTCCACACCTGTGCACCACAAGCCAAGAGACATGTTGCATGACCCAACTCATGCCATGGTTAGTCACAAACTCAACCCGAAGCGCTAGCACATTAGCAATCACTCATCACAAAATTGAGGGTACTTGTCAACCTTATGTTCGCAATATCCCCCTTGATGAGTGCATTGTCAACACCAACACATAATGGCTTGAGAAAAGAAGGATAGAAGAAGAAGAAGAAAGAAGAAGAAGAGAACTCACCAAATGACCAAAAGCCAATAAAAAGCCAAAATGGGGTCACTTGAAGTGAGCACAACTTGGTCACCAAGGACATGGACAATGACTTGACGCAACCAAGTAAAACATAGCTAGCTCTTAAGAAGAGCAGCAACGAACTCAACACCGCTAGTGTTGGTATCTGCTAATATCTACTGAATAATCCGCAAGTGCACAGATACGTTATATCACTTCACTAGATGAAGACCCAATTTTTAATATCAAAACCAATGGAACATATGTGAGAATAACTAAACCAAAGATTAACCCCTGAGTAGCAAACAAGGATGGAGAAGATAGGGACATAGTGAACATAACTAAGGCTTCTAATCCTAGTTCAAGTAGGATATGTTTATGGTGGTCTACTAGGGAATTGCATAGAAGAGCACAGACAAAATTGCAACCTTTCTACCAATTATACTTCTACTCGGTCTATCGATGGGATAGTAGAATATATAAGATTCAACAAGGCTATAAAAGTCACCCCTGTGAGCTACCACCAAATCTGGACGATAGGGTACATCTACGAGTAATAAAGTCTAAGCACCACGCTTACATGACGAATTCTACTTCAATCTAAGGACGACAAGGATTAAAGTACTTAGAAGAGTTGTAAACTGGTAAACACAAGATGAACAATATTACTTATTTGAACACAAAAGTCAATCCCAAGTAATCTTAGAGGTAAGTTCTAAAGAACTTAAACTTCGTTAGATACAAGCCGTAGAGGGAGCATCGATAGGCCGATAGTTCCTCTAAAAATCTCTCCTTCACTCTATTTCTAATATAAGACTAGCTTCTATAGAACTAGTCTACTCATAGAATGCTAACTTTAGAGAGGTATGTCCATTCAAAGGAAACCTTCTAGGATCTTTTCTAGGGTTTCTCAATGAAGTTTAGGGTTTTTTTTAAAATGGATCCTCCTCCAAGGGGTCTGCCTTTCTTTTATAGCCTAGGAGGATGAACTGTGGCCCTCAGATCAAACCAATCTCGGGAGATGGTGGAGATTCATCCTCAAAGGCAATGGAAATTGTGGGATAAAGTGGGCCTCGAGAAGGGGCCAGAGTGGGCCGGCCGGTGCAGTGGTGGGGCCATTCGGTCCCCTCATGGGCCCAATCACGGTCCGCTTCAGCGTGGTGCCTTCTGGTGTCCTCTAGTTTATTCTTTTGTTGCCGTGCAACCTAATATGGTGTTGCACACTCCCTGGTAAGTATGTAGTTTAATTTATCTTTTCAGTTTAAACTTACAGAAACAGTGATTCACCAAAACTTATGGAATTTGTTAGTCAAAGCTCTACTTCTAGGCATGTGGTTCTGTTTTAAGTCTTTTTGCAAGGATGGTTGACAATTGTTTTTGGACATTAAGGACCGTCAATGGTCGACCAAGTGAGAATGAAAGTCCATACATAACCTGTATATATCTTCCTTGATGATGTACCAAGCTTTCTTGAAGAAAAACATGTTAAACCCATTAGGACCCAGTGCTTTATCATGGAGAAGATCCAGAATGACCTCATCAATTTCCTTCCTACTTAAGGGCTAACATAAATTCTTCAAACCACTTCAAGGCTGAATATAGAGTTAGAGATCAAACTGCATATTAAATTCAACCGACTTCCCCAATCTCCTCTTGAATTCTTGGAAGAAAAGAGCACTCTTTTCATTATGGTTAGTAACCATTCTACCATTGGTGTCCATGATCTAACTGATGACATTTTTCCTATATCTAGCCATAGTATGAACAAACTTTGTGTTTTCATCTCCAAATTGAACAAGCCTCTGGGTGAATCTCTATCTCCCATAGGAGTTCTGCATAGCAAGAAGATTTTTTATGTGCACCGTAAGAATACTTCTAAAAGCAAGCTCTTGAGGGAAAAGACTTCTAAATTCCTCAAGCTTATCAAAGAAACATATGGCGATGTTATAATTGAAAATTAGCTTAGAAAGATTGGATAAACTTTTTGCCCAGTGCTTTAGGATTTTTCTAAGAAGTTTGAATTTTGCACTAATAGTATGAGCACTGTTGCTACTTGTAGCAGGGGTACTCCAAGCATGAACAATTTGATCAACACAACTTGAGTGCTTGAACAAAAAATTGTCAAATCTAAAAATATTTGCCTTATTTATACTTGTACCAATCTGTATCTTATAGGAAAAGATGATCAGAGGTAATTGTAGCAAGAGGGAGTACCATAGAGTGAAGATACTATTAGCACAAGCCACTGAGGTAAAGAACTAGTCAATCTGTTTAGGGAGAGGAGAGTTTTGCATATTGCTCCAAGTATAACTTTTGCTTTTGATTGGGAGTTCAATTAGATTATTGAAAACAAGAGTATCATTAAAATCCCCCTATCCTATTTCTATTTTCAGTAGACCTATAGAAATTGAAATCCCCAATGAGTAGCCATAAATCATCATCTTCTATGACAAGATTGTAAAGCTAGTTCACAAAAGCATCTCTAGTAGGACGCCTGCAAGGCCCATACACAACCACAACCAAATTCCAAATTTCCACATTATGAGCAGAAGTTACAACAAGCTTCATGGCAAACTGATGTTTTTTATAACATTAACTGAGAAGAAGGAAGAAGCCCAGCATATAAGGATACCCCTGAAGCACCCAGCGAGGTAGAAAATCAAATATATAGGAACAGACCTTCGGATCATGGAGCTAGGCTCCCACTATCTTGTTAAGAGCTCCACCATGAATCTTGACTCATATAATTTTAAATGTCTTCCTAGATAGCACTGAGAGGTGATCGGGCGTTGCTGAGAGTGCGTGGAGCATGACGTAGCGGCGTGGCTGGGTTTGGAGGTCCTACGCGTAGCATGGCCTGCTCGATGTGGCGGGGCAGCCAGTGGCGGATTTGCGGCCCAGGCCTGTAGGGCACAGGCCCTAGTCGTCGGCCCACTAACTTCATATACCCCATGTATTTTTGGGCCCAAAATCGAAAAGCCCAAGAGGAAAGATAGGGCACTTAGGCCTGTGAGCAAGGGCCTGTCCGACTCTGTCTCTGTGCCCTGTTCGTCTTCTCCCTCCGTTCCTCGCGCACGAGCGCCGCGTGGCCGCACGACGCCACGCAACGGCGCCACTCGCCGCTCGCGAGCAGGCGCGCCGCCGAGGAGGGAGGAGCTAGGGGCCTAGCGACTGCAGTGATGCTGCCCATCCTGAGCTCGGAGCTCGGCATCCCACCCTGCAGGCTGCAGCGCAGGCAGCAGAGCGTCGCGCTGCCGTCGGCTGACCGTACCGCGTGCCAGGCTCCACTGCTCCAGCTCTAGCCCAGCGTCCAGCTCCGTCATCCGTCCCCGTCCGCCCATGCCGTGAGCCATCTTCTCTGGTCCCCCTGCCCGGCTGCTCCCTGGTAGGCTTCTTCTTGTCTGTTGTCTTCAGTCTTCAGTACTGGACTACTGCTTGTCTTTGTCTATATGAATTTCGTTTGGGTATTTCAATTGAATAGTTGCATTTGGATTGATTTGAAATTAAACATATGGAGGAATGGATGATGGATTTACTCACTTATAGAATCTGCACAATGAAGAGGCCAAGGACGTTTCAACTCAAGCACCACCTACGTTAGTTCCAGATAGAGAAACAACCCAAACCCAAGAAGGTAGTGCAATGTTCAGATTACTAATGAATGTTCAATAACTAATATTTTTCATGACCTTTTCATTGATATTTTGATCTCATGCGTATGTAGAGTTTGACGGGAACATGGAAGATGCGGCTGCCCCCATCTCACTAGACACTAGGCATTTATTTTCGTCTCTTTATGTTTATCGTGCAATTTTCGTAGCTTCTTAGAGGCCCTAGTCTTGAGCAAAAGCTGGCTACGCCACTGGGGGCAGCCATCGGAGCTCCTCGGTGGGCTTGGAGCATGGTCGTCGGAGCTCCTTTTTATGGCACGGTGATCAGGGAGATGCGGCAGGGTGGTGTAGTAGGGACGAAGGTGTGGCCATTAGAGCTCCTTGGTGGGCTCGAAGCGGCCGTCACGGCACGGCCATTGGAGCTCCTCATTGTGGCACAATGGGGTTAGGTATGTGCGGTGTTGGCCAAGAGCGCTAGTGAGGTGTCCAGTGGCCTGCATGACTTGGGCGGTGCACATGTTTCCATTACGGTCGGTGATGGAAACCAGTATGAAGAGGACCGAAGAGAAAGAAACAAACTAGCACGAGTGAGTTTTTAGAGCACCCTTTGAGGTGCTTCACGAAATCCTTAGATCTGTTCTAAATCATTGGATTTTATTTGGTTTTGAAATAAATGAATCTATTTTTTTTGTTTTTAGTTATTACTCCAAAGGTGCATAACTCTTCCGTTATTGAACTTCCGCTGAAATCGCGGGGCCACAATGGGGCTACGGTGTGACGTCAGTTCGAAAGCAAACGAAAGGAGCGGAGGGAAGGTAGGTACAGGAGTAAAAAGAGCCGCAGCCCGACCGTCAAAAAGCTCAAGAACCAACGACATACCACAAGAGGAGAGAGGGACGCCATGGATTCAAGCCTCCAAAGGGTACACAGACGTACTGTACTATTAGTATAGTCTACTCCAACCAGACAGCTCTCCACGGCTGCATCGTCTCTCTCATCGACGAGGAGATGGAGATCAGCACATGTACGGCGGACTACTATTTCCTGGGAGAACTGGAGCAGATGGAGATCAGCACATGTACGGCGGACTACTATTTCCTGGGAGAACTGGAGCACAGGAGCAGTAGGCATGGGTGCCAATCATTCTGTGGGTGTCTTTTGAAGTTTTGATATACTCCCTTCGTCCCAAAATAACTGTCGCTTTCGTTTTCCGAAAACAAATGCTGGTAATTTTAACTGTCGCTTTCGTTTCCCGAGACCGGTAATTTTTATAAATAATAAATATTATCAATTAGTATCATAATTAGTATCATCGGAAAGATCTTTGAATCTAGTTTTTTAACAAAATTATTCAGAGTTATAAATATTGTACGTATTTTCTGTAAATTAAGTCAAATTTATGGCACGAAAACCAAAAACGACAAATTATTATGGGACGGAGTAGTACGTCAATAACACTATTCATCTGACTGGCCCTGCATGGGTACTGTACAGGAGAATTTTTCCGATTTTTTTCAAACGGCTGCTCGTTGATCAAGGAGATCGTACTCGTGTACTAGATTTCATTCTGACTGACTGTCGGCAAAAACCCCCCTCACATCTCCTCCACCGAAAGAAAAAAGGAAGTTACCAAGATCGGTTTGTTTACACTTTACAGTAGTGTTCCCTGTTTAATGTACTCTCTCCCCCATGTTTTGTAAACGGATACTCCCTCCGTCCCTTTTTATTTATCGCCGTGGGATGCGTGTCATAAGTTTGACTTGATTTATAGAAAATACGTATAATATTTATATCTCCAAATAATTTTGTTAAGAAACTAGATCCAAAGATCTTTCCGATGATATTAATTATGATACTAATTGATAATATTTATTATTTATTAAAATTACCGGCATTTGTGTCTCCGAAAGCGAAGCGACAAATAAAAAAGGAACGGAGGGAGTACTCCCTTACCGTACCATGCGTTCTTCTAGATGCATGGAAACATGGTAAGAACTCCCAATATGTAGCAATAGTTGCATACATATACCATATTGTGAAGCTCCAACAATATGCATTCTTCCCCTAGCTTTTAGATTAACAGTTCGCAAACTATAATATGCAGACTAAACAAACGTGTTACATTCTTATATACGATCCATGTGCATTATTACAAGAAAACCTGATGTCAGCATTTGAAATTTTAAAGAAACGGGACTAGGAGCATAAGAGCATAAGCATCTTCAAGAAGTTTTTAAGATAACAATTATATATATCCACCTTCTCTAGCCACAAAAACTATCAGTGTCCTGGCTGATGAGTACATCTCAAAGACACAATTGGAACTATATAAATATTCAATTGTACTACTTTATTTTAAGCTTAAAACGATACTACTTAATAATATATTTTTAAGATAATAAGCCTATTCATATGCTTTTCCATTACTACGAAACTATTTATGTATGGATAATTTTCATATGCATTCAAATATATGATTCATGAACAATTCATTATTATTTATTTGCATATGGAGCAGATCTTATGTAGGCAGCAGTCATCGAATCTATTCAAAATATAGTATTCAAATATAGTAACCATAAATTATTGGTCAATACATATTTTTCCTTTTACTTATAAGAAATATCCATGGACAATTAGCCTATATATATTGAACACAGGGATAAGATTCTCAAAAGAACAACAACATTTTATTTATTATGTATTTATTATTATCTATATACGTAAGCATGAATAACGTACCGTTGAGAGTCATTACAATAGAAACTCCAAATACAGGTACACAAATGATCAAGACAACATGACATATCATCTCATCATGCTGGCAGCCAGAACAAAAAAGATGATGATGAGATCACCAGAAAACAAAAATAGAACGAAACCGAAAGAAAAGGACGAGAGAGAGACGGCATTTTGCACTTGGAAAATAAGTAAAGATGATGACAAGAGAAGCAATTATATGGATTCGTCGAGAAGTTTATGTTATATATGCACAGTTGCACACATTTAATCCAGATATATATCGTATTGATACCGACATGTGATGTGCTACTTTTTGGTGTACTCACACACATTTTTCTTTGCAACTGTACACAAGGCAACCACGAAACTGTTAAACAAATAATTAAAATATGTACGCTAGTTAGGGTGCTCATGATCATTCTCTGCGGAAGTCAAAACAAAAAACTCTTAATTTTCTTCCTTTTGCAAGGACATCACAACTAATGCTGTATATATAGAGTTTTATATACAATACCGAAGGTTCACTCAACAACTACTGTTCAAAAATTATGTATATATGTGTGTGTGTGTGGACCCTATATATGTTCTCCGCTCCAGTGATAGTGCCATCTGAGACGGAAATGTGAATATGTGATGAATGGGGCCTAGAAATGGAGGGTAAATAAACTAAGAGAATATAATAATGGCTGATGAGAGTCTCCAAAGGCTGCAGTAGTGAGACAATCATGATTACTTGCTAAGCAGGTACACATACATCATACTAGAAATTCAAATCAATGTGACCCCATAGCACTCAAATCAGCAGATGGTAAAAGCTTGAGCATGCATCTGACTATATATGAAGAAGATATATTAAATATATATATCTCGGATTATATATATCTGAGTTGGAGCAGAGAACTTATTTTTCTCTACTACTTCCTGTTCCTGCAATATAATGCAAATTAAATTTTTTTCTTCAAGTTATGAACTGATATATATGTTTTCTTCTTTATATGTATGTACTCCTCCGATCCTAACATGATCGATCCTACAAGTCCCTTAGACCTCTCTTATACCAACAAACAATAATAATAATAATAATAAGCAACTAAAAATTTAAGATTGAGGTGGGATTAGAATTGGGAGGCCGCCGGTGATGAACTGATGATATGATTGAATCAAAAGGCTAGTAGATGATCTACACTTATCCTGAGCTTGGCGCGGATCCTTCTTCCTCCTTCCTTGTCGTCGTCGTCGTCGTGGCCGCGGCGGCACTGCTACTACTTGTGCTAGCGCTGGACGTGCTTGTAGGAGGAGGAGCGCTAGCCGAGGCGGACGGCGGCGTGGCGGTCTGCTGTCGTGGTTGACCTGCAGACGGCGGCGATGGTTCGTCGTCGTCCTCCTCCTCCGGATCCTCGCCGCCGGCTCCTGACGTCCCCGCGGCCTCCGCAGTTACAACAGGAGGCGGCGCCACCGGAGGCGCGGCCGCGGTCCCGCGCTTGCGCTTCTTCTTCTCGTAGGGGATGCCGCGCGCCTTGGCCTGCGCCTCCCGCACGTCGCGGAGGTAGATGCGCACGGCTTTGGCCGCGAAGGGGTTGGACTCGGGGCGGCCGCCGGACTCCTCGTACGCGGCGCGGAGGCGGCCGATGAGCGCATCGAGGCTGCCCCAGGCCTGGCGCAGCGGGCAGGCGCAGGGCGCCGGCGGGTTGGGCTGGCCGAAGTAGGCGCAGCCGTCGGCGTGCACCTTGGTCTTGCCGAACTGGTCCAGGTAGCGGAGGAACTCGATGACGTGCGCGCCGCTGCAGCGCGCCAGCGTCAGCGGCGGCTTGTGGCTCCGCAGGTACTGCAGGAACGTGTTCCAGTCGCGGCGCTTCTGCGACTCGTACCGGCTGAGCCCGCCGGAGGCGGCGGCGGCGGAGGCTGCTGCGCCAGTGGCTGCGGCTGGGCCTGCGGCGCTGGAGCTGCTTCCTGATGCTGGGCGGCCCTTACTGCTGACGGCTGTTGCTGCTGCGGCGGCGCTTCCTGCTCTGCCTGCTGCCGGCTCGACGACGAGGCTCCTGCTGCAGCGGCGGCCGAAGACGACGACGGCCCGGCCTCCACTGGCGCACTACTACTGGTTCCTCCGCCACCAGCTGCAGGCGCATCGGGACCAGGCTCCATGGCTAGCAGGAGCTCTCCGATCGATCCGTTAGCAGCTGTCCCTCTGCCTGTTTAAGTGTAGTTGTGTAGGTGGGAGAGAGAGAGAGAGAGAGAGAGAGAGAGAGAGAGAGAGAGAGAGAGAGAGAGAGAGAGAGAGAGGCTAGCGCCTACCAGGCAGAGAGAATCAAGCTACTGAGGCCGATGGGAGGAGGTAGAAGAAAAGAAAGCAGCTAGCAGGAAGAAAGAAAGAAAGAAGAAAGAAAGCAGAAGCGGCTGGTTGGGAGTGTCGAGTGTGGCATCCTTTGCGGCTTTTGTCGCTGGTTGGGTTAATAGCGTCTCCACTACACGCTGTCGACTGCTGCTTATTAATCGTAATCATCATTTATTTATTAATTAGTACTATACTACTGTTTTTGTTTTATTTACCGTTGTATTGTACGTACCAATTGCTAAGCAGTAAGCACATATTTAGTATAAAATACCTGCTGTTCTGTTCAACTCCTGGCCGGGTGCACTGATGTATTTTAGTTTAATTTGTCATGTCTTTCGTATTACATTATTATATATGGGTGTATACATACAGTAGGCTCATTTATTTGAAGAAAATTTCTTTAACGTCTTTTTGTCGTAGCTAGGGTTTTGGATTCATCGGTCGTGCCGTGGAAGAGTGATTTCATACTCCTCCAAATGTACTAGGAGGGTACGCGCGCGATGCCGCGCGTGCAGTTGGTGGTCGCGCCTATGTATTATGGTGAATTGTTCTTTAGGGTTTTGTTCGTTTGTAGTGGTAATAAGCCTAAAAACGTATGTGGTTGTATTTTATTTATGGTATCGGCATCCGCATGTAAAAGACAAGAATAACTACTCAAGGTTATCTCTAAGAACGACCGACATAAAATTAGAAAAAATCCATGGAATAATAGTAGAAGCTAGTGAATTTTGCATTGATAGCCTTTTGCCTTTCGTGACAATATCTTTTTTAAATGGTGGCACTAATAGGACTGCTACGGCCGGCAGCAAGATAGATGCATGGAGGAGTGTCAGTGCGGTGAATTCCTTCTATACATACGGAGGACTTTTCTTGACAATCACGTGATGGTCGTGCGGTGGATTAAACGTCGGTCTTGCCGCTCAAAAAGGAGGGAAAAAAACGAAGCTGAGAAAAAAAAACTGAACTGTGCCTACAGGGCCCACGTGAACAGTGGTGGGCCCCGCGTGAACAGTAGCCAAGTGGCTGAGAAGGCGCGGATTCCTTCCGTGTTAAAGAGTTACATATGCACTTTGGTTAGCTAGCCTTTAGTTTGAACACGGATTTTGGATACACATCACCACCGGGGCTAGCTAGCTGTGGACGAGTGATGTGGCAGGCTTGGGTCAGGTCAGGTGGGACACCGTGGAATATCATGTCAGCTTCTGAAACTAGTAGCTAGGATACTTTGAATTTTGCTACCCAACAACAGCTGGATGATTTTGTTATGTATGACGTCGTGAATATTTGTATGGCATAACGTCAATAAATTGTACGTTCTCAAACTTAAAAAATGCATTAAAATTGATGGCAAATACTCACCCTGCAATTGTTTCCAGTATTGGGGTCACTGCAACTGTATGTTTTTTTTCTAGTTTTTGTTACATTATATATGGTTCATCAAAATAATAATAATAATAATAATAATAATAATAATAATAATAATAATAATAATAATAATAATAATAATATACAGGCACTTATTATATTGAAAAATAAAAGGGACGCTTCTAATTGTAAAACTTTACAAGAATAACTCCACATACATACAAAAACATATGTTGTATTACTTCGATAAAAATACCAAGCACTTATTATATTGAGGGAAAATTTCATGTCTAGTGTGTATTTCAGTAGAAGCAAAATGTGAATGGGCAAGGAGAGAGCATAGTCTCTATTAGGAGAGCATCCTCTCTATTAGTTACAAGTAATATGAATGTGGTCGTGTGTTAAAAAATCTACTAATAATACAAAGCTCTTGGCAGATATATTTTACTTCTGATGGCTGATTATATTCCTTTATTTGAGAAACAAGACATAGTAAGGAAATGAGTTATGCAGTTGTTGACACTATTGAGCGATTATTTAAGCTTCTATAGCTGATTTGGTCAAATTAGGAGACACATATAGTTCGCTTTTGTTTCTTCCCTAAATGCAAAAGGGTGGAAAGGATTCATGTGAAGACGACTTCTGATTGCACACCCTTTTTTGTTAGACGACGACACGTTACACGAGCTAGACCCCTCTAGCTAGCACTATAATCCCCCATCTGTCGCTAAGGTGACCTTTTGGGAGATTCAAGAAAACATTAGCAGAACTTTTAAGAAATTACTTCATATATGTATAACCTGTTAATTAAACGATGGCTACATCCCCACACTTATTAACCTGGTTCATATTATTATATTTGCCATTATCTTGATATAAACAAAAAAATGACACTACTACACAAAAATTTTATAGGGGCGGGATGGTTTCTCTAGCCACCCCTACACACACTAGTACAAAAATAATTTTACGAAGTAGTGGAATTTGTTGTGGTGGTTGTCTTCAATAACCAATGTGGTAAAAACAAACTGCCATGGTTAATCGTGGCCGGCCCACTAGAAAGCCATTTTGGCCCATGTATCATGCGTCACTATTATATACATGGAGTTATGGTTTTCAACCCACTCCCTTTGGATCGATCCCTCTCCCCACGCGGCTCCCTCTCTCTCGCTCTCTTCTCCCACACTCCCTCTTTCTCTCTCTCACTCACTCTCCTACCCCGCGCCCTCCATGCCGGGGCGCCGGGGCCAGCGGCGGTGGCCGCTCGCCCGCCCGCACGGAGGGCAAGGCAACGGAGGCCACGCGCCCCGCCCAAGAACGCGGAGGGCCGCACGCCCGACCGGGCGGTGTGGGCGGCCCGGAGCGAAGGCCGCGCGCACTCGGTTGGCGCCGCACGGCCCGAGCGGAAGGTTTCTTAGCGACACATGTGAGGCCTCTCGTGCTCTCCCCCTCTCCTTTCTCAGATCTAGAGTGGATCAGTCCCTGACCCCTCACTTCCTCTTAGATTTGCAACGATGACAACAACAGGCGGGATCTAGAGGTATAAGGAGCCCAAATCTAGCGAGCGTGTGTGCGTGCGTGGATTCATCAATTGGTGGCCCTACCGGATCCGGCGGTGCCGCGACCGGGGAGCCTCAGATGGGCTGCGAGCGGGCTTGTGTTTTCTTATTTGTCTAAAATCATTTTCCGTGGTGGGAAAAAGAAACTGCCTCGGTAGGTCTAGATTAACCGTTATCTTTACTTGTGGCGGTTGCAAAGCCCCTCATGGTAAATCAAAAATAACCGTCACCAGAAAGATTTTTGGAGTAGTGGAAACCGTCTCTACAAATTGGAGATTTGGAGGAGTGGTTTGCAGTTGATTTGTAGAGGCAAAATGGATATTAAGCTACCTCTACAAATCAATTTCCGATTTTTGGCGTAAAATTGTAAAAAATAGCAAAAGATTTTTCTAACCTGCAGAAGCCCCCACTGGCTAGCAACCTTCCTGATCTCACATAGTTTCATAAAGTAAAATAGAGATATGTAAAATTTATGAACAATGTTACTATCACTTTGTCGATGCGAAAACGATAAAAATAATAGATGTTTATGATGAGTTGTATAATTTTTATGTTTATGATGTTTTCAGCTCAAATCATTTATACTTCAAAAAGTTGTAAGTTGCCATATTTCAAAATTCAAATTCTCATATGATAAACTAAAGTCACATGAAAATACGATAAAAATATAGATATAACAAAACATTAAAGTTAAAGAGAATGATTTTAGAAAAGAAACATCAGATTTAGAGTTAGTATGAGGGAGAACGATTAATTACAAGTTTTGGCCAAAGATTAAAAAAGAGAAATCAGAGTTCTTTTATAATTTTAAAGCTAAAGTTCAAACTAAATTATGTAGCACAAAGTGATTTTAAATGAAAAGTTGTAAATAGCAAAAGTCGTATAATTTTTTGAGATCTACAACTTTTATTTTGGTCATTTCCCATCCGAGGTCATTTTAGAAAATTCAAATTTTGGTGCTTTATTATTACTATTCAATATCTGTTTGTAGAGGCACCACAATATAGAGCCACCCCTACAAATAAATCTATTTGTCGAGGTGGCTAATAACACCAGCTGCCCTTACAAGTAGGGGCGGCTTGTTTGGAGACCATTTGAAGGGATGGCCCTCAAAAAAAGGGAGGCGTTGCTACAAATTTTTCTTTAGTAGTGTGAGAAGTAGTTGATATATTTTTCTGACTTTATCAAATAGTTCATTTCTTACACAAATTGAATTATAATGAATGCATTAGTACACAATAGTGATGAATGCCACTTAACCTATTAAAACACTGACATCTTAACTCCTTTCATATCCTCGACATAGGTGTAAATAAAGCTAGGTGAATACCTCACGCGTTGTCGTGGAAATTGCTGATACTTGAAATAAAATTACTTATATAAGGAGATAAATAATTATAAGTGAAGATTAAAGAATAATGTGGCACGCTAATGTAGACAACTAAATGTATGATGTGTCTTGATCATGATTGCGAATGCTAGTTGACCGTAAATACATCTAATAGCGGGCGATGAGATCGATAACTTGCATATTGAGAAAAATAGCTAATGAGGTTTGACTTTATAAGAGTTTAATATTATTATACTATATATACAGAAAAAATATATTTACATGTTCTATTATAGTCTTAAATCTTACATTGTATAAGTATTAATGTTTTGTGGTTAAATTTAGTAGTACAACTAATCAAAGTTGATTACCCATTTAGATAAAGTATAATTTCTATCTGGTTTGTAAATTTACCAATTACTCTCTATGTGCTTCATCATTTCGCATTGCAACTATGTGGTTCTTCCATATGTATTCGGTTGAAACTTGAACTTAAGTTATATCAACTCTTATTGTATCGCATTTTGTGACATCATGAATCTGTATTTTTGCTTTAAACTTTTGATTTTATTGGTTTGTTCAAATTTTTTATCCACATGTTAAGTTTAAATTCTAAAGCTTATTTTATCTTTTTATTCATTATTTTTTGTTTTATTAGAAAATAGATTATTGGTCATAGCTATACTCTTATTTACTACAACAGTAGAGAAAGTTGTTTCAGCCTCGACCATGACATTTAAGATGCAGAATTTTTTTTGCTATATAAAAGGACCATTTGTGAACATGCATTGCTTAAACCAAATTTAAATTATTTTATATCTCATGTTTCTGTTAAATTGTATAATTAATACAACAGTTGCATTCATCACTAACAAAATTTATTGCTATAGATTACTAATATTATTTAATGTGAATTTGTTAGCATCATGGTACTTGGCTTGTTAAAGAAACACACTACTGATAAACTAATAAACAAACATTATTTTTATTTAATGTATGAATGTTTACTTAGTCTACATGGTGGCACATAACATTTATGCTTAATCTTAATTTAACAATGGAAGAAACATATCACTTTATGTTTTTGAATTATTTTGTCCATAATACCTTGTGTTGATAATAGAGATTTGACAGGTGTATCAGTGTATGTTTTTATCAATAGAGGTGGATAATTTAGATACAATTTTCATTATGTGGGTAGTTTCAAAGGAAATTTCATTATGTGGGTAGTTTTAAAGGAAATTTGAGAGTTACTTGCATTATCTTTATAATGTGGGTTGTTTCAAAGGAAATTTGAGAGTTACTTGCATTACCTTTATAATGGTAGAGGTGGATAATTTAAATCCAAATTTTGGGGCTATTTTAAGTAACCTTTCTTAATGACAATGTTCAGTAATTTAGATGAAAATTTATGAGGTGCTTTATGTGTTTTTTTGATAATAATAGAACTGAGTAGTTTTATAAGCATAATAGATCTGATGGTTATTATTGGCGATGATGATTAGAATCTACAGATTAACTATATAGACAATGATTATATTTTTATGAAACATATATCTAGGGAATGTATACTAGTTATTTTCTTTTGGCTTTTAACCTTGGTGACATTATTGGTCATAGAATAGAGCGAATGTAATTACGTTCACAGCAAAAACTATGTATATATAAAAACTCTACTTAGACTATCCCCACTCTACACATTTGTTGTACCCGAGCTATTGTAACGTACTTGTATAGCTTTCGCCACACGAAACAGACTCGTATTAAAAAATCACGAGTGGTTGAGGGCCAAAGCATAAAAAATAAAGCCAGTTATATTTTGGTGCATGCACTGTACGCACACTGATGGAGCCACAGATGGGACAAATCCTAATCATGATCACACACTAAGCATAGTTTAGAATTAATTCAAAAGGGCAAAAGATTTATCGCAAGTATAGTATTTGATTTTATTGAAAATGTAGTGCTTGACAATCAGGGGCACTACTCGTATACTCTTTTCTTTTGCCTTTTTTTTGCAAGTAGGGCACTATACTCGGCCGGATTGACTGGACACCTATCGGTCTTACTGTCATCACGACCAATTTACGTTCAAAAAGCGTTTGATTTTTTTATTATTACTCTCTTAGAGGGGGGCTAGAATAAATGATTATGAATCCACCACTAATTTAAGATTTCCTTGGTCCTTGCTTAACTAAAGATAGTCTAATGATAGCTACGTTGTACGGATTCATGCATCAATTGGTCTATATCATGGTTGCAGTAAACAACATAAATACCCCCTCGCATCAAAAATATAGAGTGTGACTTTATTTAGAGCAAAGATGTTCAGGGCTACGATCGAGGCACCAACATGTATATATATACTCCTTTTGGTGCTCTTGGGTCGGTTTTGACTATTTTTAATTTACTTAAGAATGTAAATCGACAAGAAAAAGACACCCTTTTATCTTTAGGTGAACAGTAATGGGTCAATGAAGAAATTTACAAGATCAAAATCATTGGAGGCACTACTGTTACATAACACAAAATTCTTGCTGGCCCATTACTGTTTGGTGTTCTGGATCCAGCAGTGATTAGACTTTACTACCGATCATAAGGGCTCTAGACCATGATCTAGGATCTTTGTTGATCTTAGTAAGGGCTCCTTTCACTGTCGAGTAGAGCTACGACATTACCATGACAATAGAGGTATCACTATCGGGTTAGACCACAATCCGACACTGATGTGCCCATAATGTCGAGTCGTGGCTTGACCTAGTAGCGACAACATGATAGCACTGCTGACCTATGATGCTAGATCCAGCTACTCCGGATTACTTGGCTCAATGTTGGATCCAACTATTACTGTTGCTTCTGGTTATAAATAATTTTACATATAATTTAGGATCAGCCTTTTTAATTTAATTAAATCAAATAAATCTTAGCACCCACAATAAATGCTAGGTGCATGGAAGTCCCATATGAGATGTTGACTAAATATTGACTCAAGTCAAATAGGTGGCTTGTGTGTGCACCCATTGTGAAGTTGAGAGAGGCAATGGGTGTGTCAAGTCAAGCTATGTCATGGCAAGGTGTTAGTGTGACATGCATGGGTGAGGCCCATGCCGCATCATGCCACAAAAAAGATGTCATCGAATGTCCCAAGTTTGATTGATAATTGAGTGACAACTCTAGAGTTAATTCTTTCATTTGGATGCATAATCTAGGTTCTACAGGAGTGTGTGCATGGTGAGATGAAGATGACCATGGTGCAATTGATCAATATCATGGAGAAGGATAACAAAAAGTTGGACAAAAAGCCCAAACGAAAAGGTATAATCTATATGTTTTTTGTTTCACTAGCCAAAGTGTAGTAGAGAAGTGTAAAGTTAGACTTAAGATAGATCAGTGCACTATTAAGGGGCAATTCTTTTTAGCAAATATCACTATCTAGTGCAGCTAGGTGAGAACAAACGCATTGATAGGCCTAGGGTGGGGAAGCAATAGAAAACCTTTGAAAAAATGTTTTAAAAATACTGACTTAGTGCTTAAGGTGTTGTGCCAGAACTTTTCATACTTAACACATGTGAAAATGATTTGAGAGAGGGACCTAGTGAGGTGGTTGTGCACTCACCAGATAAGTCTAGTGACACCGTAGAAGGGTCACCACTCATAAGGGCGATTGGGGGAGCCCATATTCATATGAGCCAACTCCCCTAGAAGAGGCCCAATAGAGGCTAGTATAGTGCTTATCAATTTCTCTCCCACTAAGGGTCACCAGAAATTACTGTTGCCCATATAACGCTAAGAGCATGAGGGCAAGTAGCTCTCTCTATCTCCTTTATTTATGCCAAACTATCCCCCCTCTCGCTTGGTTGAAGCCTCTATTGCTGGACCTTCTCTGCAGAGTGTCACGTGGAACCTTAATTACCAAACCTTCATTCAGGAACCGGACCCTCTGAAAGGTTCTAAATGGTTAGAGGGGAGGTGAATAGACTATAAAAATTCCTACACAACACTTAAGCAAAGGGTTTAACACAAATAAAGTGATAAAACTTTTTGCACTAGCCTACTCAAAATACAAGCCACCTACTAAATAATTCTAGTTTGATATAGCCTCTATGTCACACAATTGGCTAGGTTGCTAAAACTACCACTCGTGAGCTACTAAAACAAACTAAGCAACTAAGGTACACAAGCTACCACTATGCAGTTACTAAGAAAGTATATACAAGAGAGGTAGTAAGGTATACCAAGTTGGACAAGCAATCAATCACAATATGACATTGAAGTATCCAAGACAAATCAATCACAACGAGTCCATTGATGACATGATGATTTATCCTGAGGTTCACTTGCTTGCCAGCAAGCTACATCCTCAATGTAGCGATTCACCCACTTGGAGTTTCACACGCCTAATAACCCACACCTGGGTATCACACAATCAACACAAGATGAGGATCCACAAGCTACGAGTAATCCACTAAAAATGCCTTTTATGATCTACCATAGGGAAGACTCAAGAACCCCTAACAAATTTCTGATTCAAGGTGAACACAATCACCAAATTCTCTCACCAATCACCAAATCACCAACCGTCTAGGTGATGACAATCACCAAGAGTAATAAAAAATCCACAACCACAAGAATCACCTAGTGCCACCAAATGCAATCACAAATCGCTCACTAGGGATTTCATGAACCTCTCATAAATGAGCACCAAAAGAGGGAGAGGAGAGAGAGAGGGAATGATCTTGAAGGTCCAAATCAACACTAAAACTCAATCTCTACCTTGAATCAAGCACAAATTCTTAGGAGTGAGAGGAGAAGGGAGGAGCTTGTTCTTCTTTTGGTTCAGAAAGAATGAGATGGAGATTGGAAAGAAGGAGAAGGATGGAGTTATAAACAATTTCCACTCACAATTAATTGTTAGGGATAAATAACTCCTGCCTTAGAATATCCAAACATGGTTTGGATATTTTGGTGGTGGTTTGGATATTTGGGAGAAACCTCCTCAACCAATGGTCAAAACCTTAGTTATTAGCACATATATCTAGGTTCAGAGTATCTGAGTATGGTTTAGAATATCCAAGCACACTCAGATATTTTTTAGTATCCTACTTCCTCACTCACAACCAACCATCAAAAACCTATCAGCACCCATCCGCGTCTAGGTTTGGAATATCCAAGATGGATTTGGAATATCCAAGAAAATTAGAATATCCAAGCTGTGTTTAGAATATGCAACCCGGAAATAATAATTTGGATAGAGCACCCCTAGTTGGTGATTTCCTCAGAAATTATGACTCTCTCAGAAATTCTAAGAAAATCTTAGAAATTCCAGGGATTACAGAACCAGCCCACTTAAGTTCATTTTCAAAAACTTTTCAAATATGCTCAATGTTGACCATCATTATCTACCAATTTTAAACATCAACTAAATACTAGTAAGGACATAATTGAGATCATCAACATAGATCTTCCTAACTAATAGAATTCCATGAGTTTTGGTGAATATATGTTTCTACAAGGTTAAACAAGAAAAAGACGCAAGGATGGACGCACATGTTAGGTTAAATCATAAAATCTCACATGTCAGGGAACCAAAAGGTTCTAGAGGACATGAGAAGACTCCACACTGAAGTAGGGTGAGGGCCACTGTCAAGTGGGACCAGCCGGTCCCCCCAGGCCACCTATCAGCTGTCTTCAAGGGACGGTTTGTTACTGCCTTTGAGGTCGCATCTCTACCGTCTCTTAAGTTAGTTTGATCCAATCGTCTCATATTCATCGCTCTGGGCTATAAAAGAAGGACCACCCCTAGAACATTGCTCTCATTCACATCAGAGGCATCCTCATTTAGAAGTTAGATCATCAGCCAGAAACCCTAAATTCCATAGAACTCCTTAGCTAGGGCCTAGCTACCTAGTTAGAACTAGAGAGAGAAAAGCACCGCTTGGATTCCTGATCCTAGCAAGAACATAGCATAGTATAATCTCTTACCTTCGCTCACCTTTGTATTCTCTCATATACATTATATGATTGCTACAATTCAATTGACCTTGTTCTTCATGTCTTTATTCATGGTTATTGTGTTCATTGTCTACTTTGATTATATGTTAGTATAGCTAGATCATCATCATACTTATTCATAAGATCTTCTAACACTCATCTAAATGTTCACTGGGTGAGTGGTTGACATTGTGTAAGTGTGATGTTTATATGTTGTTTACCTGTGGATGTACCCTACATTCTGGGTTTAGTGGTATATCGCGGGTGTGACAAACCCGTTGGGTCATTTGTAATCCACACCCCTAAGTAGGAATAGTAAGGATGCGATTGCAAAGGAAGACATGCTATGTTTTTAATCTTTTCTAATAATGTCCCTTATGTGTAGATATGGAGTTAACTCTTAGCAATGACTACTAAGTGTAATTGTACTAATCGCAGTATGCACTGACATATAGCTACGAATAACTTAAGATATCTCTTGATGTTTTGCTTGTCATGCTAATGATATAGAAAGGAGTCTCTAACTATTTATGTTGCTGATCAATAATTATCATTATTATTACTCCTATTTATATAGTGACTTACCCCTATTGTAAGTAATTAAGGTCTAGTTATAGTCATCCATCATAAGTAGTTATCCATCGTATTTCTAGTTGCCACCTGCACCTTTCTAGTGGTAAAATATAAATAACGATCCTAGATTACTCTTAGTAAAATGCTACAATGGTATATTATCTCTACACTTGTGGATACACTTTTATTCAATCATAAGATCAAGTTGCATATTAATAGACCACCAGCATTTCTTACATTATGCTAGGGATGACAACATAGTGCTAAGTAATGGTAAAGTACTCTTGAGTATTTTTGGTGCCATTGCTAGAGGTAGGGATTTACCTCTATATTTAGTAGCGACATTAAGAAATGCCAACACTCAACTCCACCAAGTGTTTTGACATGTCGAGTGAGTGAGTTAGCATTTTTAATCATTTTGGAAGGATTTTCTCTTGCATCTCGCCACATATCTAAGTTCAATGCAAATACACACGAGAATCACACTTAGGGGCACTAGATAACCATTTTAATTAAAGATTTTCTCTCTTTATAGTACAGTTATCTATCCTAAACCCACTCACACCCACTTTTTGTTTTGAGTGGAAAAACAAAATGACCCTATCAAAGATACCTTGCCTTGAGCCCAATTTGTTTTTCACTTTTGTCTTTTCTGAAATGGAGCACTTATCACTATCTTTTGGATTTCACCATCCATCACCATGGTCTCCATCTAGTCTCCATTGTTTGGCTTGGACCATTCTATCTTTTGCTACATACAACTAGCCATATAGGATAAGTCCCAAAAGTGGTTTCATTCATTATCCAAAACCAAACTAGGTCTCTCACCTTCTCTAGTCGGCCATCATCGAGGACCTTCATCAGGTGGCCTTTGTTAGGGGACATGCCAGCCTTTGTTGGGGGACCTTCTCTGGCCAGCGTTCATCTAGGAACCTCCAACCTAGGACCTTCCTCGGCCGACCTTCGTCGAGGACCTTCTTCAGCCAACCTTCATTGAGGGACCTTCTTTGTCTAAGCCTTCTTCGCCTAGCCTTCTCCAACCTTCATATCAGAGCCTTCACCTTTTGACCCTGTTCATGAACCTTGTCCCAAGAAGGGCTTAGGTTGACCTTAACACCATGATCCAATCATTATTTATTTCACTATGTAGTGGGCCATAGGAAAAGTCCACTATATAAATGGCACAAATCCTTTAGTAAAAATAGTGGGGTTTTAACGATGTCTCCTATTCATCTAGTGCCACCAGATAGATGGGTTCCAGAGAAATAAGCAGACACATGGTGGCATTCTATATATTTGAAGAGCTACATAGGGGATTTAATGCAAGTCATTGAAAGCTCAAATGAGAGCACCAAATGGTTCTAATGGCCTTAGAAACCTTCGACAAAAGGTTTCAAAAGCCACCAGAGTTCTGGTGGTGAGGCTTCACCCTTCACAAGAGTTTGGGATATGGCCTAAATCTTCTGCTAAGAGTTTTTGAGAGTACAAAGTTGCATCAAAATTGTCCCACAATCACTAGAGTTTACACATTAGATAAATGGCCATGTAATAACTAGTTTAAACTAGCCATTGGGAAAACTCTAGTGCCCCAAAGAACTCTCATGAGTACACACTATGCAAAAGATGAGTAAAGTTGGTAATGAATACTTCTTGAGGTGTTTATTGTTGGTATTTCTTATGCACAATTAAAATATAAAGGATTCCACAAGCGCACAAAAAACTATGGTAGCATTTTACCGGGAGTATTCTAGGTATCGTTATTTATATTTTACCACTGGGAAACAATAGATAAAGACATTGATAGTTCACCATCATGTATCTACTAACTTAGTACACCAACTAGACTAGAATAGGGGGTAAATGATAAATGATAGGAGTTATGTGTAAATGACACAGACACATAGGAGAATTCTATGATAAAAGAGTAGATAGCTAAAGTGAGAGGACAACGAGAGAGCTCAAGGTTCCTAAATACTTCTCTATTACTTTGGTTCTATATAACTAATTCATGGGTAGATATAGCAATCACACAATAGCACTTTGGAGCAGCAGTACCTTTCCAACTCTCGAATAAGACTGGGAAGAAAGTAGTTGGGGAAGGCTGCTAAAAGCTCTATGAAATATTAACCCGAACGTGGTGGAATACAAAGACCAGATAGAGCTGTCACCTCTGGGGCTACCACAACTAACCGTGGGATTGAGCGCAACCTCAAGTAAACCCTAACCTAGACACCATGTCTACACTAAAGATTACTACTCTAATCATATATGATAACCAGAGCACTCAATACGAGCAGAGATCCCATGCCAAGATATAACAACTATACTAAACATAATATGGAAGGTATAAAGTAAATAGAGAAGATATATTAAAGCATAAGTCTTACAAAGAATAAATACAAAGACATACCAAGACTCTGAAGACTCTTTCAGAACCGGGGCGCAGCTCCACTCTTCCTAACTCCTGACTAGAACTAATCTACTATATTGGAATGTCTAGCCTTAATTCCAGAACCTTCATATGCTCACATATTTTTGGTATTTTTATGACTATAAGATAGACTCAATAATCGTGTAGGTATACTTACCTGATAACTAGGGGATGCCTTCCCTCAAGTTAGTTGTTATCATGGTTGAGCATTAAAACTGAGTGATCTTCATGGAGGAGCTCATCTTATGAGAGCAAGTGTTGCCAGGGACATCTCAATCTCATCCCTCGAGAAGTTACTTCCTTCACACGGTGAGTAACTATGTGTCGAGAAGGTGTACATCGAGGAGTGAAGATGAGGGCGCCTAGGTAACTAGCTCTTGAAGTCATCCTACAGAAAACTCTCACAAAATACCAAAACTTGTGGAATAGATTAGGATAAAACAGTTTGTGGTTAACCATTTCGAGGATTGGGTGTTATGGAGCTTTAGAAATATTTTCCAAGTGACAAGATTACAGCAGGATGTTCATCTAGTATTTTTGGATTTTCTATTTTTTTATACAGAAAAGCAAAACAAGTATGCATAATATTTTTGATATTTTTATGCCACCATAGTGAAAACTCCTACAGGCCTTTACACCACAAGGGATTCTCATAGGGCTTCAAGTTTTTAAGATGAATTCAGCCTAATGCATGCCTATTTATTTTTTGTTTGTTTTCTATGTAATACTAATATAGAAGAGTAAACATGCTAAAAAGAGAATAAATCATGCAATGCAAGAAAGTAAATATGGATAACTACCGATGTTACCTCCCAGCGAGGGTTCAATGTTTTGAGCCCTTTGAACTAGACTCCTTGCAAAGGTTCAATAATTGAGTGCTTCAATTTGCTTCTAAGGATGAGGATTGAGTGGTGTCTCCACTAGTGGCTCTTCTAATGGTGGTGCCACCTTCTTTTCTTTTTATTAGCATGTCAAAGCCAATCTTATGTGCATCATTGTTACTGGTTTAGAACTTCCACTTATAGAATTTGGGGAATCTCCCCACACTTTGTTTGAAGTGTGTTCTGCTCATAAAGACAAGGTAGAGATCAAGTGCATAGGCTCTACTGGTGGGAATACACCAGCAGAACCAGAAATTTATTTATTCTTTAACCTTAGGCACAATAAGACTGATGTCGTTCATATTGTTTATTTATAACATGAGTGAGAAGATCAAAAGTATAAATATAGCATTTCAGTTTATGAGATAAAGGAGTGGAGTTACTTAACCTATGGAAGGATTGTTCATCTTTATAAGTTATCAAGATTAATATGATGACTATCATCTTCCAAAAATAAGATATGTCATATTTGAGCTCATTTGGTTAAGATTGAGATCAAGAGAATGGTGCTATGATGTGTACTCCAAGATCAAGAGGAAATGATGACCACTTACCTTTAAGATGTTACCTTTATTACTGGAGCATGATGACACCATATGGTATAAGGTAGATGAATTTCAATGGTCTTTTCCTTCTTTGCATCTTGAGTTATTCATTAACATCTTGTCTCATATGTTGTACTCATTTCTCACTCTTCTAGACTTCTGCTTCTCTCATTATTTTTTCTCTGCAAGGGATTAGTAGACAACACATACCCGAAGGAATATACTATTTATTTAAAGTACGGATAGTGTTTGCCAAGGAGTTAAAAATTAATCATAGCCCATGTTTTAAATAATTCACCATTATTTTAAGTTTTTTAAACAAGGTTAAGACAAAGATATAATTTTTAAGAGTACCTCTAACTTTGATTTGATTCTATGAAGTCTTCTAATATGATTTAAACATTTTTTTATGTAGGAGAGGACAATCTGTATATACAACAAAATTCTTATACAAATATGCTTTGATGTTATAATGTTTAAGTAATATTCTAAAGTATATTTATAATAGAGTACGAAAGTTTAAAAAGACTAAGATATTTATTCAAATAGAACCAAGAATATATAGGTGAACCAAAAGAGTATTTCATTTATTTTAAGTTTTAACAAATTAAACATGACATATGGTAAGGATAACCAAGAAATTAGCAATATGCTATAAGATGTTGAATGTAGCTTAAAGTTGCATGAGGCTTGGATAAACGTACCTTATGTCTTACGGGGTGATTGGTCCACTATCATGGTGAAGTGTAGAAGGTGTTGAAGTGTTCTTACATCGATTTATTTCCATCTTAGTCCTTTCAATACACTTGTTCTCCTTCATTTTGAACCATGAATAGATATTTATTCTTTCTTTCCTGCAAAAATATTAGTAGACACATACCCGAAGGATTGCAACAAGTTTGGAATGTGGGTTATGGTCCATATAGTTCATGTGAATTTCGTCTATGCTAGTGAAAGGATGGGCTTTTAAGATTACTTTAGCATAGATTTCTTCGAACAATTTTGCTGGTAGCTGCACTTTTATATGGTTCAAGGCAAAGGTAACTTGCAACAAAGGATTAAGTGTATAAACTTTGATACTTGCAGTTCTTCCATGGAGAATAAGCTGTGTCTTCCTTTTGTGCAAAGTTATTAGAATTCATCACATGCCTTGATTCATCTGGTGTGAGTTCATCTCTGACTTACCCAAATTGAAGTTAAGAGTTTTCCTGCAGGGGTTAGTCCAATAAAATATCTAGTGTCTACTAAAGCATACTTTTAGTTCAAAAATCAACCTAGACACTATGTCTAATTTGATTTAGGAAGGCATTTTAACCTAAGCACCATGTTTAATTTAAAAACCTTTGGAATTAAGATCACCACTCCTAAACTAAGCACCATGCTTCATTTAAAAGTTGTATGACGATACTCCAAACCTAAGCACACTATAGCAAACAAGATAGCATGAGAGCATATAGAGATTTAATCAAAGAGATGAAAGCATAATCATGTATGGTGAGGATATTTTTTTGTTTTAAGTAGTGATGCAAGTGACATACATGTGTGCAAGAAACTAAACATGCTGTGGATTTGATATGAGATGGAGTAGATGCATGGATTATTCAAAGTAAATATGCAGTGGAATGCAACAGGATAACTACTTATTAAATTTAAAGCCTATGAGTAAGACTTTCTCACCTTTCTTGATCAAACTTACCATAACTCACAATGGTATTTGTGAGTAGCATAGCATCTTTATTCGTTATATGTGATGAATTTTTACTTCTTGTGACGACAAATTTTTTCTCCAATCTACACATGGTTAGAAGAATATATATGTTTACAAACCTGTGAGACGGCAGAGTTCCAATGTAGATGGATCATGAATGTTCAGCCACTCTGAGTTCTTCAATATCTCCCCCGTCTTGTTCTTGTAGAATTTCGCCAGAAGGTTGGAACGGTTGATGTCCTGCTTATTCCATAACTCAACAAAATAAGGGGTAATCCTACTAAAGCTAGTAGTAGACTAGATTAGCAGATATCAAGATCATTATCAAAACCTTCACGCCAATTGTTTCCCCGACAACGGCGCCAAAAATGCTTGTTGGTATTTCTTATGCACAATTAAAATATGAAGGATTCCGCAAACGCACAGAAAACCATTGTAGCATTTTACAGGGAGTATTCCAGGTATTGTTATTTATATTTTACCACTAGGAAACAATAGATAAAGACATTGATAGTTCACCATCATGTATCTACTAACTTAGTACACCAACTAGACTAGAGTAGGGGGTAAATGATAAATGATAGGAGTTATGCGTAAATGACACAGACACACAGGAGAATTCTATGATAAAAGAGTAGATAGCTGAAGTGAGAGGACAAGGGGAGAGTTCAAGGTTCCTAAATACTTCTCTATTACTTTGGTTCTATATAACTAATTTATGGGTAGATATAGCAATCACACAATAGCACTTTGGAGCAGCAGTACTTTTCTAACTCTCGAATAAGACTGGGAAGGAAGTAGTTGGGGAAGGCTACCAAAAGCTCTACGAAACATCAATCCGAACATGGTGGAATATGAAGACCAGACAGAGCTGTCACCTCTGGGGCTACCACAACTAACCGTGGGATTGAGCGCAACCTACACTAAAGATTACTACTCTAATCATATATGATAACCAGAGCACTCAATACGATCGGAGATCCCATGCCAAGATATAACAACTATACTAAACATAATATGAAAGGTATAAAGTAAATAGAGAAGATATATTAAAGCATAAGTCTTATAAAGAATAAATACAAAGACATACCAAGACTCTGAAGACTCTTCCAGAACCGGGGCGCCGCTCCACTATCCCTAACTCCCGACTAGAACTAATCTACTATATTGGAATGTCTAGCCCTAATTCTCTAGAGGTAAGAGGTCATCCATTCGAGGGACGCCTCTACATCTCTATAATAATGTGGTGTCCTCAGGGAGGGGGTCTACCCCTGTATTTATAGCCCGGTGGGAGAAACGTGAGCCCTTTGATTAAACTGACTTAAGGTATGGTCAAGATGCATCCTTGAAGGCGGTGAAAGAAGCTTCTAGAAGACAGGCGTGAGAGGCCATTGGGGAGGGCCGGCCGGCCTAGGAAGAAATGTCGGGCGGCCTGGGCCCAAGCCCACTTGAGCCCAGCCTCGTTTGTGTGTTTTCTTGTTCCTTTTAGGGTCCAATGGCGCATGTTTCGATCTGGAGTTGATATCTCTTGATTCTGGGCTCCAAATATAGCAAATGATATATTTGTTTCGATCGTCTCGATGAGCCCGTCGCAATGGTGCAGTCTAATTACTTATTTGAGATACTTTTATTTGATAGAAAATTGCATACTCCTGCAACACAAGTGAGAACACCAAAACTCGTGGAACTTGTTAGAATCAAAACCTACAACTATACTTTGTAATTTATTTTATATCATTTTATACAATAGTTGAGGATTATATTTGGTATTTAATGACCGTCAACATTTATAAATAGAGAGTATAGCTAGCCATTTTAGCTCTCTTGGCACACTCTTTAGATATTTACACCAATTAGAGTTGAACCACATAGACTCCACTCACATAAGCATACATAAGATTGCATTTGGGTTTGATTTTAGACAAGATCTAGTGCATTTGCATTGAGAGAGTTAGTAGCGCTAGTTCTTTGCCTTCATTGTAAGAATCTTGTTACTCTTGGTGGTTGTCGCCACCTAGGTGGCTTGGAGCAATGAGACTCCATTGAGCGTTGTGTCGACGGTGAAAATGTCACATACTCAAAACATCATCAATAGCCTTAGTTTCAAAGGGGAGATAGCATAACATGAGCATATTTTATCCCAATGACATTGTGGTGTCCAAGTGCAATTATTCTACCCTAGTAAGATCACTAGAGTCAAGGTCCATTTCCTCATCTCACATTGTACATTGCAACATTTTTATTTGCATTCCTCCTGTTGATATGCATTTGAAGAAACCATAACTGAACTGGTGTAGTAAGTATCAACACACCAACGCATCTTGAAATGAGCAATGTCGTTGCAGCCCTAACTCCCTCTCCTTGGGACTTGTGGGTAGAAGTGAATTCATGTATTGTTTTATTGCATTGCACTTGGAAATATATTTATTTCTTTAGAGGAATTGATGCCTCTACTATTATGATGCTTAAATTTGTGCTTAATCACCCTATAATTTAAATAACTCGATTGAAGTAGTTTGCTTCCTAAGGATTTTCAAAAACCTCATACAATTGTTTCCATATCTCACATACATGAGCTTGACATACACTGCAAATAATCATGTGTGTAGTATTTTTATGATGGTCATAGTTGGATCTTTGCTTCTACCCTCTTGTCATGTAGCATATGGCTAATATCTAAAATTATTTATGTTTTGACATGAGAAAAGTCTCTCTTTTTATCGTATAATCTATATGATCAGTGATGCTTCCATGCTCTATAATGTTATGTTCTTGACTTCTTGTTGAAATGTAGTGTGGTAATACTCTACTCGGGTATTATAGAGCCTTGCCCTAAGAAGGTCCTTGTGGTTTATGTCAGTGTTTTGTCACCAACATACTGATGATGGGCCATTATGGTAGCACAAAACACATGAAATTTATATAGGTATTGTCCCTCATGTGGAGGTAATACCAACATCCTTTGTTTATGGTTGGATTGCATGTATGTTGTATGATTGTGGCTAATGAGATACTAATCTTAGAGCTCCTAACCTACCTTATATAACCAAGGGTTAGTGATACAAAAGGTCAGGTGGTAACCCTAATGAAGTTTAGAGATATGTTTCTAAGTTTGCTACAATAGGATCCATGAGATATCGGGGATGTGGCATATGCCTATGCCTTATGTATCAACTTGATGGAGATATACTGGGTTGTACCCCAGCTCTATCCTTTGACCACCCGTTCTATTTGGAGAGGGGAGAGCATTCCATGGTGATACTGGGGAGGTTGTATTTGACTTGATCAAAACATTGGCCGAGCATGTTTGAGTCGACTTATGAAAAACTAGAACAGTACTACACACAAACCTAACTTGGAGGCCCATTGGTCAACCTAGCAAATATTTAGTTATTATTTAAAAACTTATGAACAATGAAATCATAAAACCATATGATCAGGCATAAGTAGACCTTCTTGCCGATTGTTCTCCTTCTTCCTACCAGTTGTGCTGTTGTCCTAATCGCCGGTCACACTTGTCCTCCTAGCCACTAGATGCCCTCGTCCCCCCAGCCACCAATGACTAAGCTTCGTCCCTCCATGCATCACTCTCTCTCTTCCCATGTCATGCTTCTTCCTTCCCTACCTATGGTGAGACACCCAGTGTCGTCCTCTCACCTACACTAGCAGCCTGATCATCTTGCTGTGCCTAGCCATCATGCTCCACACACCCTTAGTGGCAGTAGAGTCTTCTCCTTGTTCATCAATGTGTAGTGGACAAGTGATCACTACCCTCACTAGCAGTCGCACATCCTCACTAGAGGTCGTACCTCCTCCCCACCCAACATTACATGGTAGCTGAGCTCCACCCACCCTCACCAATGGTTGTGCCTCCTGCTTGCCTGATGGTAAATGGTAACTGAACTCTGACCCCCTCACTAGAAGCCATGCCTCATTCTCATGTAGTGGTGTGCGGTGGTCGAGCTCTATCCTCCACTGCATGAAAAGCTATGTTTTGGCTCTTGCTACATGTAGTGACACCATTCTCTCTCCTAACCATTCTCTCTCATTATCTCCTATGTGGCACCTTATAGCGAGCATTAACGACCTATTACGAGTGTCCTGAGAGACAGAGTATTCAATTCATTATAGGAATTTGTGTTTTGGTCCATGTCGCATACTTTATTGGTGTCAACAAAGATCTTGACATATGCAAAGGCCATTACTTGCATCAAGAAGGTGGGCGTCACTCGTAAATTGGACTTCTAATGGATTGTCTTGGCAAGGTCATCATAGGAATCTAGACACACACTCCTTGGCTTCAATGGTGAGCTCGATGTATGCAGTGGCCACAGCTTGCATCAAGAAGGCCAATGTCACCCAAAAGATCAACTCTTGTCCTCTCTAGCTGTCACACCCCAAAATTTCTAATTTTGGGCTGTGCTTTAAAAACACTAAATGAAAGGATTTTTTTATATATTGGATAAAAATTGTCAACATCAGTTTAGGTTTTTATATGCTTTAGTAAATAAAATGGTGATTTTCAAATCTTTTGGAATTAATTTGAAGGGCTCTCTCTATGATGTGGTATTTGATTGTTGGTTGACTTTGGTGCTTTTGAGTGTCTCATGTTTTGAAAACACAATTAGATGTCGTTCGATCCTTCCTAGAGATTTTCTGGACTTTTCTAAAATCTTTTTCAATTTTTCCTATAGCAAAATCTAATTTACGGATGCTCAAATTTCTTTTCATCTGCTCTAAATACTTTATTTGAATTCATTATCTTTCTATCTCTCTTTGGATATTTTTCTATAATTTTTGGAGTTCTGGAAATAGTTTTTCGAGATTTAAAAACGATTTCAACATTTTCTAGAAATTCCGAAATTATTAAAAATGCCTCAATTTTTCAAACCGCCGAACCTCAGATACAAATACGCGCCGACGATCTCCTTCTCGCGCTGATTCTAAAAGTACAACCGTCTTTGCCATCCACCACTCATAGCCTCCCAGAACTGCCGCCGAAGTTCCAAAACCGTCCAACTCCGGCGAGCTTTTCCGGCCATCTCGGTCGTCTCCGGCGGAAACCGCCACCACCACGAGGTAGATCTCATCGTTCTCTACATCGTGGTATACTTGGTTTCTCGAATCCATGCCCTTTTGATCGTTTCCCCTTGCTTCTTTGTTTCCGGTCAATTTTCCGGCGAACTCCACCATGGATCAACATCTGCGTTCTTCTCTGGCGTTCCTGTGCGCTCCTCCTCTCGAGGTGCAGACCCGGTTCCACCTCAAATCCATACCGGACCATGTGCCTCAGCAGCTGGGCCCCGCGCTCCATGCGGCAGGGCAGTAGCGCCGCCGCTGCCTGTGCGGCTGTGCAGTTCGGTCGACCGGCATGGAGCCGTCGCCGCTGCCTGACCTGGGCGAGCACACGCTGCGCGCGGCTGTGTGCCACCGCGGCCAGCCCCTTGCCCAGACACCGGCCGACTGAGCCCTGGCCAGGTCCCTCCCTGCACCGTGAAGCACTGCAGCAACAGGGAACCATCGATATGGCCACCAGTTTTGCACGAGGCTTCGAGCAGGCCAAGGTTGAAGATGACTGTAATTACGAGTTTGCCACTGGATCCTTTAATTCCGCAGTTTAATCGTTTAATCTCCGATTTGAGTGATTCTTGTCGCGTTAGTTTCATATCATCGCGCTCTACACAGCAGCGTGTTCATCACATTGTTAATTATTATGAATTCATCTAATTCAAATGTTAATCTGTTAATATTTATTAAAAGCTACATAGGGCTTCAAACCCGATATGTTTCTTTTGACTGCACCGATCAGAGCTACATGGTAGTAATGCCAGTTTAACATGTCTCACATCTCTGATATTTAATATTAATTTTATTAATGCTCATGCATTGGAGTTCCTAATTAAAATCAATTTAGGGTATAACCTACGGTCTTTTATAAATCAAATTATTAACCTTGATTTATACCAACTTAAATGTTTTATAATTATAACTTGGTTAGTTTAAACATGCTACATATAATAGAGATGCTCTCAAATGTTTATTTCCTTTGCAAAATAATGTTTAAATGACTTAAATGATTAATGATATGAGATATATTTTATAAATAAAACATGATTAGCTTTAACCTGACTTTTGAAATTAAATATATTTTGATTAATCTGAATTAATATTACTCACATCTTATTTCTTAATTGATAGGAACCAAGCTTGTAGTTCTCTCTTTTATATAAAACTCTCGATAGTCATTTCTTTTACGATCTCGGTGTTTCATGTGATCTTATGACCGTAGCACCTAGCTCTTTTAGTACGTTGTTTTATCTTGTGTGGTGCATGTCCTTATCTGTCTTTACACATTTGCTTGTATGTTTGCCGTGATGTTTGCTACGAGTAGAATGAGGACGATGTGTGAACGCCGAAGAGCAAAAGATGGTGACTAGAAGCAAAGTATCGGAGAGTTTGAGCAAGTGTATCAGGCAAGTATATCATGGGATCATCCTTGACTCCTATACACCTTAATCACTTAATCATATGCATGTGTCCACCTTGGCAACCTTAGAGATTATAACGTAGCTTTGAATTCCTGTTCCTTGACTCCTATAGGATGTCTTTGCATGAACTAGAGATGCTAGTGCTCAATGGTTACCATGATCTCGTAACTTGGCCGATGGATTATGCTTAAACTCGTAAAACCCTTTATCATTCTGCTTATAGGGGACTAATGCACTGTGGGTGTGGTGCTAGCTTCCTCTCCATAAGGACTTATCTGTGAGCGACAATCCGGGACTTACAGTACAACCATGAGGGCTATATGGCTCTGGCTTTAGTCAAGTATGAGGACCTTTTCTAGCTTGTTAGAGGTTACCGAAAGGCGCAAGAGGGGTGTGTTCGGGTCGGGGTATAGTCGCGGCCTCTGTCCTTATGTGTCTTTAGCTGGGGTGTGAACCATTTAGAAGGGGAGCTCTACACTTGCAAAGGCCACGAGAAACCTAACGGCCCTAACTTGTTAGACGAACCTTTGAAAGACTTCATAGTGAACCCTGCCGACCTTCCTTGGAAGTGGGTCAAGAGGCTAGCTACCTCGGGCATAGGGGTAAATCACGACTCATGGTGAAAGTGTACAACCTCTGCAGAGTGTGTTAAAAACTGATATATCAGTCGTGCTCACGGTCACGAGTGGCCTTGGACCCTCATGGAATAGATGATGATGATGTTTACTTGTTAATGATTGTTTATGCTAATCATTAATCATGCTTACCTGATCATGTGTAATTATGGGAGAATGATGAATCTTGATGCTACACCACTTTGCTTAAAACCGATGATCCTAAAAGCTAATATGGTAAAAAAAACCCGTGTCGACCTTTTGAGCTTCATTAACCACTTGCTATACTTGCTAAATACGCGGAGTACTTACGCTTGCTTTACTTTCAATTTTGGAAAATCCCGGATGGGTACCAGAAGGTGGAGCTAGTGAGTTTCTCTGAGAAGTGCTAGGCATACGATACCCCCAGTCAAACGTCCCTGTGAAGATGGCGCCTGAAAAGAAGATCAGTATCTGTTCCGTGTAACTTTGATGTAAGTGCCAAATATACTTATGATTACGCTATATAACATTGAATTTGATACTTTTTTTTATTGTTGTATGTGTGGACTTCCTGGGCACACATATGGCGAGCCTGGTTTTGGTCCTTGAAAACCGGGTGTGACAGTAGCGATGCTAGCAAGAGTAGTTTAAATCGGACTGCCATGTAGGTTTTTTAATTGTAACATAAATGGGAGAAAGATTTGTACAAGGGAGAGTAAGGGAGTGAATTAAGTGGTTATTTCATGAAGCAGCCACCTCCTTAGGGTCGGTCCTACAGTGGGACAAGAGGTGTGACGGCCTAGGGCCTAGCTCACATAGAGGCCTAAACACATGGATGTAACATTCGTAACCCCATAGCCCATTATCATCCCCTAGACACCCCAATCAACAAATAGAAAGAGGAATCATCATGGAGGCATCGTCGAGTCAAGTCGAGTAGCACGAGCATCTGCTTCCCTTCTGTAACTCCGTTGCAGCGTTGTTGCATCACAGTTGCCCTTAGTTCTCGCTAATCTTGCCAATCACTGTCTTCCACTAGCCCATCTTATAGCCCACACGCCCATCGAGACATCATTGAGCCTCCCATCCTATTGTTTGCTTGTCTGTACTCATCAGAATTAGTTAAACCGCTACCAGAGCCCTTTATGCCTCCTTCGAAAGTGTCGAACCTCACTTGCTCGGGTCCATACATCTTTTTGTACAGTATCTTGTTTGATTTGGGTGATTCAATTTTGGTGGTTGATTATATCAGATAAATATTGGTAACTTAGAAACTATGCAATGCTATTCAAGAAACATCATCTCGATATATATATATATATATATATATATATATATATATATATATATATATATATATATATATATATATATATATATATATATATAGCTAACTACAAAATAATTTATTCTGTAGCCACTTTAAATTATGATAATTACAATACTAATTTATGAGAATTATAGTAACTTCTTACTAAGTGTTATAGTAATTCAACTAATGCTAATTTACGAGAATTATAGTAACTCCTTACTATGTGTTATAGTAACTCAACTATCGTAACGATTATAGTAATTGAGTTACTATAATTCTCGTAAATTAGCATAGTAATTATCGTAACTCAAAGTGGCTACTGAGAATAAGTTATTCTGTAGCTGGCTACTGAATAACCTCACCCTATATATATACCCATATAGGGAACATTATGTAGTATAAACTAACTTCCCGTGAAAACTCGTGCAAACCACGGTAAAAAAAGTCATCTAAATTCATCAAAAATTCACACATATAGATGATATGATGATATACAACCTTGCAAAATATCTTATCGAAACTCGAATTTGTTTGTTAGATATAAAAATAATAAATTTCAAGCCAAAAAGTTTGTCCGGATGATTTAGTAGAAATTTGTTATTTTTATATCTCTAAAAACAAAATCGAGTTTAGACAAGATATTTTGCAAGATTGTGTATCATCATATCATCTACATGTGTGATTTTTTTTTGTGAATTTAGATGACTTTTTTACCGTGGTTTGCACGGGTTTTCACGGGAAGTTAGTTTGCACTACATGCGTTCCCATATATATATATAGGGAAATTCCATCCTACTCCTAGGGAGTAGTTACTCCCATATTAATATCTCTAGATTTAACATATATATGACCAAACAAAGTGTATGTATACGAAGTATATAATCATACTAGAACATCTGTGGTAGTATATATGTCAAGTATGCACGCATACATAAAGTATATGGTTATACTTGTTTTATATACTACATCAATGGCATTTTCATAATATATTAAAAAGTATAGGTTCCTTTGAAATTTTTTTACGTCATTTAAGATTTGAAGTATCTTAGTATGAGTATATAAACATACTCAAAATAATAAACAAGTATAAACACATACGCAATATGTTGTTTTGAAGATGGGAGTAATTGCTCAGGGAGTAGAAAAACCTCTTCCTATATATATATATATATATATATATATATATATATATATATATATATATATATATATATATATATATATATATATAGGAAGAGGTTTATGGGTTTATACTTGTTTATGGGTTTGCTTGTAGGACTTCAAAACATAAAAAGACAACCATAATATGAGTTGTTCATTTGTCTCACGTTACAATAACGATTACACGTCACTACCAGATTAGGGCTATTTTCTGACGATTTTTATTATTCCTGACGGAAAACCGTTAGGAACACTAAAAGTAATCTTGTCGGCCAAGAATAACCGTCAGGAAAGGTCTTGATTATTCCTGTCAAGCTGTTCCTAACGGCCTTTTCCTGACGGTTTTCTGCCTTTTCCTAATGGTTTGAAGGTACTGCATAGACTGGGCTCTTGCTTCATCAGTAGTTCATCTTTTCTATCGACGTAGAAAATTGTAGTATGCCTTATATTATGGGCTACATGGAGTATATGTTTTGCAAAAAAAAAGAAGCAGAACATACAGAAGGAATGGCTGTGATTGTTTTGATCTAGATATTTTTAAGCCTCCTATCAGATTATTTGACATACTATATAATTATGTTGTTCTAATTATATATGTGGTGCACTCTTTTTTTTTTGAAAAGAGTAACAATATTGACATTGGTTTCAGATTCCTTATACTGCATCGCATAATTAATTTCAGTGCGATTTCAACCGTCTTTCCAAAATTGAGTTTGATCTGCTTACTTTCTTTCGTGAGATGACATGGTTAGTTATAATTCTTTATCTCCTCTGAATTTTCAAAGGTGCCGAGATGGCATGTATGCCTCTCAATATTTATTCTAGGGCAAAGCATATTTGTACGCAAAAGGGGTCACTATCATCCTAAAAACAAGGGCCTGCAAAAAAAAAAAAAAAAAAAAAAAACAAGAAGAAGACATGCATTCTTCTTTGCTAAATACCAGTAACACAACGGTTCTCACTGGAGACGATATTCTTGGCTATATTTCTGGAATAAAACTTTGGAGATATGGTCAGTGGTACATCACAATCCGCCCTTGGTTACTTAATGTAAAACAGTGACACACTGCCACTCCCAGAAAACATTTTTGACTCCTTTTTACCAAGACTTTTGAATTTCTTTCTGGCTTGATCTTTCAAGTATATATGACTGTCCCTACCAAAGCACCAATCGCTCGATTCCTGTCAATCATTCAGGGACAGCAAAAGTACTGATGCAGGTGGGGAAAAGACAGGGAATTCCGCCATTTAAGTTAGGTCGTTTCTAGGGGTGCACCCTCCTCAAATTTTATATTGTCAACTTGGTACTATTTGAAGTGTCAATAGGCCCAACGCTGAGGGGAAAAGAACTGCTAGAAGGATTACGAGTTGTTTATGCACAGTGGCAGATGACGACGTGGCAGCTAATTTACTGTAAAGTAATGCATAATCAAGCCATTACGCTGACGTATAGCGAATCTAACTGAGTGGTTCATTAACCTAATTAAATCGCTGGCTTCTCGCGCGTGAGTTTGAGATCTTAGTCCCCGGTTCCCATCGGAACAATATCGTGGCTCTCTAGCTTGTTTGTTTTTCTGTTTTACTTTTACATGCACCAGAGAATTACGACACGTGGATATATGAAAAAAATGTTAGAGGAAAATGTGTATTTCTCACTAGCTGCTTGGACGCTCCTTTGTAGGATAAAACAACAATTCATAATTTTTTTTTTCAAACACAAAGTACAGACACGATGCTCACCCATACACTCATTAGTACGCACGTATGCACACACACACTAGTAGAAAAATCATTTTTTGACCGACACTACGGTTTTTTTTTTTTATATAGGCGGCTCCAATTTTCTTGGCGCTTTGTACAAAAATCGATGGGCCCGAAAAGAGAACCGTGCTCACAAATCGAGGTTGTACAGGCGGATCTCTAAGACATCCGCCTTGCACAAATCGACATATTTGTACAGAGATCCGCTTTAATACAAATCGATATTTGTACATGTGGATGTCTTAAACAACCGTCTGTACAAAATCGACATATTTGTGCAGGCGGATCTCTAAGACATCCACTGTACAAATCGATTTGTATACAGTGGATCTCTAAGACATCCGCCTGTACAAATAGTTTTAAATTTATTATTTTGAATTTTTCAAACGACCTGGGATGGAATTTTGACCAAAATAAAAGTTGTAGATCTCAAAAGGTTATGAATGTTTGTAGTTTACAAATTTTTCTTGAAATCATATAGGCTCCCAAAATTGCATTTGAATTCCTCAAATTTGAAATCCAAATTTTACAAATGACCTCGGATGGAGAAACACTGTAAATAAAAGTTGTAGATCTCGAAAAGTTATGAAACTTTGTAGTTGAATATTTTTTCATTTGAATTCGTTTAGACCCTCAAATATTTAATTTTCCGTCGGGTTTGTATAATATGTGGAGAACAAAAATGGTATCTAGACACAAGTGATGTGTGGGTGGAGTGGTAGAGGGGGGGTACGCTTGACCCGAGGTCGCGGGTTCGAACCCACACGGCCGCGGCCTTGCGATTTTGTGCGAAAAATGCGCGACTTGCGACTTCGATGGAGGCGGGCGGGTGCCTCTCCCCGGTTCCAAAAATATTTTTTGCCTTTTTAAAAATATTTTTTTTGCTATTTTTTTCGTGTTTTTACGGACAATGATTTTCACAGGCGGTTGACTTAGTCGGCCGCTGTGTAAATACATTTACACAAAGGCGGCCGACTAAGTGAACCGCCTGTGAAAATCGAATTTTCACAGCGGCTCACATCCCGCCACTTTATCTTGTGGACCGATTAATACCGACCCGGTACAAAGGGTGGAAGCTTGGCCGCCTTTGTAAATGGGTCTACCACCTTTGTACAAAGGATTTCTGTACCAGTGACACACACATAGACACGACTTCTATGAGTATTTAAAGGACCGAGCCGACAGACAAGAAAACATAACAAACCCACGAACTACTACATCTTTCCACTAAATTTTCCTATTTCTTATGTACAGAAAATTGTGAGGTATAATAATTGTTACACTCAAAATTGGTCAAATTAAAAGAGGCAAACGTGGTTTGCTTCTGCGAAAACGCTTTAGGGCTCTAGGAATCATTACAGCTGACCAAAAGTTATATAAATTAAACAAGCAATCCGGCTCTAGGAATTGTTCTAGTGGGGTGTGTTTGGATTCCAAAATTGTTCTAGTAGAAATCACAAATTTGAATTTCGAATTAGGAAATTATGCTTTAGATAGCATTAGCATGTGGAAACTAGCTCAGTCCGGTTTGGCAGCCCACATCAATTTTAGTTGTATTTTGGCCAACATCTAATGAAGTGAAGATTGTTCTAACCAAGCTTAAGTAGAAGCCAACATCTAAACAGAAGGTATGGAAACCAAAACACGTTGTTTCTACATTTACTTGAGTTCAATCAAGAGTAAGGCTGATACAAGATTATCGTCCTTAGAACAAAACATGGCTCATGAATGTGGTTAATCATGGTCCTTAGATAGTTATAGTTTAGAAGAAGATTTTTTTAGTATACAAATTTTACTAAAACATATGAGGTCATATGTCTCTCAGAATTGGATAAAAGTGGCAAACCCGGACTGATTTTAGAAAACTGGCTTATTCATTTTCCCGAACGAAACCAGTTAAGATGGTCTTAAATTAGACGTCCAAATTTAGATTATCATGGATGAGAAATTTACACTATAGAGAAAAATTCACCCCATGAAAACCAACTAAGCCAGTTTTTGTAGCCAGATACTTTCAATTATATTTTGGCATGATTTATAAGGGATCTTGAACCCCACAATTAAATCCATCCCACCCCATAAATATAAAATTCCAAGGCCCATTGAGAGCATCCAATCAATTAAATCAATCCATCTTTTATATTTTTTGCCTTTTATGTCATTTACATTTCCTCTTTGTCTTAATCTTTTCTAACCCCCATATATGTTATTCTACAAGTATCTCGACAGTATTTGTGGGCTTTCTAAGTGGCCATACCGATCCTAGTATAATCATCGGTGGGTTTCCCTAACATGTTGCTTCCCAGCTGGAGTCATTTTTATGTTCTATGTTCTTCACGATAGATTTGTCAAAACCAGTCAAGTCCATTTTGGAACAAGTCCAATGCAAATCGGTTTTCCTTGTTTTGTTGCGAATCAATCCTTGAGCAGTTCAAACAATCCTCTGCAATCCAGGCGTGCTAGCCCATTGGGTTCGGGACTAGATTAGCGTCAACAATAATAAAATCAATTAGCAGAATTGACCAAGGGAGAGAAGCAATCTGTGTTGTTTTCCCGTTCATCCTGGAGTCTATTTTTGGTGCATTATCTTATCGCCCAGCTTATATTGAAGCCGAAAAAACAGTAATTGCTAGGGTTACCAGCTTTATAAGAAGGGCTCAACATCCATACAGAAAAATAAAAGAAACCCCATCCGAACACAGGTTCCCAGCCAGCACAAATCCCTTAACCAAGGCTAGACAAAATATGAAAGTAGTGAAACAGCGACGCCTAAAATAGACTTCAGGAAAAGATAAAAGAACATGAGCGTCCTCCATCACAAGTCACCGGTGTGTCAGTCCTTACTTCAGCTTTTCCACCATCGCTTCTTTCTAAGCAACATTCCTGTGCTCCATCTTGCACCACTGCTTCAGAAAGCCAATTGTTTTGTAAGCGATTTGATAATCATCTTAGAGAAAACTAAATTATTTCTTGTCTTCCATAGCGCCCAGCCCACTGCTGCCATGCCCCACCCATAGGAGCATATTTCCCTCTCCCCATAATACCACCCCCCTCCCCCCATTTTTGGCCAACCCAAACTGTCTCTGATCCAATACCACGTCGCACTGCTATTTTTTAAAAAGAAAGACTATTAAATTTTCAAATGCATTACATCGAGATAATACAAAGTCTTGAAGACAATTCTTCTGGCCTCTGCTTGACAAGAAGCATACAGCCAAATTAAAAGAGAGCCATACACAATCTAGTGACTATCAATCCGCAGACTAGAATGCCACCCACGTGTCTAGGAGAAGATAACGCTGACCAACTATACCAAGTACTAGGAAGCCGCCACAACCAAATCTCATGTATCCTGCTTCTGGAGGATAGCCCATGTATGAAGCCAATGAATAACCAAGAAGATTATCAGCAAAGGAGATGAATATTTTTTTTTATTTTCAAAAACTATGTCATTTCTACATAGTCAAATTGACCAACAGGTGGCGGCAGCTCCTAGTAAAACTAAAGACTTCAAATCTTTACTAATTCTTTGAACCCAATTGTCAAATATATTTGACACGCTATAAGGTTAGCTGGACCTAAGGCCACATGAATTATTGACCAAACTACTTAGGCGAAACGGCGTTCAAATAACAAAGTGCCTAATTGTCTCTTCTTCGTGAGAAAAATAACATGTTTTGCTATCCTGTCAGTTATATTTTGTTAAATTATCTTTTGTAAGCACAACTCCTCGACACAGATACGATAAAATAATCTTGAGGTTCAAAGGGGCTTTCATTTTTTATAAGCATTTATTTGAATTGGGCACCCCTAAATGGATTAGGGTCTGATAATATGATTTCACCAAGAATTGTTTATTTGGAGTTAGGTTTCAGTAAAATACATCAGGCTTATGTCCTAAATTGATGTTAGCAATTCGTGAAAACATATGGTTCCATGCTACAAACCTGGGACCACAGCTATTGAAAGTTACTTTTTTATCACATTCTACCGTTAGTTACAGATACCAAACAACAATGCCACGATCAGAAATTGAGCATTTTTTCAACCATTAATGGAATTCTGTATTTGTCGTCCTCTATCATCTACACCGGATCGGAAAAGCAAGAGAATCTCTTTATTAGAGCATCAAGGACTTGTTGATTTCCATTTCCAAGCGACTATCGTGTATCCTTACAGTACAGTCAGATAATACTTCGCTTTCAATGCAATATTATCGTATCATTTAAATGTACGAGATTGGAGCAAACTTTATCTATATATATAGGCAGTGGTTGGAACTACATTCTGGCCTGGTGTCATCCACCTATATATCCTTGAATCTAAAAAGATTGATGCAACAGCCTACTGCAGAACTGCATGCTTATGCCTACAGTGTACCCAATGAACGTACATGTATTGGCTTGCTAGTTAGTTGCTGCATGCCTGCATATGTTCAATTAAAAGAAAAAAGACACACATCACACAACGTCACTGTAGTAGACGAAAATTGACAAAGTGGGAAAGGCTGCATTGAAGTTTAATTAAGTGTACATCCAATTATAAAAATACTATACGAAGAACATAGGAGTATGTAGGAACTATATTTTTTATGATTTCTTACATCCAACAAATCCCCCTGCATTCATGTAAGTAGAAATGCTGTCGGACAAATATATATCTTGATCGAAAAGATAGCTTTTGAATTAAATTGAGTTTTTCTAACAAGATGCATGTTTTGATTTCTCTTACCTTATTGTTAACTATTCCTTCCATTCAAAATTACAAGAGATGCTTTACTTTTTCTAGATACATAGTATTTGTTATGAATTTAGATTTACATTGTGTCTAATATACATAATAAAAACAATATATCTAGAAAAACTAAAATATCTTATAGTTTAGAAACGAAGAGAGTAATACTAGATATTCATCTCATGGTTGCCGTTCTTTGTTTATGTTGAATTTTAATAGAAACTAATAATATTATTTCTTCCTCAAGAAACAAATAAAGAAAGATATTAGTGTAGACGTTAAACTCAGGCTGGGTAACTTGTCACCGTAATAAAGGATATCTAAACCAGCTACTCTCTCCGTCACAAAATAATTATCATTTTTTAAGAAATAACTTTGACTTAATATATTTTAAAATTATTAGTAATTATGGTATATAATTAGTATCATCGGAAAGATCTTTGAATCTAGTTTATTAACAAATTTACTTGGAGATATTAGCAGTGTATGTATTTTTTTACTAATCGAGTCAAGTTTGTGGCACGAAATTGACAATAACGGTAAACTTAGGAGTTAGGACTGACGGAGTAGCTTGCTAGGGTCAGTTGGTCACCGCATGCACGTAATCAACAGTCCACACAGTTGAAATAAATAAAACGAATTTCTCCAATTAGACAAGTCAGTACTTTTCAGCAAACAATTAATAAAGAAAATTTTTAAAAAAGAATTTGTACGGTTGATTGTACCTGGACGCTTGCAGCAACGCTATCTACAGTAGGGCCTAGGCACAACAGTAGGCAGGCAGCTATCACCTC